>PVKZ01001673.1:0-343286 GCA_004027375.1 Macroglossus sobrinus | reverse complement strand
AACTTTTTAAAAAGTTGAGCTTTTCTTGAACCTCTTTTAGGGTACTACTTTTGAAGCAAAGTGCTCCCATAGTTTATTAGGTATGCTCTGTACACAAGTAGAGCAATAAAGATTCTTTTTGCAAAATAAAAATTTTTTAAATGTTGATTGTTTTACGGTAGAACATATAGAGAGTGACCATAAAATCTGGAGACATATATGAATACATATTTTTTATAAATAATATCAACAACATTAAATTTATATCTAGAACTACATTTTGAGATATTATAGCCAATTGTTAAATTTTCTACCCAATGGTACAAGCCAAAACTTAGGAGTGATTCTTGGCTGCATCCTTTTCTCTATTTCTATAATCAACTGCAGGATTTTCACTTAATTTTACCTAATAAATATCTTAATTTGTCTACTTTTAAATCTATTCTATCACCATATTGGTCCACATAACAAAATCTCTCACTTGAATAATTGTCAAAGCCTTAAAAATACAAAATCGATTGTTTATCACACTGCTTCCATCATTTCAATGGCTTCCTAGTGCTCTCAGGGGGGAAAAAAGTCAAAAGCTCAAATTCAGCTTAAAATGTTCATTTTGACTTGACACTAAATACTTTTTTAGTTTTATCTCACATTATGTTCTATCAGCTTTATTGCCCACTTCCAAATCTGGCATAATTTTAGTTCCTTTATATTTGTCATGATCTTCCTTACTTAATACACTTTGTATCTGTTAGAATGCTCTTCTCTCTCTCCCATGAAAGTAATCCTAAAAATGATTATACTGTAGCTTAAGTACGCATCTTTAGATAGGCCTAAACCTCATTATAGGTACCCTTTCAGTAGCCTTTTGAAAAATTGGAAATTTACATTTGTATTTGTAATTTTGATTCATAATCATCTATCTAAAGAGAAAGTGAGCTACATAAAAGCATGGACCATGGCATTTTTACTAATAATTTTGTGCACATTGTCTAATCCAGAGTAGTTACACAAAAAAAGATTTTTGGAGTAAATGAATAATCTTCACTCAAATTGAGATATATGCTGTATCTAAGACTCCAGCCATTAGGAACAAGCAATGTTTTAGTTAGACTAAGGCTCGAGATGACACAGATGTTGTCATAAAGTGGCATAGCAACCAATGCCAAAAATTTCAGTGCTTTATACAAAAAAGGATAATTTACTTCAGGCTTATGGATTTATATGTAAACTACAATTTGATTAATCTCAGATAGGATTACCTGCTGGGCTAGGGTAGACTACTGGCTTTGAGTCAAGTTTAGGGTCCCCTGCTAGTATCTTCATTCTAGGACCCACATAAAGGCTTCCTGGGTAGGCATTCTTTATGAGCAAAATCGGAAGCTCCAAGAAGGCTGGTGAGATTTTACCAAGCCTCCTAAAGCTTCATCTTGAAACTGTTATTTTATTCAAGTTCCATTGTGTAAAGCAATTCACATGACAAAGCCCTAAATTAGCAGGCAGGAAAGTATAGTCCACCCTCTGGGAAGCCATGGATAAAATGGGGAGAGTGGGAGGAATTGTGGACAAATAAAATCTACATCTAACAGCCCAGAACAATATCAAGAATTCTTCTGAATAGATAAAATTTTAGAAAACTGAAATTCTAAATTATTATTAAGAGAGAGTTATCATAGGCTGAAGACACTTTTACACAAAATACCTACCCTGAAGAGATGCTAGGTGCTGTCATAGAATCTGGTAATGATTTTGGCATGTATCTGAAATCCTGACTTCTGCTCAGAAAACACATACATCCCAATTTATTCACTCTGATTCCATACATGTAAACATTCCTCTCATCCCTCTTTGGTTTATTATATAGTGTTTCTCTCAGTGTTTCCAGCTATGTTAGATGTATCCTGGATTTGATAAAGAAGGGTACGACAGTGTCCTCTGAGTCGGTATTAGCAGATAATTCTTATTCCATTTCCTGTTGTTATTTCTAGCCCTCATGACAAATCCCATTAAACCACTGGTAAGGACAAACTAGTCTGGGAAACAGAAAATATACTTAAATGTGCTCCTACTAAAATAGAGGTCTATTAATTTGGTGGTTAGAAGAGACACTAATATATATAATTCTGCAATGGATTTAGATAAGATTTGGACCGTGTCCCAGGAGCGTTTCCCCAGTCTCTGACAGTAATGAGTTTCCAATTAGCCTTGCTATAGAAATTCTAATATCACTGATATGCTCAATATTCTTAGAAATCCATGCACAAATCAGTCATACTAGACACAAAACTGTGGCAATTAATGTTCTTTTAAAAATTGTTTTTGAATGTCCTAGAGAATGTAATTGTACTTCTTGTTCATATATAACAAATTGGTTTCTCTATTGCTAATTGTACATGTTCCGGAACTCAGAGGAAAATTAAAATTGTTATTACACAGTATAATGATATGAAAATATCAAAAAAAATGAGAGAGGGAGAGAGAGAGAGAGAGAGAGAGAGACAGAGAGAGCGCAAACCCATCCATATTTCAAGAAAACAAAGCAAGTCAACCACAATGCTTCAATCCAGCTACAACATCCCAGCCATCCAGTGGGCCTCTGGGTGTCATAAAGGAACCAGGAGGTGGAGGAAGAAGGGGTGGCAGCCAACACAGGCACAGCTGAAAGCAGCTTCCAGGGGACATTGCAGTGCCCACCCAAGGCACCTGCATATATTTCCAAATCCCCCTGGGGCTGCAGGTGAGAGCCCAGTGAGGTGCCCATAGAAAGTCATAGTCAAGGAAGACTGTAAGGAGTGAGGAAGCACCTCACCCTGGAGGAATGGATCCTGGAACAGCAGACTCACCTTCATCACTGCCAGGAATAGGGGATTCTAGAACTGGAAATTGAGGTGGAAGAGCTTCTAGACATGGAATGATATCTGGCTACAGGGTCAGGGAGCTGCTAATTGACTGTTACAAACTCCCTGGGGCCTTCATCTCTAGCTACTGGGCAAGACTCAGGGCCTATAGAATCTGAGCACACCCCAGAAGTAGGGATCTTGCTGGACCCATATGAATGGTGGCTCCCACAGGCTAATCCCTGTATTCTGCCCCTGAGGCAGGACAGGGTTAATTTTTCCCATGTGACAGGGAGACAAAGCCCTGTACTGAGAGAAGAGGGTCCTTTGGCGGAGTGTAGAAAGAATTCAACACACACACCAAAGTTAGAGTCAAAAGGAAAGTTTATTAGAAAAGGGGTAACATTCCACAGTGTGGTCTCCTCTCAGAGATAGAGTGAGAGGGACAGTGAGAGACAGGGAGAGAGAGACAGTAAAGGCTCTGAGAGGGACCAAGAGAGGCTTAGGAGGACAGTGAGTAGGAGGCTGAGTGTTCAGATAATTCAGTTTATATATCGTTCTCTAGTTCCTGTGAGTTATTGTTTAAAAGGCTTTGTTAAACCATTTCCTTTGATATGGATATACAGTAAGGAAGGGCAAGGGTAAATAGCTTAAAAAAAGAGAAATATGTAGAGTAAAAGGCCTGCTGGCAGTTTCCAGCCTTTAATCCACAGGTTCTTCATGGTTTTAACCATAGGGAATGACTCTTGCTTCCCCCTTCACAGGTGTGGGGAATGGGTTGTTAGCAATCCCAGCAGAAATCTTTCTTTGTTTTGAAGACAGGTGTCCTTCTGGTCTGGCTGCTGGGCTGACTAGCACTTTGCAGTATCTAATTGTGGCTTGATTAATATTTTTCATTATCTTGCCCCCTCCCTACATTAACCCCACCTTGTAGCAGCAGTGACACTGAGGACCCCGTGCCAGGTCTCCCCATGCCTTGGTCCCAGGGGTCTCTTCCCTGCCCTCTTAGTTCTACATTTTTAAGGTTGATGATGATGATGATGATGATGATGATGATGATGATGATGATTAAACTGATGGGACTTTTTGTGTTTTCATACTGACTCTGCTATGCAGGACATTTAATAAAGCTGATATATGCCTTTGGCACAGTTACAACAAAAAAAAACGAAGAGCTGATATACTTCTTGCCTTTGAATACAGATTTTATTCTAAAATATTAAATTTAGATTGATTTCATATTTGTGCTGATAAAAAAATAAAACCTGGTAATTCTTCAATTTGTTGCTGTGTCCTTTAGCCTCCAGCAGAACTAATCTAATCCCTCCTTTATGTGACTATTCTTTCATTGTTTGAAAACATTTATAAGCCCTTTTCCAGTTTGCCCCCAAAATACTCACCCACAGTACTTGTGGCTGCAGTGTATACACTAAGATAACCGATGCCAAAAGTTTGCCATGAAATTCTAGCTTTTATTATTATTTTCTCATCACTCTAGTATATTGATAGTCTTTGGAAACAAATGACATCATTCTATTTACAGCATACTGTTTTTAGTAGTTTCATCACTGAAAATGTCAAATCCTAGAAAATGTAGCATTCCCACACATGATGTTAAATAAACGCAGAAAGCGAGCTGTGCTTTCTTTTCTAAATGGGAAAATGGCTAGACCCTTGTTAAGGTATAGTCTATTTTCCATATAAGCATTTTTGCCTATTTCTTTTTCCTTCTACAATGATATTTTAAGAACCATTCTCCTCTTCTATAATCCTCTACAAATGCATATACTGACATATATTATAAATCTGGTACCTAAAATGAAATTACAGTAATCAAGATGTGGTATTGCCAGTGTGGAGAATGCCTAGAGCTGACTTTATGCCAAAACAACCATTAACAATTCCTTCAACATTATTGTAGTTATTCTAAATCTCCACATTGTTTTTCTTGAATTGAAATTTATATATGTTACATATGTTCACATATTAAATCATATAATTCAATGAATTTTCATAAATGTGTACATCCAAATCCTTGTTCAAGACTGAACATTTTCCCCAACTCAGAATGTGTCTTTTAGTTGTCCTCTAGCAGATCCCCACTTTTTCTTACAAGTAGGTAAACATGAAATAAAGATTTCTGTTCCCATTTGTCTGTTCAGAAAAAATTCATGTATACCAAAAAATATAGTATTTTTTTTTTTTAATTTTTGATTTTGTAGCTTATATGGAAAGTTTTTCTGATTCTGGTAAAAATAATGCACTTTGTGACTTCCTTCATTCTAAGCAGTAACAAAAGTTTAACCTTCACATTTTTCCTTCCCATCTGATTTATTTCAACTTGTTTTCAGATAAACATTTTTCTTGATTTTTCCTGTTCTTGAACTATGGACTTAGTTTCTCTTTATTGACTCTTAACAATCTTTAGGGAATTTAATTTCTATTCACCTTTGCATCTTTGTTTTTTTCCCACAGTAATACTGGCCCCTTGAGTTCCTGTCCTGTTAACTTCAATTCTTCTTGCTGAGAGAATTTTAAATGGTTTCTGAGATCCCATTAGATTTTCAGTTGGACACATCATGGTTTTTATTCATTTTGTGCTTGGTATTCTAAGTCATCCTGAAAGTGAGTTCCAATACCATTCTGAGAAGCAAAATTAGCATTGGTACATTAAATGTTCTTGAATGTTACTGCTCTTGGCTGTTTGATCATATATATTATATTTGTTTATCAAATATGATCACAACTTTGATGCTGTGCTTTCTAGGTGAGTGATTTTAGTTAAATCGAGCATCTCCTTTTACATTTCAAACTTAGATCTTAAAATGATATTTGTGTTTTTATTGTTGTACTGGTAAATTCTCTAATTTATTTTTTCCAAGTGAGATAGAAAACAAGAGCACAGTATAGTTTTTAAAGCACTAAAAATATAGTGACTGCTACATTGAAAATTAAATCACGCAGAGAAATCACTAGCAAAATCATGTTTAAAGACAATGTGTTAATGATGAAAGTTATATATGCCATGTTTTTCTATTTACCTAAGCCCAAATTTATTAATCTATTTCCAGAAAAAATAAAGTTTTAAATTCATGTTCTTAAAATATATTAGTACTTTCACGATTTATGGCAGATGTAAAAATTTGACAGACAGAGGGAAGGGGGGTAGGGGGCACTGAGAGAATGGGGTAAAGGGTTAAAGATGTATAAATTAGTAGCTGATGGATGGTCACGGGGATGGGGAGCAGGGCATAGAAAATGCAGTTAGCATTAATATGTTGGCTAGATGAATAGCCAGGGGAGGGAGGGAGCAATTGGAGGGATTATTTTATGAACTATATAGATGTCTAACCAATGTACTGTATACTTGAAACTAATTTAAATAAATAAATAAATTGTAAAAAAAATTTAATTGTCAAAATGCAAATACATAAAAAAATTATTAAACACAGAACTTTATTACACTTAATATTTAATGTTAAGGTGTGTTTTATATCTCTATATTTTAAAAAAAGTAAGTCTAAGATTTCTTTGTTCTCTAATCTTTCTCCCTTAGGGAATTCATCTACTTCACTGGATGGTCATGGGCTGCGATGATGACATGTCTAAATCTGTATCCTATGAATTATAATGATACCCATGTGACTAGTTGCACATATTTTTTCCTACTATTCAGGTGTACAAGTAAAGAAGACAGATATAACGTTGTTCAAGAGGTGAGGTTTTGGTAAATAAGGTTCTTACATATGGCTTTCTTTATATGTATATAGTTTAGAGTTCATTCCTTGGGTCCATTGGCCTTTTGTCATATTTATAAAATTTTTAGTCAGTATTTTTTTGGTTATATTTTCTATGCTATTCTCTCTCTCTCTCTCTCTCTCTCACTCTCATTCTCAGATTCCAATTACATTTTTGTTAGCCTCCTTGACAGTGTGTCATAGGTTATCAAGGTTCTGTTCATTTATTTTGGAGTAATCAAGCCACCATTATCATCGCTGTTAGATGCCATTAGGAAGAGTTGGATTCCAGGAGCTGAGATTATTCTTGTATCTGAGTTTGCACAAGGAATACTACATATATTCAACTAAGGTATATTTCTGCACATGTGTGCATGTATTATGTCAATTTTAATAAAGTAGGAGACCAGTCCTTTGAGAGGTATATAGGGTAAATATTTTTTCCCAGTGTGTGGTTTATTTTTATATTTCCTTAATGATATATTTTCAAAAACTACATTTAAATTTTTATTACATTCTATACTTGACATTTTCTTTTTAAGTTTAGTGTTCATTCTGTCCTAACAAAAGCGTTGCATATTTTGAGTTTGTCACCTTGATTTTAAAAAGTGCTATTTTTAAAACTAATGTTTTAGTACTTAACTGCTCATTGGTGATATCTGTTTCTTTAAATCATCATTGCAGATAGCAACTAACCACATAAAACATTATGTCATCTTTCCCAGTGTTACCAGCATCTCAAAAATGCTGTGCCTGACACTCTTGAGCATTTTTGGCCTAAGGAAAGTGCTGAAATTGTTTGGCAAGCCTCATTTTCCATTTTGATGGTCTTTTTATCTTGCTAAAAGAAGCTGTACCAAGAGTGATTAGGCAGCAAGACTGTGGATTTCTAATTGGTGCCCTGGCCTTTAAATCTGCCTTCACACAAGCTGTGATGTCCTAAAGAAACACTTTACTCAAGGGGCCATTAGGCAGAAATGTTCTTTCCTGATAAAGGATGTCCTGTCCTTTCCATTTGTCTTCTCAAGGTGGCTCTTTATTTAAGGGGTACCTCAAGAAGGAGAAATGAGGAGCAAGAGGAAAGACTAAAACGTATACCTTGCCATTATCTCATGCCTAATAACCCATATTTTACATTTTTCTTCATCAAAGTAGGTCCTTAAAAAAGAGTCCCTTTCATCATTAGAAATTTCAGACCAATGAAACCTGTACTGAATGCATTATTCTATGTGTTTTCATTTCTAAAATAGGATGGGCTTTCCTGTGCTTACCTCAAGGACAGAAAGGGAGGGAGGGGGAGACAGATTCTATTGCATTGGAAAATAGCTACACTTCTGATGGCAGAAGATATATGAATAGAAGAGCACATGCAGGAGAAAAAGCCTGCCAGGAATCATTTAATATCCTGTTTCAAAGGACCAACTATAAAGGTATTCGTGATCTATCACAAAACCTGAGAAAAGAGGAAAATGAAACTAAGGAAGAAGCAACAGGTTGAGTAATAAAGTTGTAAGTATATCATCACTTATTACCACAGTGAATGCAGATAAATGAGGCAGGGCAAGCCATCTGAGGCATCCATAGAAATCTCCCTCAAGAGAAAGACTCATCTTTAGATACTTGCCTTGTCTAGAAGGACAAATTCATCTAGAGTTTCCCAGTCAGTTATAAACCTCACATCCTCCTTAACTCTTTTCTCTCCTCCCTCTTAAGACACTGGTAAGATTACAAAGTTTGTATTTTTAACTATTTGAAAAGTTGTATGATTCATTCTGAGCACCACAGACATGTTTCATACAAAGACTATTATGATTTATGGCCCTTTTCAGCTTCTGGTTTGGTTTTCAATATTTTGGCTAATTGTCACCTTCACTTTCAAGGGGCAAAATCAGAATTTTTTTTTTTTTAAGTCTTTGAGGTAAGGAGACATAAAATGCATGTGAATACTTCATGACACCTATAAACTGGTAAGAGAAAATATCTAGAGCATAAAGAAATGAAGACCTTTTGGACTTTACAAAATGGATTCCATGGGAGCCATGGCAGAAATGTCAACCAGCACATAATGAGAAGGGCCTTAGGTGTAACCAGAATTCCCCATACCATGGAAACATCAGCTACAACTGTCCTGGATAAGTTCCCATCTGCAGGGGCCAATAAGTATAAGGATCCCTCCTTGTAAGGTCTACATAAACTGAACACCTTAGACAGACTATGGTCAAACCTATCCCAACAGCATCACAGACAGGTGTGCTAAGAGCCCCAAAATCTGACCTTCTGACCATCATAGCCTCTGGTTTAAGACCAACATGCAGCTATCAGCACTGTCAGTCAACAGAGCAGGCCTTGGAGATGCTAAAGAGTTTTATCCTTCTGCTCCGTACTTCTCTCTCTCTGTGTTGTGTGTTGACCTTATTAGTTTATCTGAAAAGATTCCACTCAATAAACCTGGCATTGTGGAAAGATATAAATGTTTTCAAGGTATTACTTTGGTAGCCACTTTCCTTGCTTGCAAAAGGAAGTCTGTCACTCAGTGGTGGAGCAGCCAGCATTTTATCAAATTACTAACCTGTCCTATCATGAAACTAAATGAGGGATGCACAGTAAAAGGGATGAGTCTCCAGGTAAAGCTTGAGTTATAGTCCATGAATTCTCCATACATGACTCTGTAAAAACTTTATCTAATCCTTAACTTTTTTTAGGATTCCACTTTTTATGTTTCTTATTACTTTAGTTCTGAAATAATTCAAACACTTATATAAAGAAAACAATGTAATTAACACTCATGTACCACAAACTCTTTTCTAGCAAAACTCGATATTTGGGCATATATTGTGAGTTGTTTGCTTTTAAGAAATGTAACATTACAAGTAAAGTTCAAATCCCTGAGAGTACCCTTCCTTGAATACTTAACAAATATAGCCAGTATCCTCAGGTTAGAGTATATAGTTCTTATAAAGAGGTATATACTTTTTACTTCTATATTTGCATAAAAGGGTAGTTTTATGTGTGGATTTTTAAACAAAAATAACAAAAGTGAATAATAAATTATACCATAATCATTTTATTTGATCTCATGTTATGTTTTTGAGATGCATTTTTTTCTTCTACGTGTGCCTGTATTTTATTCACTCATTGCATTATAGTGTTTCACTTTTCATTATAATACAGTTTACTTCATCCATATGTAAACTGATGGGCCCTTGTTTCTAATACACTTGGTGTTTCAAAGAACATCCTTGAACCCATCTCTTTATGACTATGTGCAAAGCCTTCTCTAGAATTGTGTTCCTCAAACTTCGTCCTGGGTGCGGATAATCTGGAAAGCTTGTGAAACACAGATTACTGGGCCCTAATACAGACTTGTACCAGCAACATTAGCATTATCTGGGTGTTTGTTAGAAATGATTATCAAATATAAACTCAAACTTCCTAAATCAGAATCTGTTAGGGGGGAGTCCTGAAATTTTTGTTTTAACAAAATCTTTAGGTCATTCTTTCATCCAATAATGCTTGAGAAGAACACATCTCGTGCATATAACTAGTACAAAAATAAATCAGTAATAGTCAATGCACATATTTGAATTTTTCTTATAATACCAAATTGAACTCTACTGTGTTTTACAAATGTATGCTCCCTTAAATAGCATTTTTCTTATCCATATCCTTGTCTACAATTAGTATAATCAGATACTTTTTAACTTATTTTACTTTTAAAACTTTGCTACATTACTGATGATTTTGAAGATCTTTTATTATTAGTTTTTCTGATTTTCTAATATGTTCATATTCTGAGACGTTTTTCATTCTGACTCATTTGTCCTTTTCTTTTTATTAATGTCTAGGAGTCCTTTATCCACACTGATGATTTGTCTTTAGATTAATCTGAATTTTAGAGGCAGTTTTGTTATATTGCTTCTATTATTTGAAATTCAATATACTTATTTCCAAAGTTTCCATCTCCAGTACAATTTTGAAGAGTAGAGATGATAATAGGCACCCATAACTTCTTCCTGATAATACTAAAAGTTCTTCCAAAGTGTGCCCATTTGGTATATTTGCTATTAAATTTCAATGGATCCTCTTCATGAAGTTTCTTAATAAAGTTTCTGTTTCTAGTTTTCTGGAAGTTTTATTTTCATTACAAATACAAATTGAATTTGAGTAAATAATTTTCTTTAAACAATGAGATGCTTTAATTTGCTTTTTAAATATGCTAACATGAATTTTTCATTGCTGGAATAAACCTTATGTGTTTCTAATATATGATGAGAATATTTTTTTCACTGAAGACATCAATGTTTAACACTTGATCTATAATTTTCCTTTGTATGATCAAGTCTCTTGTTTTGATATGTTTAGTGTCAAGGTTATGCTATCCTTATAGCATATACCTTAGTAAGTTGAATATATATATTTTTAATAATTGACATCTGTATATATGTTTATACATAATATATATTATTATTATATCTATGTATATACACCCATCTGCCTAATATACACTACTTTGTTTTAGTTTTATGTACATTTCTTTTATGTTATATTTTCCCTCTCAGCGCCCTTTTTTTGTTTAAATAAACTCTTTAGTAGTTCATGCTATGAAGGTTTATATATAACAAATTCTCATAGCCTGTGTATGTGTAAAAATGTCTTTTTTAAAGTTTCTTTCTTTAAAGATAGTTTAGCTTACTAGAATTTTAAGCTGACAGATAAGTTACCTTAGCATTCGAGGATATTTCTCTATTTTTATTCATCAGAAGTCTGTTTTCAATTTAAATTTCATTATAGTCACACTCTTCTTCTTGATAGTTTTTATATCTTCTCTTTATTCTGTATGCTATATATTTCACTCTTTTGAGTCTAGATGCAGATCTATTTTCTTTATCTTGAAATATATTTGATAAAGTTTTCAATTTAAAAATTCTGATCTTTCCTTCTAGAAAATTCTCTTCACTTATTGGTTCTCTGCCTTCCCTTCTCTTCCATTCTTTTGAGCTCCTATCAGACAAATGGTGGGCCTTTTGATATGTCTATTCTTCATATCTCTAAATTTCTCTTTCATATTTTCCACTTAATTTTTATCCTTCTACACTAGCTTCTGTGTGATTTCCTCAGCATATATATAAATTCACTAAATGTCTTCTTGCTTTGTCCAGTCTGGAATCAGTCATATCTTCTGAGAATTTTTTATAATTGAAATAATATTTTTACTATGAAATATTATATTTGGTTATTATAACTTGTTCTTCTATTAGCATTGTCTAAAGGTTATATATATTTTTTGTTGTTGAGCACTATTTTTAAATTTAATCCCTTTAAAATTTATTTTTAGACTTATTTAAAAGTATTATATAATCTGTGTTGTTTTCATTTTAATTTTATGTATAAGGTCTTCAAGTAATGACTATTGATATGCAGCTACCTCTCTTGTTAATGCAGTTATATTTTTTAGTAGCTCATGTTGGACAGTGGATATGTTTGTTTGATTTTTCTCTCTCTACATTCATTTCACATATTGTAACAAATTTTTATTGCTTCCACCAGTGTCCTGGCCAACATCCCAGAAATATAAATCTTATATTGATTATTTGTATGTCTGTCCCATTGTTGAATCATTGATACTGCAATATTTACCTCATAGCAGGAGAAACATATGTTTCAGTTTCTGGTGACTGGTTCTGGTATGTGCTATCCTCCCTTACTATACCTGAGAATTATCTTTAAGCCACTGATCTCAACAATGATAAGTGGTATCTTTTAAAAGTATTCTTTCAGGAGCAGAAAATGCCACTCCAGTCCAGTCGACAAGCAAGAATGGAGTACTCTGAGGATACTGAATACCTGGTCAGCACTGTATCCATGGTTCTCACCCTTGGTTTAAAATCAAAATATCTGAACAATTTCTTAAAAAACTGATGCTCAGACTCCACATGCCCTCCTCCAAATTGTTAATTAAATTAGTCTAGGGCAGGAACTATCAAGGATATGTGAAAGTTACTAGTCATTCTAATGCCCAGCCAGGATGGAAAACACTGGCCAATCCGAGACCTGGAGTGTGATAGATTTTAACTTTAGCCTCACCTTGCTTTGTATTTCACTTTTGTTTCTGCTGCATAGAGGTGTTTATATTTATCACTTGTCCAATAAATTATCTTTTAGTGAGTTCTGAAGACACGGTAAGCATTCATTAACTACTTGATTGTCAGGGATTTAAGAAAGCTGGTCTATTTTCACATTCTCCTCCAAAAATGTTCCTAAGATGCTCATCAATATGACACCATTTATTGACTGTGTAATATGTGCTAAACACTATATTAGGAGCAACAGACAGAACTGAATAAGCTTTATATTTAGAAAAGGAGAAAGGTAGGCAAATAAGCAAACATAATAAAGTTGAATAAATACTTAAACACTAAAAGCTATAACAAGGCAAGTATACATGCTTCGTTTATCAAACCTAAGAAAAATTGGAGGGACTTTATCAGGCACAAAATGAGAAAATTTTGTCAGATGCTACAACATGAATAAACCTTGAGGACATTATAACGAGTGAAGTAAGCCAGCCATAAAGAACAAATACACATGATTCCACTTCTATGAGGTATCTCAAGCAGTCAATCATGGAAGCAGAGAGTAGAATGGTGGTTTCCAGGAGCAAGAGGAAGGAGGAGAAGGAAGGTTGCTATTCAGTACATGCAATGTTCCATTCATGCATGATGAAAAGGTTCTGAGGATCTGCTATATAACCTCATGTTTATAGTTAACGATCCTATACCATACATGTAAACATTTGTGAAGAAGATATATCTCATGTTATGTATTTATTATTTTTTAAAAAACTAAAGGAGATAGCCATGGGGAAAGTCAGAGATGGGATCAGACCAAGGATAGAAAGCAACATATTTAAAAAAAATGGTATCTCGAGATGGCACCAGGTAAATGTAGTTTCAATTTCTTGGAAGTTTAGAAAGCTAGCTGCCGGAGCCAGCCGGTGAACAGTTCTCGAGAGGGGGAG
Organism: Macroglossus sobrinus; assembly: GCA_004027375.1. Lineage (NCBI taxonomy): Eukaryota > Metazoa > Chordata > Mammalia > Chiroptera > Pteropodidae > Macroglossus > Macroglossus sobrinus. Next base: position 329,715 of record PVKZ01001673.1, on the reverse strand, counting down.
TGAGGATTGAGAAAAAGAGAGAGAGAGAGACAGAATATAGAGTCAGGAGAGCTAACAGTGAATACTGCGCCCCAAGTGTATTTAGCACTGCATATATATACCCTTGGAGGAGCACCAGAAGCAACACCCACACATATGCAAATGATTGCTGACCTTTACATAAGTTCTCTCAAAACATCCTTCTTCCTGTTTTCATCTTTTATTCCCTGGGGCAAGGAATATTCAACTCTTTCCATTAAGCCAAACTTCCTCCTTCAGTAACAAGCTATCCATTAAGGATCCCACCTGTTCTGCAAACTTCTAGCTTGTAGGCAACCCCAACCCTGTCTGCAGGGCATTCAACAAGAATGGCTCCCAACAGCTAGCATGGGAAAAAAAAAGCAGGGTTCAGACTTTACTCATAAAGTTTCTAAGGAAAAGTCAATATAGTTAGTACTTGGATCATTGGTTTTTTAACACTGCTTTAGTAGTAGAGAAATCCATTCCAAAGAAAAAAATCTTATATGAAATTGCTACGTATCAAACAGGTCAAATCCAAGGAGTTCTGTTTAAACTGGAAAGGACTGCCACTGATTCCTTCCAGCCCCTTCTGAGACTGTACCAAGGAAGTTCGGACACTTCCATTTAAACCAGATTGAAAAACTGAAACAGAGAAATCATGAGCTGATTATCCAGTTTGTAATTAAAGTAAATTTTACTTGATTATCTGTAAGCACATGAATTATCAGCCAACAATATCTTGCATATCTCTACTGTCTTTTGACTCAAGGTTGGTGGTAACTGATACACTATAAGGCAATTAATGTAAAATATTTTTTAACATTTAGCATAACATTGACTTTGCTAGTGATTTAGTACATTATTTAAAATGTCTTGTCTGATTTATGAGAATAATTAGATCTTAGTCTATTCATAAATGTTTACATTTTTATAGATTGTATTTGTTCCAAAAAAAAATTTCTCATAGTATTATTTAGCAGATTATCATGATTCTTTTTTCTAGACTTTTTGTTTTTATGAACATTTGATCAATTTTTATGTATGTAATACATAATATATGAAAATATGTGCATATGCATGTATATGTAAATATATGTTACATATTTTTAAAATCCATATCTGTAGGTAGATATGGCATTTAATTATAGAGACTACTTTTGAAATTAATTGTACATTTGTTTTAAATGTATACAATGTTGTATCTCTTGTTACAGTAGCAGACACTTTAAAGTACTGTAAAGCTGATGAAAAATAATTTATATAAAAAGAAAATGATAAACAGCATAAATACACGTATAGAGAAAATTATATGCATTGCATATATGTTTTCTGTGGGTTTGAATTTTAAAAGTTCAATTATTTTTTGAAAATTTAATTAATAACATCATAAATTTAACATTAATAAAGGTTATTGGGGAGAAGTTTGCAAAAATTTCCTTTCAAATCAAGTAAAATATCTTCTCTATAGTGGATTTCATATCTTTGATACTGGGTAATTGAAACAGTTATCACCTAAACTCATTGCCAAGGAGCATTCTGAATTTTCTGAGAAACAGAGAGAGAGAGAGAGCGAAAGAGGAAGGAGAAAAAGAAGGAGAAGAAAAAAAGGAGGTGATGGAGGAGAAGAGGAAAGAGAAAAAAGAGAGAGAGAGGAAGGAAGGAAGGAAGGCAAGATAGAGGGAGGAAAGAAAATGGGAGGGAGGCAGAAAATGAAAGTGTAAAGAAAGAAAAAGAGGGTGAGGGAGGAAGGGAGGAGGAAAGAAGCGAGGGAAAAAAGAATGGCGGGTTAAGTGCTGAGCTTTTTAAACCAAATCAATAACAAAATGTTTTCAGTGGTGTTGCCCCCTCCTCATGAGGCAGCTTTAATACATAAACAATTAAACTTAAAATACTTGTATGAATTTCCCTAGAGAAACAAAATTCCAAATCTAATCTGTCAAAATAATAAAAACAAAACTTTGTCATTCAGTCAGCAAAGGCCCCAAAGGAAGTTAAAGCAACAGATGAATGCATTGCTCTTGGCTGAGAACATTTCTAATCGTGCTAATTATCGTCTTGAACACAGGCATGGCTAGGTGGTAAAAGATTGGGGGAAAGGCTGCCAGGATCCAAGGTTGTCTCTATACAGGCCCCTGGAATCTGACATGTTTGAATGGTTTGCTCCTTCCAATTGCTACAGGCCATTTACGTGACTGGATAGCAGTGAAGTCCCAGAAAGTGTTTCGCCTCTTACTTGATCATTGGATCATATGAAACACAATGTTCATCATTGTTTTTCCTACTCAAAAATTACACTGTGGTTTAGATTTTTTTGACAGCATAAATGCTCTACCTGGGAATCTTCTGCCTTAACCAACCTCTTTGCATTTATTTTGAAAAGCAAATTCTCCAACAAGGTAAAATGCCTGAATGTGTGCATGCAGATTGTAGAGGGGTTAGCTCTTAAAGCATAAGGAGGCAAAAGAAGGAAAATAAATGCACTTTTATGTTTAGTAAATACAGACATTGTGTGTGTGTGTGTGTGTGTGTGTGTGTGTGTGTGTGTGTGTGTGTATGTATGTATGTGTGCTACTTGTCTTTAGCAGGGTTTTTTGTTTTGTTTTGTTTTGTTTGTGTATGGGGGAAACAATATTAGCAATGATCAAAAAAACAAAAAAACAAGAACAAAACAAACAAACAAACAAAAAACAGAGAGATATTGTGGAAAAAGCCCTACACCAAAGTCAGGAGGCTTTCTTTGCCCACTAGTCCTAATTCTATTAGTAATCAATTATGATGTATCTAATAGGATTTAGATGATAATAGAACTTGGACTTAACCCTAGATCTTCTGATTGCAAGCTATAAAATAGGTTTATACTAACTGCTCAATAATTATCTAGTTCTTAATGAGAACTAAAAGTCATTGAATAAACTTATGGGCCTCTGGATAGAAACATGTCAGGTCTGTAGCTACCCCTCACCCTGTAGGAACTCAAATAAATCAGGTAGTCCTATTGAGCCTATTTGTTAATTTATAAAATGGTATGGACAAATATATCTCATAGAATTGAGGTATGTGGTTTATATAATTATGGCAATAGTTAGACATTGGAACACGAGTGTAAAAAATTTCCACAAGCATTTGGCTACTATCTTTTCATGTGGGATAGGCTTTTGGGTGGAATTACACAGGGTGTCTTGCAAATTACACTGTAATATTACACTGTAGAAAGCTGCTTCTCCTCTTTAACCACAAAGCTGGCCTTGTGCATGAGTTATGTTGAAGACTGACAAAATAGTTAGATCACAATTTGCCCATAATTTCTCTTACTATGAACCAGAAACCATTCCAGTTTTACATGCACTAACTAAATTAATCTTCGCAACAACCTATAATGCAGCTACATTATTATCATCCCCATTTCTGAAACATCCCTGTGTTGTGGATGAGGAAATTGCAACAAAGAGAGGTATAACTTGCCCAAGGACCCACTAACCAGCAAATAATGAGGTAAGAATTTAAATCTGGCTCACAGAAATCAAGATCTAAAACCTTGGACTAACATTTACCTTATACATTATTATTCTTTTTTAAATCTGTGTAATGCCTCCTATTAATAAACTGCTCACCCCTGCAAACACCTTGGCTTACAACCTCTCATGCAGCTAGCTTATTTCTGTAGCTGCCTACTTGATCTCTCTCCATACCTTCACTGTTCCTCTCATAATCAATTTCACACAAAGCAACCAAGTTGATCTTTTAAGAATCATGTCTGCTATACTCTAAAACCTTTCCGAGTACCCTTCAACCTTTCAAATAAAATCTGAACTTTTTAAATCTAGTATGCAAAGCTTCCCTGTATGTTCTCAACCTATATTTTTCCTTCTGCAGTTCAACCAAATTATAGTTCTGAAATTGAAGTGCTTAGTAGTCTCTAAAAATGCCCTGAACTTCGCAAATTATATCTTGATGATAGAAATATCCTTTTTGCAAACTCTGTTTCTACCACTTGGACTCTATCTCTGATTCAGGATACAATTTCGATGTAATCTTGACCATCAGATTTTCATGATCCTCTTAGCCTAGAAGCTGTTTCCCATTTTCTGAGGAAATTTTGGCACAAAGTTCATGTTTTTATAGTGTACTTATAATAAAGCTATGGTAGTTATATATGTGTATGTGTGTATGTGTGTGTGTTCCAATAAGTCTTTTTCCTGATTTTAAGATTTATATTCCACATTTTTGTATCATTCTTGGTACCTATTTTTGTACCATTCTTGCTGAGTATCAATACATTCAAATCAACCAATTATCAGTACGTACTCTGAATGAGTAAAAAAATGAATGACTGCATCAACAGTGTTGACGCTGATGGTTTTCTGCCAAAACAATTTAATTGCCTGTCCATTTCACTGATTTCATAAGGATCTGTTAGGATGTTGTAAGTGTATCAAAAAAGTAAAAAGAGGAAAAGAGGTCTTGCAAAGCAGAGTAAACTAAAGTACACTTATCATTGATGGTACTGTAGAAGACACATATCTGTAGAAACATATTCTTATCTCAATTCTATTAAAACATGTTTGACATATTAACTGACTTTAATAAGAACAGTAGCCATCAATTAAACAATTAACTCTAACACTAAAAAAATAAAAAGCCAGTCATAATGAATACAGTTATAGATAATTAAGCAAAATCAGTCATTTGACAAACACTTGTTTAATTTTAAAGGAGTAAAATTCAGAAGTCTGAACCCTATAAGAAAGTGAAAATCTGAGAGTAATCAAGAATCTAATAATTAATTTAGGAACTTATTATATTTTACAGGGTCTGTTATGAAGTATGTGTAAATGTGTTTGTATTTGTATACACATGATATTTGTATTCGGGTATTTTGTACAGATACTAAAAAAGTAAACACTCATTTCATCGCATAAAGGCAAGATGATAACACATGAGAAATACAAAGGGAAACTCAAGAGGCAGCTCCTAACTAGCATCCGACTTCTTTGTCATTTTCTTCTGAACCCTTTGCATCCTTTGTCTAAGGATGACAACATTTCATCACCTTCATGAGATTAAAGCCTCCTTTTAAATATTGGTTTCAACACTGTCCAAATGTGTCAGCAGAATAGAAAATTCAATAAAAATCTCTGAGGGTGAGATATCAATTAGGTCTAAAGACATCAGGATTTGCCCAGGGACGATAGGGAGACCACTGGAGCTATTCAAAAGGCACAGATTCCCGAGCCTTCATTTATTCTCTTGTCCTAACAGCCTTTGGGAATTTTTAAATTTTCTTGTGTTTTTTTTTAAGAAGTAAGTGGGAATGGGTTCGGCATGAATGCATAACTCATCTCAATGTACAGACTGAAACTATTCAACCAATTTATGGCTCTGCTTTTATTAAATAATGTGCCCAAATCACAATCAGGCTTAGAAAATCTATTTCTACTTATTTTACTGTGATGTTAATTTAAGTATTCTGAAACTGTTTATGAAACTTTATTTGAGAAGCAGTGGGGGAATTTCAACCTGTTATCACAGCTCAACAAAAGAAATATATATATATATATATATATATATATATATAGTGTATATATTAATATATGTAGGTCTTCTCAGATACAAAAATTTCTTTCATCTTCTATGTCCCTTATTTCAAAATGTTACCTGGGAGAAGTAATTAAATAATTTTTAGCTTTTGGTGAATTATATGATAATAATATCCATTATTTATTAGCTATGCTTTGGTCTAGTTTGATAGATAATGTAGGCATTGATGAGCAGGGATTTGAAGGAATAGAACCAATGGTAGGTGACTTCTCATGGGGGAGAAGGAAGTAGAAGAGTCTCCAAAGCAATGTGTGCTGAAATAGCAAAGTCCACTGAAAACCTGGGATTAGCTTCAGACAGTGCTGAGGACAGCTGGAGTTCCAGAAGGAAAATGAAGGGAGACAAAAGACCAATATCATCTCTTTCCCAAATGGAAGCAATTAAGATACATGTATTCATACGTGCGCATACGTCTTACAGTTTAAGAAATTGAGAAAAGTAACACTGAATAAGTCATCATTTTCAACCTGAGACTGTGTACTGCATTTTCACATATAATATGTGAAAATATTATATGTTAGGAAAAGGTATTACAATCCCCATTTTACAGATATTCTGAAATATTTAAAAAATCCCAAATTCATATAATTTCTCAGTGAGTTAGAATTCTAAATGAGAAAATATTTCTCTCTCCCTCTCTCTCTCTCCCTCTTTCTTTTTCACTTTCTCTCTCTCTCTCTCACACACACGCACACACACACACACACACACACATATATACCTTTGCACACACACACACAATTTGTAAAATAGGACAAATATTAGGTGACAAAATCAGACTCTAGCTAACTCATGTCGGGTTGATAACATGTGGCTTATGATTTAAAATAAAATTTTGTTAATATCAATCGAATAAACATCAATATATAGAATCTCAGAAAAACCTAACACAGATTGAAAGAATAAGATGTTGCTTTTAGTATACCACTAAAAAAGAAGCTTGGAAGGACTCAAGTATATAATATAACCACAGAAATGTATTGAAATTTTGGCTTCATTAAGAGCAATACAACACCTGAAGTGAAGGAGTAAATTGGCTCTACATTTAATAAATCACTCATAACATAACTTATTCTGTAAAGTTGTATTTGGCATATTTGTGAGCATATTCAAAACTAGGACACACTCTAATGAGAGTGACAGAATATTAAAAGGACTAAACTGCAAAGAGGAGCAGTCGAAGAAACTGCAAATGTTAGGCTAGAATAAAGAAGAGTAAAGGTAATGTGATAATTCTATATTTAAAAGACTATCATATAGATAATTATTCAGGGAAAATATTTTGTCCATATTAAAAAAAGAAAAATTCTTCCTTTAAAAAAATATAGGTTAAAGATTACAGAATAAAGACATGTGAAACAAACAAATATGTGTGAACATCTTATGATTTTGGAAGAAAATAAGTTTTTGATTAAGTTTATTGAGGTGACATTGGTTAATAAAATTATATAGGCTTTGAGCGTACAATTCAATAATACATCATATGTGTATTGCACTGTGTGTTTACCATCCAAAGTTAAATTTCTTTTCATCATCATATATTTGGCCTCTTAACCTTTATCTACCTTCCCCACAAGTCCAACTCCCTCTGGTAACAGCTAAACTGTTGTCCGTGTCTATGAGTTCCTGTTTTTTGTCTAGTTTGTTTGTGGATTTCAGTTTTATATCCTACATATAAATTTAAATCTTTTATTATAATAACATAAAAAGAAAACACTACACATAAAGGATAGAATAATAAACTTGACAACACAAAATTTAAATTGATTAATACTAAAATTTTTTACAGTCAAATTCCAAACAAGTGACAGATGGCACAATGTCATTTATATGGCTTATTGGTGAGAAAGGGTAAGTATCCAAATGTAGACAATACTTCCTTAAATCAATAAGAAAATATCACACAGCCAATATGAGCAACGTATATGAAATAGCATTTCACTTAAGAGGAAAGTCATTTGAAAAATAAACACATAAAAAGATGCTAACTTCATTATTAATTAGTAAACAACAGGGAGACGTTTTTGCACATTCATATAATCAAAAAGTTTACAAATTGCCAGTTATTGGTGACAGTGTAAAATAATAGGACCTCTTATACATTGCTGGGGGAGATTTAGTTTTCACAGATACTTTATAGGGATTTTGACAATTTCCAATAAAACTGAGAATAACCCTACCAGTCCAGTAATTTCATGTCTAAGAGACTTGAACACCGATGCCCGCAGCATCATTGTTAGCTTGAAACATAACAGAAACCATTTAAGTGCACAATGATTGTGAAATAAATAACATATGCTATCATCACAAAGTAAATTACTATAGTATAAGAGTTAAAATGAATAAATGAACTAGATCAATATGTGTCAACACTGATAAATACCAAGATGAGAACAAATCATAGTTGCAAAAATATGCCTATGGTTCAAGAAAATTTGTATTAAAAAACAATATAAAACTGTATTTTATGGACTCATGTATGTGTTAAAGTATATAAACATGGACTAAATAATACACATCAAAGTTATAGCAATCTTTTTTCTTCTGTGAAATAAATGAAAGAAATAGGTTTGGAGGACTATAAAAAAATTTCACTTCTCCTGTTGTCTTTTTTATGCTAAAATTAAGTTAAAGCAAATACAAGAGTTTATTAACATTGGCTAATTCTGAGAAACAAGGGCATTTGCCACATCATTTTGTTGATATGTTATTTGTGTTATATAATAAGAAAAAATATATTGTTTAGAAGTGATCTGTCTAATATTGAAGTAATAATGAAATAAAATGGCATTCTGGTCAAAATTTCTCAAATATTGTAAGAACAGCTAAAAAAAATTATAAATTTTTATCTTGAAGATTTTCAAGGCAAGTTTAAAAAGAAAGTTTTTGCAATAGTAGTAGAATTGAATGGCAGGCTAGACTTAATAAATTTCAAGATTCCCTACTAACTTGGGGCATATAACCAAAATGTGCGGTGGATTTTAAAATATTTAAACAAACTATTAGTTGCTTATTTTTATTATTCATCAGTGATGAATATAGATAATATTTAATTTAAAATTTATTTTTTTGAATGACAATTAAGTTTGTATCCCAATATAAGGAAAAGATGAGATTTCAAGATTAGAACAACTATGAACTATCTTGGCTTTTTTGTTTTCAGAAACACCATGACTTTTAGATTCAGCTTCATGAACTGCCTCTGAATTTATGGGTCTCTGGAAGGTAGCTGCCTTGTGGTAGAACTGAGAATTTTGCATTCCAACATTTAAAGAGGGGCAAGCAATCAGACTCTGTCACTCTTCACTGATTTTATTTGCCTTTTCCTACTCTGAGCCCTTTCAATTCCCCTCTGAACATCGTTGGGAAATATTACTGTAGCATTCAGTCAACTAGGAGAGCTTAACTAACAAAGAATTGGCCAGTTTTATTCACAGAGATGAAAAGCAGGGAGCCGCATCAATGATCATGATGTGAACAGTCTAGCTAGAATGAAGCACTCCTCTGGACTCATTTCTCAAATAGCCCAGGGAGAGCTGTGGGATTCCCAATGCTCGTAGAAAAAGAAAGTCACTTCAACTGATGGATGAAATGCAACAAAAAGTAATAAAGACCAACTGAAATGTTGTTTAAAATCTTTGAATGTCTTTTACCTTTTTCATCCCAAATGCTGCCTTTGCAGCTTTGTCTACCTAGATCCATATAAGCAGAAATGAGCAAAGAACAAATGAGAAAATGTGCTGGCTGAAGAGCTGCATTCGAGCCCCTGGATTCAAAAAACAAGCACTTAGGTCAGATGCTTGATGCTACATCAACACTCAGCCAGAGAAAAAACATAGAAGAAGCGGAGGGGATGACACCTATTGTTCTGAGGGGCACTGCCACATATCCTTGGAAAGATTTAGGTAGCATATTTCACCTCAGTGAGGCAGATGCAGGACACACACTACCAGCTCATCTTTAATTCATTTTGATGTGAAAAGTCTGACTATAAAGTGGAGTGAGCAAAACCCTAAAATCAACAAAATGAGTACCCTTAGAGAAAAAAAAGTAGTTGATTAATTTTCTATTTTTTCATTTCTTTGACTTGGTCACCAAATATCAGACTATGTATTTATGCAGAAGGATGGAAATTTTATTATATTTGGATTTTTTTTTTATATAGAAATCTTTCCAGAGTTGTGTGAGACTAGGGTGGTATTATGATTGGTGCAGGCCTTTATTGTCACATGTCCAACAGTCTGAATATATTGGAAAATGTGGGTGCTATTATTACCATTCTCCAAAAAAAGAAGCTGAGACAGTTATACAAGAAATGCTATTCCCATTGGTATGGACCAAATGTTTGTCCATATGTTGAAGTCTAAATTCATACGTTGAAGCCTTGATTCCCAAGTGATGATATTTAGTGGTGGGGCCTTTCAGATGTAATTAGATCATGAGACTGGAGTCCTCGGGAACAAGATTAATGTCTAGTCTGAATGTTTGTGTCCCCACCCCTCTCCGCCACAAATTTAAATGTTAAAATTGTAAGCCCAAAGGTATTAGTAGGTAAGGTTTATTGAGAAGTGCTTAAATCATGAGGGTAGAATCTCATGAATGAGATTACTTTCTTATAAAATAGGCTCTAGAGAGATCCCTATTCTCTTAGACTATAAGGATATAGTGACAAGGAGGCTACTTGCAAACCAGAAAGAGAGTTTTCCCTAGGAACCTAATTGGCCAGAACCTAGATCTTGGACTTTACAGCCTCTGGAACTGTGAGAAATAAATATTTGTTGTTTAAGCCACCCAGTAGATGGTATTTTGTCATATCATCTGGATCTAATTATGATACCCATGGTCAACAAACTAATTAACAGTGAAGTCTGATCTAGAATCCAGTCTCTAGTCTAAGCCTTTTTTTTTCTTTTATTATACTGAATCGTTGTTACTAATTTAAATGTTAAGTACTTATCATTTGTCATAAATAAATATTTACAGACACCAGATAAATACAAAGGTCTTCATTGACCATGAATAGACGGGTTTATATGAACAACTGGAGACTGTGGGCTCCACATAACTAATTCAAGTTATTTTTTAACACACGAGCTAAACAAATTATATATACATAAATACACACACACACACACATATAGTATTTCTTACATAGTAAACTGAATAACATATGATTACCATTATAAATTGTATTTACTCTTAATATATTGTGGGATATTAGACTTGAATCTGTGACGACCAAAAACAAATAAACAGTACCATTAACAACAACATCACAAATATATCACAAATTTGAGATACCAAAAAAAAAATTTTGTTGAAAAGATTTGAAGTCTTTCTACATTATAGTAACTTAAACATTCTAAACTGAAAGCATATTTTTTAAGACATGTTTATTATGCATCTCTTTTGGTCAGTATGACCTAGGTAGAAAAAGACTCAGAATACAAACTATGGGAAAAAGGTGAGTGTGGTCTATATTTGGAAATGTCAGCCTTGAGATTCTTAAATGTATAGTAATCTTATTTTTCAAATTGGAACATGTTTGAGAATTAAGAGATGTTTTAAATAAGTATTCAGGGACCACAGGTGAGATCTGAAAAGTATGACTCATGCTATCTAAATAGACCATTAGTATAGTTTTGAAATAACAATGCTTTTCCATTGAAATCCAGGAACTAGTAATGTCTTAATGGTTCTTTCTGCCTCAATGATAGAATAATAAGTCAAATAAAGTACTGTGGCAATAATGAGAGTGTAGAATGACACTTTTATTTTTATTTTAATAATTTCACTCAAGTTAGTAGATTAAAAAAATACTATGCCTGATTTTTTTAGGCTTCATCAAAATCAATTCTTGAATCCAAAATGAAGCATACAAATAATTCTCCCAGCTTATCTTCTCAGGTACCTTAAATTCTTCATTATACCCTTTATCAAGCGTCTGTTGTCATTTTGACATCGTACCATATATTCTACATTGGTCCCGCTCAATGGTTGGTTACAGTCCTTGTTAGCCCCAAATCATTTCTATCTTCATTTCATATAATTCTTTGATTCAGTGAGAAAAACATTTCTTACCTTTCTAAGAATTAGAGCTAAAACATTTTCCAGATACCTTATTACACTATGAATGAGTTTGATTTATTACCTGAAGACAGTCCAGCAACAAAATGCAAGGCCAAAAATCTAACTCCATGTTCAGTCTATATACAATTTCAAGAAAATACATATTAAATATCAATCTTTTACTGTCATCATGAAATTGACAGCCATAGACCATGAAAGTTGAATTATGTCTTTTGCAATAGTATTTCTTATTTTGAATAGCACATCTTTTCAAATTGTGACCAAAAAATCCCATTATGACTTTTCATAATCTAAGTATGTTGTTGGGAATTACTGAAATAGAATATATTCTTCAGTTTACATTGATTCATTTGATTTATGGATTCATTTTATTTCTATTTCCATTAGCTATGATACCAGGCTTAGTGTTTGCATTCATAACAGTCTAAAAAGATTCGGTCATAGTTTTGCTCCTTTTAAAAAGATAATTTCAAGCAATCTAGGTTCACTTTTAGAATGGGACTCCATTTGCTTGATAGTCTTCTTAACATATATGTTTGGCTTTGGCTTTGACACTTTGTCAATATGGAAAAAAAAAGTTGAAGGCAAGAATGCTCATTTTACTTTCTTGATTTCATTTTTTTTTTCCAACAAGAAGTCATCTGAGTTATTTTTTCCTGATTAACACATTTCTTCATCAACTATAATTGCAAACCATTAAATTAGATTGCCTCCTTTTCATCTTTGCTGGCTTCAAGTCTCTTATGAAGGGGAATATTGTAAACTTTCAAATTTGAAATATATATGTCATCCTCAGCACTGAGAAAAAATAGTTTAATAAAATGACTTTTCATCATAATGCACCTTAACGTTGTGCAATTATGATAATTTAAAAACTCTAGACTTGCATATAAATGAAACATGTTTTCATTCAGGAAGAAAAGTTAAATATCATATTAAAGCAGATGGCATTTTCAAATGCAGCCTTCCTAAGTCACTATAGAGGCTTTAGATTTAGAGAAGTCCTCAGGCAAAAATTCTGCAAAACAAATAGTATCAGTTGAAAGGCCAATTTACATTTTAATATAAAGTTTATAGAGATAGATTTCAAAAGTAGGTAGTAGAATAATCATGATTAGAATGTGTCATTTGAAAAATAATGTATGTATGACCATTCTTGGTCTAAATTTAAAAAAAAGGAAAAAAGTGGATAAAAAGTACACTCTGGGTGGATTCCATTTCTATCTTGATTTACTATGGTAGGGATTGGTAATGGCTGCTGAATACAAAAAATGTGTCCTCTGTTATTATTCATAGTATTTTCCTCTGATAGAAGTAACATCTGAGCAGTAAATATATAATAGATAAAACATGTGGCAATACTATTTTTTTCCATTTATTTTGATAATCTGTTCTCACACAAAGCCAGTATAAAAGATATATCTAAAAATCCTTGCTGGCTCTACCAAAAGCTACAGGAGGCCTAGATAGACACGAAAGCTTGTACAAAAGAAGGTAATCATTATATTTCTTGTATTTAAATTTGTTTACACATATTATCACACAACCATCACAAAATTTCCCTCAAACCAGACCACTTCCACACAAGGCCTATTTGTGTCTTCTTTGGCATCTAGTATTATTGTCTTGCAGAGTTTTCAATTACATATGCTTGCAATCCAAGCATCAGCATGCTACCCTTCCCATCCTTCCATTTCCTTTCTGGCCAGGATAATCTTTTTCCAGTGTACCCAAGAAAGATAAATATTTTCTCAATTTATTACTATGTCATTGCTTGGTTTTTGCCCCCTCCCCTGCTTATAGTTCAGCTGTCAGCTACTTTTCACTGCGATGCTTAACACTTATGGAAACTACTGGGCTTCAGCCCTCATGTTGGTTCTGGATTCTTACACACTAATATTAGAGTAGGAAATAAATTAAGGAAACCCATGCAGCATGAACAAAATATAGAGCTGTACGATTCACATGACAGTTCTCATAGACTAGATAAAAATATATAGATACAAATAAGCTTTACACAGGGAATCTGTTTAGGCACCTCACAAGACATATTCAGTGCCCTCAGAACTGTTCTTCCTATGAATGCCTCTTCCAAACCTCTACCAGAGTTCTTTTAGAATATTCCCACCTCCCAACTTAAGTGCAGGTTATGTAAATGATCCATTCATTTCCTTCAGTTTAAGGCACTGGATGCAATATTCTTCATAGCATATTTTGTAAAGCTAAACTGCTCAGCCTAGATTATTACCTGAGAAGCTGGGAGAGCAGCCTAATATAGGTACTATCACTTGAGGCATTTCCTCTCAGAGAGGGGTATTACATATTCTTCTAGGTCAACCAATTGGGAACCTCAGTATTGTTTCAAACAAGCACACAGACATACATACAGATACATACATCTCAAAGTCTGAGCACATTAATGTTCAGAGACAGTAAAAAGAAAAAAAATACCTTTCTAAATATAATATCCTCTGCTTAGTATACTATAAACAATGAAATATTGTTTCAATATAACTACTGTCAAAATACTCTTTTTTGCTTTCCACATAAGGCCAATGCTCATTACAAATTTATTAATGGTTTACTTTGCAAAAACCTGGTAGAATATTTGAAATTAATATGTTTTTGTACCTAAAGCCATATTTTAGTTAGGGTGGGTTTACTCCAAGTTAAATTTTGTAATAATGGAGGTAAATAAAGATTTATTAACCTATATAAAAACAGTTCTCCAGATTTTAGTAGAATATGGAAGTTTGCTTTCAATTTTATGAAATGCCCTATTTCCTCTACAAGATAAAATTTATTAGGGTTTAGACTTTTCTTACCCACATTTACATCTTTGGTGCTTATTACATAGTGACCATTTGGTAAATGCTTGCTTACATGAACAATGATCATAAACATACACATACACACACTTTCACAATCACTAGTTGGTAACTAAGGAAAGAACAAAGAAGAATATACTCCTTCTATCCCATGAAATAGCTCATTTTCTCTTTATTTATCTAGTCAACTCATGTCAAATACCAGCTGAATAAAACTGTTTGCAGTCTAATGGAGAAGTCATAAGGTAAAGAAATATTTATATGATAGTGGGAGCGGTTTTACCATAGCTTTAAGTATCAGGTATCGGGGGAGAATGGACAATAAATCAGTCTGGGACAGAAAATTTCCATGCAGAGAATTTTTGTGTCAGAATGTTTCTGTTGATCTTTCATTCACCAAAATATTCTTCCCTGGCTTTTTAGAAATATTTATTTTCTACTTGGTATTTATTGAACTTTCACTATTGGGCATTCAACTATCAAATGATTTTTTTTTCAGTTTTCTGAGGGTCTTCTCCATTCAGCGGCCTCACTTTAGAGAGTTATTTTGTTTTTCTTTTTGTGTTACTGTGGTTGGCTTTAGAGCCAATTAATCTATTTGAAATTTTAACAGATGACCCTTAAAACAAACTTTTATATGTTCTCCTACACTTTAAGCCTCAGGCTAACATATTTTATTTACATTTTTACAAATTAAATAGTTATTTTACATTTGATTCATTCTGCATTCTTTAGAAAAATCAGAATTCTGAGTGCCACGAATTGCTTTCTCTGGGATAGTTTTTCATTGGAACGTCACTTATTTACACATATTGAATACATTATAAATTGAAATACAACAAAATCTAAAACTAAGATAAAATACACAAAGAGAAAAAGCTCTTGGGTAACTGGTTTATGTGCTTAAAACATTCATAATAAGAGAGGATGTATTTTTAGGATGTATTAAACGAAATGAGGCTGAAAAATTGGCTAAATATCAGATGGCATTGAAAGCCAGTCAAAATAATTTGATTTTATACCACAGGCAATGAGTGAACATTGAAGAATCTTGAGGAAGAGAGTAATGTTACCTAACTTATGTTTTAGGAAGACAAGGAAAGTTGACTTGTGAGTAATTAATTGAAAAGTAATTAACTGCAACAGACCAGAATAAAGGTGATAGGGCTTGGGGTAGCTATGGTGAACATAAGGGGGCTGGAAATAGAGATAGTAAACAGAATAGAGTAAAATGTGGTGAGTTATTGAATAAAGGAAAAGACAAAGAGGCATCAAAAGCAGTGCCAAATGTGATAGCATAGGTTTCTGCTAACCCATTAATCAAAGGTTAACCTAGGTGAAGATCAGTTTTGCAGACAAAATGTTTGTTGAAATTAAGAATCTAAAATTAGACTCAAAACAAAATGAAAACCTGATGTTTACATAAAAGGGATGGGAAAAACATGGAGTGAAGAAACTGTTTACAGAGGAGATTATTCAAGTCACGACAATAAATAATCTTAAATTTAGATAGTCTGTTTTTGTAAATTATCTTTATTTAAGAGTTTAATGAAGATGGAGGTACAAAAATGAAATATAGAAGAAATGATACAAAGGAGTACATTTTTAATTCAAAGAATGTAATGAAATCTCTTCGTTTTCTTTCATTCAACTCATATTATTTCACCTATTATGTGATAGGTGCTTTTCTAGATTCTGGGTATATAGTAGTAACAGAATATACCAAAAAAAAAAAAAATCCTTGCTCTAATGAAGATTATATTCTTCCTTAATGAAACAGAGAAGAGATTAAATTTATAATTTATAGAAAGAAAAGGTAGAAAGAAGCTAATAATCTATTCTCTCTTTTTGCACTTAGTAGGAAAATGTGATATTTTTCCTAATTTTTCATAATTGTGCATTCACTTGTCAGGCGATCCCATCTCCCGATTCCATCTCTGATAGTATCCTAGAAAGGTTTACTCATGGAGTATATAGACTTCAGTTGCAGAGAGTATTTAGTAATAATCCTAATAGATGCTTAGTGTATGACAGAAAGTAGGGAGGCGAAGGTTGTGGACAGGCATCGATGCCATTCTGCACAAATCTGAAAACCAGCTCTACTGGAAGGTTTCCAAGTTTCTCCTCTAGTCAGAAAAACTGAACTATTGTTTTTACTTTCAGTCATTTTCTAAAATGGGTAAACTATATCTCAGCATATATGAAAGCAATATATATATATATATATATATATATATATATATATATATATTACAAATAACTGTTTACTTTAAGCTATTAGTGTAATGCAATGAAAATGTTCAAAATGAGTTTAATTTCATACATGACTTATTACTTAGAGAACATATTTGATTATATTAAAAACATAAAATTCATGGAAGCGTCAAGTATGTTTTTATTGTGAATTTTAGAAATTATGGTTTTTATAATCTGGAAATCAAGCAGTGCTACCTTAACTGCTCTGTAGGGATTTTAAGAATTAAAAAAAAATCTAAGAATTATTAAATTATTATCATTTTGTTTTGTTTGCTCAATTAGATATGGTTTTCTAAAAGAGCAGATTAAAGTCAAGAATAAGAAAAACAAAGGGTTAAGGTAATTTACTGCTTGATGAAAGACTAATAAATATTTTAAAATCTCATTTCTGGCTAAGTTCAACTTGGCGTTAAGCAATTCGTTGAGTAAAAATAGTTAAACAATTCAATGAAAATACTAGATGTTAATCAGATAGATATCATCTATATTTGAAACAAGTCATTTTATTCTTTCATCATTTATTGAGTGCCCCGTATGTTTCTGGTAGATATTGAAGACATACATATTAGTGAAATTTCAAGGAAAATAAAGTGTAAGGAAAGATAGGCAAGACAATATCCAAATATTACTCCAGGAAAAGTGGAGTCACCAAGGGCCTCAGAAGGACATGAAAAGCATCATAATCAAGGAGAGGCAAAAAAAAAATAAAATAAAATAAGTATAGATAATTAATGTTCAGTTACTAATCACGTATTAGCCAAATAATATCTAAGAGCCATTACAGCTTTTGAAATCCAGAAAGTCTAAGATAATTGGATTCACTGGTTTTTTTAAACCTTTAAAATAAATTAGAAAAACAAAGCAGAACAGTTATTATTTTATTCAAAGTCTTAGATCATTAATACCCTTCCTAACTAAATAATTATTTTTTAGCATGAGAATTGTTCAGGGAGAAATTTCTGAAATTTGCTTGTGGTACATGCTGGCTGAAAGAGATAATAAGTTAATAAGAGACAATAAAATAAGAAGTTCATTGTGTCATTGGCACGATCCATTCTGGTTACTGAGTTTTATATTATTATCTTATTAGAAACCATTTTACTTTGTTTGTTACTATATGGTTTTCTTAGAGAATATTTTCATTCTCCTCAAACCATATTTTGAAAAGAATTAAAGACAAATAACTATTTTGAAATATATCCTTCAAAGAATAGAGTTTATTATTTTTACCAAATTACTGCTAAAATAACAAATATAACACAACTGAACAGAACTAATAACAGTCAATTCATTTCTATTCAACTCATCATATTTTTGAAGCATCAATAAATGTTGGCCTTTGTTTTAGTCCCCACAGAATAGAGTGACATGTAGAATTAGTGTCACTTTCCTAAAAAGCTGATAATCAGTTGAGAGAAGCAGGTAAGATCTCTGAAGCTGCTAAAATACAAGACAGAATATGATCATAGAAATGCACAAGTGTGGAACGAGAGAGAGTTTGTCATGTATCCTGGATGATTTGTTGGTGACTGAGGCATTTTGCCCAGATCTTCGAAGATGAATACGATTTTTGTCAGAGGTAAGGGTAAGAGAGAGAATATAAAAGAGCTGGAGCAAAAAGAGCTGAGTATGTGCCATGAGCTATAATTTATGATTGGATCATCAAGTAATTGTTCTGGACTACATAATAAAAGGTGGCCTTGAACTTTGAATAAAGTCTGAAAGTTAGGTCAGTAAAAAAAACACTATTGAATATGTAGATTCATGTGCCCTCTTTACTACTAATTAATAAAGATAAGCAGAGTGTCTTTGATGACATCTATGTTCCCTTCTGGTTCACAAGTGTTCTTCAGAAATGTAGTAAGTACACTTTAAAAAACCACATCCCTGGTTTTTTATTGCCCACTTTCTTTGACATGATAAGAAATTATAATGGGATTAGGAACCTTGGGACTGTTGTATTCACAAGACTAGAGTCATTTGGGGTCCCAGAAATTTAGCCTGGAATATGTCACAATTTCAAGGATGACAGAAAAAGTGTTTTATCGTTCTAAGGGGTACTCACATGACCCAGTTTTTTAAAAATATTTTCAGAAAAGGGTATATTTTTCTCTTATTATTTTCTATATGGATCTCAGTTCAATGTTCCCTGATTTTTTTTACCATCCAATATAGCACATCTCTATTGGGAAGTTTTACATCAAATCACCTCTGGAGTAGGTGATTTTTTTATTAACAACTAATCCATGAATGCCTCGAACTGTAGATCCAATCAATATATTGTTACCAGGGCAGAAGAATACAGAAAAAAAGTAAGAGAAATCAATAAAGAAATAACTTCCTGTGGCTGGTTTCCTCAGAAAGAGGTGGTAGGCATAATCAAGGCATGGCTGGTACTTAGAATTTGAACAAACCTCTCTCCATGTCAGACAACTAAATATATTCTCCTTTCCTGAACTGTAACTCATATAATCAGCATCTTTCACAGAAATATGTGAGCTAAGGCCATAATTGTGCAATCCACATGGTACAATTAGAATAAAATTCAACTCTGATTTTCTTCTTCCTCATTGCTTATGTAAAAATGTTTAAAAAAGACTATGATGACCTTTAATATTTAAAAAGAAAGAAAATTTAAAAATCTATGCACTCTGTGATTCAATAGTAATTGCCAAACTATGTCTAAAGACAAAAATATCTAATTCCATTATGGCAGCTAAATTGGTTTGGTCACCAGTAGCTATTCCTCCATAAAACACACACATACATGCACACACTACCCACACAATATACAAAGTCACACAAATATTATTAGCACTGATTTAAACTTAGAATATAATTTACTAATGACCAGAATTGGAAATTCTAGGAAAGTCTGTACATGCAATGTAAAATTAGTCTGCTTAAAAAATGATGATAGTATTAAGATATACATTTAACTAATTTATTTCATTGATTTAGTTGTCTTAAAATCTATGATCATGCTTCTAATAGATTATTTCTAATCTGGAAGAACACATCAAAAAGATGTGAAAAAGAGGAAAATTCAGAGAAATGGCACATGGAGCCAGTCTTTGCACAATTCCAAGAGATTTTTGGAAGAAACTTTATTAGGATGGAATGTCAGTCTTTAGATTTGTATTTATTTACTTACAAATCATTTCATACATAATTTCACATCTTTTATAATTCTTGTTGTTCAATGAAGTACTTATCGACCGTCTGTTTATAAAGACTAAAGTCAATACCTAGATATGTAAACTGTGGGGAATAAAAAAAAAAGGCAGATAATCATTTTACAAGGCTATATTAAGGCTTTTCTATGACAAAAAGAAAGAATACAATACTACAAACCAAAAATGTCACTATCTGAGTGGTGTGTACCACCTCGATAAATAAAAAATAAAAATTTTGTCATAGAGAAATAAATTTTCTCACATTGTATTTTTCTGTAGGGCAGTGTTACCACCAACTATAGTAGTCTAAAGTAATCTGTGATATGTACAGATAATTTTAGTGACACATAATTATTTCTTAATTTTTACATCTAAGTTAGTACATACTGTAATTAATCACAGCCTGTGACCATAAAGTTACAAAATAGATCATTTGATTGTCTGTGAAATAAAAACTGTTGATGCAAACTTTCTTGCAGAAAGTAGCAACCTCAGTGGGAGTCCAGTGAAGAGAACAGAGGAGAAGGTGCTTGAGTCTTACCAGGGACATGACTTGGACACATCACTTCTCACATCTAACCTTAATTTTGTTAGCTGCCATGTGTGAATGATGATGTCTATTTCTTTCAGTCAGGCTCAATGAAATGTTATCCAGTTTTCCTCAGAGAGGTGTGAAATAGTTAAAAAATTCCTTGGGGATTAATACCATATGAAGATAGCAGTGTGTGGTTGTCTGATCAGGAATTGGGGCAGTTATTTCATCCTAGTCTTCCCACTGCTTAATTGGCTTTGAAAAAATTAGATTACTTTTCTCTTTCCCCAGATGTTTCTTAAAACTTTGTTTATCTCTAAAACTATGACTTACATATGAGTGTCTGATTTTTTTAATATTTAAATATTTATCTCTTTGCTCCTGAAATTCTTTAGGTATTAGAAATACACTTATGGTATGTGCAAAGCTAAGAAAACATTTCATGGCCAAATGACTGAAATACTATGTTATTCCAATAGTCAAATGAAGAAAATAAACACTCATTTGTGAGTAAACTAATGTGGGGATGTACTGCAAGAATTTAAAAATAGCCTGACTTTAATCTTATAGGTTGGAGGTTCAGGATGTGACTAAAAATATTATGGTCCTGAATTCAGTCTGCATCATCCACAAAGCTGACTACTAACTTTAAAATGTTCCAAAATGTACAGGTTTTACTTTCCTCTCTTAACAGAAAAAGTTTTCATTTAAAAATTCTTCGCTTATAACTGATGAAAAGACTTGAGTGTGCCCCAAGGTGCTTTTTACGATAAGACTGAACTGGAATGTGCTTTAGGAGAGTATCTTTATATTAGGTCTTACAGGTGAGTGCACTGTGTCACTATGATTAATAGTTACTCTACCTGGGGAGGACATGGGTCTTTTGAGGAGCTGCAGTCTTAGTTTGGAGAATCAGTTTGGGGTAGCTAATTGGAAATTGTCAAAATGTGTTGCTTTGATTCCATGAAAATTTACCAGGCTTACTTTATCATCCTAGCAGTAAATATGATAAAAGCTCTGATTCATGCATAACTGTTCATAATATTCCAAATGGTTTTAACTTGACTCAAGATAGTTTGAATATAACTGACATTTCTGGTCAAAGTATCATAAAAGTAATTATAGATGGTTGAATAAATTCCCTATAAAAATATCAGATGGTATTAAACCTGAGACAATTCATTCATCAAATATTTGAAAAAAAAAAAAAAAAGAAAACATACTAAACCTCTGGCTTTGAACAACTTATACCTTAATTGTTACAAGGGTCAGTAAAGGGCCAGGATAAGCATCAATATTTTCGGTTTTCTGGGCTATGTGTTTTCTGTCACATTTATTCAACTCTGCTGTTGTTAGCCTGAAAAGGCATAGACAATACAAGAACAATTTGGTAGTGTTTGTTCCAATGAAAAATTATTTTGATATACAGGGAGTGGGGCCAGATTGGGCCCATGGGTTTATAATTTATATTAGTAGTTTGCCTTACTGTAAATATTAGGACTCGCATATGATACAAATATAAATCAAATGAAGAAGAGAAGTTAAGCCAAGCATAAAAAACAAGAAAATAATTGATACCTAAGGGAAATGTCATAAAAATTCAGAAGGGTAAAATTTCTGTGGGTGAAAGAGATTCCTTAGATGATACAATTTTGAGTGTTTCTATAAATTCTCTTTATTGTCTATGGCCATGCCACCCTGGACAAGCCCGATCCCATCTGATCTCAGAAGCCAAGCAGTATCAGGCCTGGTTAGTACTTAGATGGGAGATCACCTAGGAAGACCAGGTGCTGTAGGCATAAAAAATAAAAAAATAAGGGATTATAAGCTGACATGGTCTTTGCAATCCTTGAGGTCAACCAAGGGTTGGCTAACTAAATAAATAAATGCCCTTTATCTGATTTCATGATGAGTAACTTCATCATGATCCTGTCAGTTTCTTTGATTATTCTTTATTTTTATTAAATTATATTATCATGGTTCATGTGATCTGGATTGGGAGTAACCATTTAATGGCTGTGTTAGATAGTTCTCTATATTAAGATCAATCATAAAATTATAAAAACAGACTTAAATAAAACTTTTTCCATAGGCCCCATCATAAGCTAATTTGACAAAAATATTATAATTAAAAACAGATGTTAAAATGATTCAACTTGGGAAATAAAGGTAAATAGATTCCTAATCCATTTATTTATTGCTTTCAGCTCTAGAAAGAATTTCATCACATTTTGTCTCAACACTCAGGTGTGATTTGTAGATGAACAAAAATATCATTTTCTGGAAAAGAAAATCTTTCTCAGCAATTGAGTCACTTGCATCGATCAAGTTTTTTGTCAAATGATGCCTTCATAGATTTATTTTTTCTACCATTAGTGATGATATATATCTAAATCATCCTGGACAGCGTTACTCTGTACTTGTTCAGGAAAATCTGTCGACAAAATAAATAAGTTACTATACTTTATTTGAAAATATTGGGAAACTAATCAATGACTTTAAGACATTTTGGACAAACTTTTAAAAGACAAGACAGTGAAGACTATGGCACAATGGTTGCCTTTGTAAAAAAAAAATCTAATTTCCAAATATTTGTTGTATATTTCTCACTCATTTTTTGTTTTGGATATCTGTATAAAGTTACCCACGTGCAGATTCACTTTTTGAGCACATGTTCTCTTTTGGTATAATAGAATTTGTAAGTTTTCATTTCATTTATTGCTACTTTTGTGCTTTAACATATCAATTTTGAGCTATTGGATCTCATTATATTTTTGAATGTAAAGTAACAAAAACAATGAAAGTGCCTACTTAGCAAAAGATAACAATAGCATTCGAAAGATGGGAAAATACTTTGGTTGAGACAAGGAGCAACCTATAAACTGAAAGTTATGTGTAAGAAACTGCTCCAAGTAGTTCTTGATATAAACAGGTGCCATTTTTAAGCTTATGATGGTATTTTGGTGACCTAAACATTATACATAATAATATTTGTGAAAAATTGTGGACATATTATTTTATTTTTTCCTTAAAAATGACCAAATTGTTTATAGACTGCTTATAAATTACAGATATATTTATTATTTAATATATATTTATATAATCCCAAGTCCACTAGTAGCCCACAGAACACAATGTGGTAACTCGTTTAAACTTTTATGGCCTTCATCATACTCCAAAACCTAAAAGATTTTAGCAGCTCAGCCATCTCCTGCCTATAGCGAAAATGCCACTCTCTTAAGTGACCAGGTGGAAGACAGATGGAAGTTCTTAATATCCTCTCATACAGGCTCCCAAAGGAGAAAAAAAAAAAAAAAGAAAACGAAAACCAGTATATTGATAAAAGCATAACCTGAGCCAGAAGTAAATGCACAAGTGCTGGAGGCTCAAGATTATTGGGTGAGGAAGCCCTAAATCCTGTTTTTCACACCTCTCTGGTCTCCTTGCAACTTCCTAGTACCCCCTGATGACACTTTCATTTCAGTTGGGCAGAGCTTTGGAAGAGCAGGGAAATGTTAGAACCATAAATAACGATGCTCACATTTCTCCCTGGGTAGCACGCTTACAGTTTTGTTTTGACATTTTTAATAATTTGGGTAATTCTACAATGAGTATTAACCATAGCACTTTTAATTAAAAAATTAGGAAAGTTGTAATGAAATAATAAAGTGCCTAGAATCAGTCACTGTATCATCATCTGAATTTAGACACTTTCCCTTTCTTGGTCCACGGTGCTAGAGAGCTGCCACTGGCTGCCAATGCATACTGAGAAGGCAGGTTATTATCACCCATGCTGGCTTTGATAATTAAGGTGGGTTAGATGAAATGATTTTACTCACAATTTCTTCAATCAAACACATAAAATATAGAAGACTATATTTTACCAAGAAAAATCCTTAAATTGACAAATTGCAACAAATTCTAAGGTGCATAATTTCTACTTGCCTGTTCACTGTGAACACCCATGACTGAATTTCATAATTTTCTAACAGCAAAAATGCTAAGTCATTTAATTTTAATTCTAAGCTAAATAAGCTATAAGAGGCAGTTCATTTCAAAAATGATTTTATTTTAAAGGTATTTTGAAACAATAAAATTAGTAATACATTTGAACAACCTATCTAGTTTATGCTATATTATTGAATTTGCAGATAGACAATCAGTCTACATGGATGATTAAGTCTAAATTGCATGATGGATGATCTATTAAACATATAAAGTTCTTGAGTCTCAGTAGTATCTATATGTCTAAGAAATATAGTTGGAAGTTATGACTAGAGGCTTGCATATCTTTCTTGTGCACTCTTAATACCCTATATTAAAATTCTATCTATAAGAGACAGATAAAAAAAGTCACCTTCCCAGAAATTTATCTACAATAGCATATCTACTTGCAAACAGTGAACTTTTAAATTTCCAGGATAATCACCATTATTTAACCAGGGCTTGTTTCGTCCCAGGTACTGTGATAAGCACTTAAGTGGGCCATTTCTAATTCTTAAAAAGCCTGGTAAAGTGCTTTTCATAAATGCTCCAGAAGTAAAGATACTGAGTAAGAGAAAGGAAAAAATAACTCACCCAAATTCACACTGAAAATAAGCATTTGAGATTTTTTTTTTTAAATTAAGGTCAGTCTGAGTTTATAGTCTGTGCCAGGCCTGTGTCACATATATTGACATGTGCCATGTGGACAATATATTATAGTATCATTATTTGTACTTTGTTTTGTTATCTCCCCTATTGGATTGAGAAGTTCCAGAAAGCTGTAAACAAGTTTCCTTTGTATCCCTCAGATATATTCATATGAACTTGGGAATCTTGTTAAAACACAGGTTCTGATTCAGAAAGCTCTGATCCTCTGCATTTCTAACAAGCTCCTAGGTGATGCAGATGCTTCTTGTTCCTAGGAAACATGTTGAGCTACAAAGCCTTGCAGACTTAGTAACACAGAGTTTCACATAAATATTCACTCAATAAATGTGTTTGACTGCAGGAATTCATGGCTTCGAGAATGAACAAAAAGCTTTCTCAAAGCTAGCTATGAAAATTCTCAGCATGTGAGTAACTAGGAAAGTTTCCATGGGAAACTCATTGCAAATCCTTCTCATCTTGTGAGAAAGGTAGAGAGTCACAACAATACTCCCTCTACACATTTACTAAATGCTGAGTCATCCTTCGAGGTAGACTTTGTGCCAAACATAAACAAGTTCTACAATGTGACCCTCTGAGTCCATGGTCACAACACATTGTACCTAAAACATTATTCCCATCTGTGCTCACCATGTCAACTCCTACCGCTTTTCTGGACCAACTTTCCCTAATAAACACTTCTTAAACTTTCCTCTGATCACATAAACATCACTCAAATTGCCACACACATACTTACATTTATTCATCTACTCATTTTTAAACAAGTATTCATTTAGTAGCTATTAAGTGTCAGACTTTATAACAAATATTTATCTTTGTCTCAGATAGAACATTTTATTATTGGTCCTCTTGTCTAGATTTTAAGCCTATTGAAGACCAAGACCTTATAATCTGTGTAACTCTCATGCTGTTAGAGAGCTTGAACACAAAAATTCACACTTGCTAAATAAAGCATGAGTTAATTTTTTTTGAAATTTGGTTATCTTAAATATTATGATCTGATTATGATATAAAAACTAGCAGCTTTGATATTCATGCAAGTCTTGATTAGAGCCTTAGCTAAAGGTGAAACCACTGGGTACATGTTTTATACCACTGGGTACATGTTTTATGCCACTTATTTGGCCTCTTTCAATGACATGTTCTTCTAATTACTCTTTCTAGTGTGCCACTCCATCTATCACCACTGTTGCAACCAATTTTCAAAGATATCTTATGGTATTTTTTCTTGTCAACTTTGCCAGAGCTCTTATGCATTTCTTACTATGTACTTAAGGGATATGTATTTCTAAAGATTAGGCAAAAGTTCCTCAGTTTATTGCAAAGATTGAGGTCTATTAGAAAGATTTCAATGAGAAAATGTAGATCTATCTCTTCAGATTAGTCATCAATGGTTTTTTCTATCACTTTGTGCAAATCACTGACACAGTGCTTGCACAGGATAAGCCAGATATTCAGATGACATGGTTTGATCACTTGAAGACATTGAGAATATATGGAAGTTTTGAAAGAATCAGCAACAGAATATAAATTTTAAAATGTTACATTAAGAAGCTGTGATCTGGTTTAAAGCAAACTTTTTATTTTCTCCTCTGTTTTAAGGCAAGAGTGAAGTTGGCTTAGTGGACCTCTAGCCTCTTTGTTCTATCCCTACACAGTAATCTTAGACTTAATTTGTTTTCTATTCTAATAGCAAAAGGAATTGCAGAAATCATAACCTTTTGATGTAAGTCCAATAACAGAATTTTCCTAAGCTACAGACCTGTTCTTGTCTGGGTAAGAGCACTCATCTTAAATGAGAGACAAATCCAGGCTTATCACATTCCCCCAATGACATAGGAAAAAGCCAACTAAAAGACTATGAAGACTTTTTGATTTCCAGAAATAGGAATTGAAAGAGGAATCTCAAACAGGATTCCATGTGGCAGTAAATATTGATAATGTCTTTCAGGTATAATACAAGTGACAGTTCCTTCTTGGACCTTATCAGAACTCCTGCTACTTAGGACTTCAGTGTGTTTGTGTGTTGGCAGGTGGCAGTGCGGTGGTGGTTTGGTTAATTTCTCATAGAGTTTACAATATTTCCATAGATGTATCACTTTTCAGTTGAGGAAGGCTGAAGCACAGAGTGCTTAATGAGTCACCCTAATCAATGGAGGAGATAACTGCAAATTAGGAGAGGATTGAGATCCGAAGACTCCAAACATAGCTCTTTTACAGCGTATTATCCCACTTAAATTATAAGCACAATCACAACTTTAAAATTCCATATGAGGAAAGTAGAATTGTTTTCTGATAAAAGAAGTCAAAGCGCATGGACAGTATTGTTTTTCACTTCATGACCTTTAAAAAGGTCCTGAATAGATATCTTAATCTTCTAAGGAATCAGAATTTCTCCAGAAGAGAAATTAAGAGACTCTAATGGGATTATTTTCAACTGGGTTGCACACTTAATGAGATATATCTATTAGGAGAACTTTGATAGCAAATAACGAGATGCCTAACCAAAAATGCCTTAGAGAATAAGAAAATTTATAATTTTAAATCATAATTATGGAAGCAATTTATAGTCCCAGAACTAGGTTCAGCAACTGAGAAGTGTAATCAATGACACAAATGTTTTCATTGTTATACCAGCAGCCCTAACACATGGCCATGATTGCTCTCTGATTGTGACAGGACAGTTGCTCCATGAGACAAGACATGGCCACATCCAGCAAAGATGAAAAGGCCAGGAAGGACCCCCGATTGCCAGACAAGGCCACAAATGCCCCTCCTGGTGCTAGTAAGCCCCAAGAGGATTTTTTTGAGAATTTTTCCCCAAAATATTACCGGTAGGCTTTCCTTCTAATCTCATTTTCCAGAATTGGATCATTATAAAAAAGGCTATGAACATTGGCATGCATGTATCTTTATGAAGAAAAATTTTAAAACATTTATTTATAAAGATATATACACACTGATGTTCATTGCAACGTTATTCACAGTGGCCAAGACATGGAAAAAACCAAAGTGCCCTTCACTAGATGATTGGACAAAAAAATGATGTGGTGCATATATACAATGGAATATTAATCATAAGAAAAGATGAAATACTGCCATTTGCGCCAGCATAGATGGTTCTTAAGATTACCATGCTAAGTGAGACAAATCAGACAGAAAAACTTGAGAACCATGTGATTTTACAAATATAAGTGATATCAAACTGAAAGCAACAAATGAACAAGACAAATAAACAATAAAAACTCATAGACACAGACAAAAATTTCATGGTTACCAGAGGGAAAGAGGGTAGGAGGAAATAGATAAGGGTAAAGGGGGCCAAATATAAGATGATGGAAGCTTTGACTTGGAGTGATGAACACACAATGCAAATAATATAGATGATGTATTATTAAATCATTACATCTGAAACCTATATTATTTTATTAACCAATATCACCCCAATAAATTTAATTTTAAAAAGGCTATGAAAGAAAGAATCTGGCATTTTTGGCTCTATGGAGGTAGGTGGGATCCAACAGAAAATAATGTATTACAGTAGTTGGGCCATAGAAAATACCTGACACATGGAAGATCAAGTATTTCAAAACACATAATATCAGTCATCTTGGGGGCTACTAAAACCCAAATCTTGTCTTTGGAAATGGTATTTATAAAATGTACTAAACTTTTACCAGTTTAATTGCAGACTTTTAATTTTTAACTATTAAATTTGCTTTTAGTAAGGTTTTTATATCTTTGTACATGAACCCAGTAGTCTATGGAAAATAAATCTATTTCAGATAGATAAATAACAAGCAATTGGTAGATAGGTAGATTTTATATGCATTATATAAAATATGTGTATATTTTAATCTTTAACATTTTCCAGCTAATGTTCTATAAATTGGTTTCTGTAAACATCAAATGTACACTATTTGAAAAATAAAATATTCATCTTTCTTGTTAAATAAGCAATTGAAACTATGATTTCACTCCTGTATTAGTTAAGATTAAAGGCATAAGTTATTATTTCTTTAAAATGGCTCATCTTAGCTGATTCTAAAATTTATATGCAAGAATAAAGGAACTGGAATAGCTATAACAACTTGAAAAAAATAATGTTTGGAAGAATAATACTACTTGATTTTAGGACTTACTATAAAGCTGCTGTAATCAAGAGGATGGTACTGGCAAAGAGAGAAAGACATCAATCACTGGAACAGAATAGATAATGCAGAAATAGACTCAACAAATATAGCATTTGATATTTAACAATAGTGAAAAAACTATTAAATGGAGAAAAGTTAGTCTTTGCAACAAATGGTATTGGAACATCCTTAGGCCAAAACAATAAACTTTGACCTAAATTTCATACCTCATACAAAGATCAACTTAAAATAATAACTAATATAAACACAAAACTAAAAATTATGAAACTTTCAGAAGAAACTCTCATGACCTGGATTTAGAACAAGAGTTTTTAGAAATGGTATGAAAACCATATTTGATGACAAAAATGATATAGAGGACTTCATCAAAATTGAAAATTTTGCTCTGTCAAAGACACTATCAAGAGAATGAAAAGACAAGCTAAAGACTGAAAGAAAATATTTGCAAACTACACATCATCAAAGACGAATTTAAACTATGTAAAGAATTCTTAACACCCAACAATATTACAACTAACAAATTAATTATACAAATTAACAAAGGACTTGAACAGACACTTTACCAAAAGAGATCTAAAGATGGCAAATAATCATATTAAAAGATATCTAACATCATTAGCTGTTAGAAAAATAAAAATTGAAACTGCAATGACATACCACTACCCAAATATTAGGATAGCTAAAATAAAATTATAGAGAATACCGAGTGCAGACTGTGATGCAGAGTAATAGGATTCTCATGCATTGTTGGTGGGAATATGCAATAAGTCACTTTGGAAAATTGTTTAGCAATTCATATAAAGTTAAACATACACTTAACATTTGACTCAACATTCTTATTTTTGGATATTGTACCTAGAAAAATAAAAATATTTGTTTATATCAAAACATACACATACACGTTTATAACAGCTTTATTTAAGAATTCTAATAGCTGGAAATAACCCAGAATTTATTCTGTCATGGTCCAGTCCTCAAGCAATCCCATGGTGACAACATAACGGCCACAAGGGAAAACCATAAAAGCCAAATTCTGAGGGAAGTAACCTTCCTCCAGGTTGAGTAGAATTGCCCTCTCAAGAGGGCCGGGCCAACTCCTTCAATTCTTCTCTTTTTCTACATCTCTCTCTCCTCCTCTTCTCTTTTTCCCTCTCTACCCTTTTTCTCTCTCGTATTCTCCACCTTCCTCATACCTGTTTAGCCTCAGACGCAAAATGACTATAATGGAAATGAATGGCTTCTGGGTGGAGGACTGAAAAGGAGAGTAGTAGGGAACCAGAAAGAACCAGGGAGGCTACAAAGCAAAGGGGGAGACTTGGGAGAGCCATCTCATAAAGGTGCTTATGAACTCTGGTTTTACTTCCCTGGCTGCATGTCTATGAATTTCATCATAATTATCATCCCCCAAACTGAGAACAAAGCTGATAGATAGATTAGATTAATAAATTAGAACTGAACTAATAGAACTTATACCTAGTTCCCAGGCTGACCACAGAGTGGGAGATAATAACAGCACTGCAAAAGCTTTGTATGCTTAATTGATATTGGAAAGTTGAAACCACAACATACTGAAGGTAGGTTGAGACTTGTGGCCTGTATCTAACCAGGACAATTGCCCACTAAAACAAAATAACCAAAATAAAACTTTCTGGATGAGCCTCAGGAAAATGTGAGATAATAACAAAATATATGATATTTGCATGATCAGAGTTACAGAAGGAGAAGAGAAAGAGTGACACTGTAAATATCACTCATGTTGAGGAAATAATGGTGAAAAAGTTCTTCAGAAGGAGGGGAATGATAGCAGAAGAAATCATGAAACATGAAAAATAAAGGATGAGAAACAGATATAATAAAC
This sequence comes from Macroglossus sobrinus, assembly GCA_004027375.1. Classification (NCBI taxonomy): domain Eukaryota; kingdom Metazoa; phylum Chordata; class Mammalia; order Chiroptera; family Pteropodidae; genus Macroglossus; species Macroglossus sobrinus. The sequence continues at coordinate 298,573 of PVKZ01001673.1, read as the reverse complement.
ATCTGGGTAAATATAATAGATTATTTTTCTCCACTTGAGATATTTAAAATATGCTTTACATTACACACACACACACACACACACACACACACACACACACACACAAACACACACAACCTTCTATAATAAAGTTTTAGATGTGGAGATAATGACTTTAAATTCTAGCTACTCTAAAAAATAATTTGGCAGTTTCTTATAAAGCTAAATCTACACTTATCATATGACCCAGTAACCCTATTTCTAGGTATTTATCCTTGAGAAATAAAAACATGTTCATAAAGAAAACTTGCATAGGCATATTTAAAGCATCTGTATTAATAATTGCCAAAAACTTGGAAGAACTTAAAGATCCTTTAATGGGTAAGTGGGAATAAGATATGGTACAACCATACCATGGCACACCATTTATTAATAAAAATAGAACAAATTATTGATACATGAAAAAACTTGGCTAAATCTCATAAGCATTAATTATATTGTGTGAAAGAAGGCAGTCTCAAAAGTTTACCATCTCAAAGGTTACATGCTATATAATTCTATTTATATATGACATCCAGAAAACAAAACTTTTAATGATGGAGAACAGATTGGTTCTCAGGTTTAGGGTGGGATGAACATGTAACTACATATGGAGAGCATAAGGAGTGTGTCTGGGTGAAGAAAATATCCTGATAACAGTGATGATTGTGTGAATCTGTGTATATGTTTTAAAAAAATCATAGAATTAAAAAAATCAATAACAAAAAATTATAAAACTATATGCACAAAAAATTAAAAAGTAAAGTGAATTGTATAACAAATACACACATTATTTACAGGGTGTTTCCAGAAATACCAGAAAGATAGATCTTTAGAAAAAAAATGTAATTCTTTAAAATTATATATGAAGTAATAGCCTGTTAGTAATATGACACAAGAGACTGAAACATATGTCATACATAAACTTGTATGTGTCATTTGGACAAAAGTAGAGGCGATCGCATACGTAATTGCTCACGTAACTAATGAGGGTAAAGAGTGAGAAGAGAATGCTGAGCCTTGTATCCTGGCTATCAAAACGAGATGTGTCCCTGTCACTGCATAGCAATGAGTACCAGACGTAGATTAGCCTGCCTTTTCTGTACCCTTCTGCTTTATATTTTAGTTGAGATCCTTGCTGCGGATCTTATTTCAATTCCTCATGAGACATTTAAAGTGGCATTATCTAATATAGTGTTTTCTATATGCAGATGATTTATTATAGTTGTTTGCATACTCAGAATTTTCTTCTGATAATTTTTTTTTTCAGATCACAGAAAGCTATATTTAAAACAGGATTTGTCTGTCAGTTGAAATAAAATTGAACTCCCATTGCACACTGGGTCTCTTTAATGGCTTAAGCTTGTCAGCAACTGTTATATATCTCATTGAATTGCTATCAGTTTCTTACCAGTTTGGATTTCTTTGTCTCTTCTCTCTCAAAATAAAACAAGGACTTGAAAGCATATTTTATTTTCATCTCTAAGTGATAATATTCAAACAGACATGGACAATGGTTTTGTTCATATTATTAATCAGTTTTAAGAAACCTTCATTTGGTAACTGAAATACTGCTTAGGCCAACTTTCCTGTAACTACACTATTTTTTTTTTCAAAAAATTCTTGTGTTTGTTTCCCTCTATTGAACTACTACAGGTCTATTGCAATTTTAATATTATTGTATCAAATTTTTCTCCACTACTTTTTTTTGTATATATGCTTGCCTTGAACCCCAATTCCCAGAGTTTTCAATCACACATTTGTACATTACAAACACTACTCTCTCTTGTTGCATTTTTATAGTAGTCATTACGTTAAATGTTTATATCATCTCTGAGGCATGTAGAAAAATGCTTTTCAGACAGAGCCCAAGATTTTCCATTTGTATATGCCTAGCTCATACCTAGCTGGTTCATAATAAATATTTAGTAAATGTGACTTAAACTATAAAGATTCTAGGTATTAAGGTTTTTTTTTTCTACTTAGTACTTAATCTATTCTTTTTCTCTTGTTAACATCACAAAAGATTTTCATGTCTTGGGCAGTATTATTATTATTCTCTTTCATTGTTATATATTATATTTAAAAGATTGTTTATAAGAATATGTATTTCTAAAGTCCATAAGTACAGAAAAGAGCTGCATGGACTAACCAAATTAATCAGAATTTTGACCAAGGTAAACCCTCAGTGGTAGAACCAATTAAATATGAAGTGATTAGAACTCTACCCAGAAACTTCTAGCATTCTAATTGTAGCCCCCAAGCTTTTCCAGACTCTAGGCATGGGCAATATTCCATGTCTATTCTGTAGAGGGTCTGCTTTCTACACATATAGCTGCACATCTGCCTCTGAACCTCTAAATAATAAAGAAGAAATACTTTCTAGTATTCAGAGCATCATAAATTTATGAAGGTATTGCTTCTGATGTTCTCATATATTCCAGTGGTTCTTGGGTTGTAGTAGATCAAAGAGGGCCACCTCTTCTCATTGAGAAGTTGGATTAATGTTCCCTTAATTCTGGGCAGGCTCTGTAACTGCTTTGGACAATATGGCAGAAGAGACTACATGCCAGGTTTGGGGCTGGTGACTTGAGACTACGAGTTTCCTTCTTACACACTCACTCTTATTTATCCAGCTGCCATGCTTTAAGGAAGCCTAAGCAGTCTCATGAAGAAGTCCATATGAAATGAGACTGAGGCCTTGTTGTGTTTTCCTTGCCAAGCTCCCAGTCAGCACTAGCATGTCAGCAATGTGACAGAAGTCATCTTGAAGTAAAAAATTATCCATTTCCATTCATATTTTTAAGTTGAAACATTATATGGAACAGAGGTGAGCCTTTGCTGTCATACTCTACCTACATTGCATAGTTGAGGGCAAAATAAATCATTGTTGCAGGTATAAGCCACTAAATTTGGGGTGGCTTGTTATGAAGCAATAGATATATGAAGTGTAGGCCTGAATATCTTTGCTTACCTCTACTTATTTCTCCCTTTCCAATTTACTTTGTTTAGAATATAGATATCAGCTCATTTATTATGATCAGTTCTACCCTTTGGGGGCTCTGAGCTTTTTCACCCAAATTTCAAGACTCGTATTCAGGCTTAATTCACTGGCAGCTGCAATATCCCACAGGCAAATATAGACCTTTTCTCTAGACCATGCCACACTGTTAAATGTCAACTCCTTTGATAACTAATGCCTGAATTATAATTTTCTCTATTTGCAACCAAAATATCCTGCTGCAGTTCTCTACTGACTAAGCATTTCTCCACTTTTAGCTCATTAGCAAACAAAGACTGAGCCAGGTGTATGTTAAGATATTTTCTTAACAGATAATCAGCTCTGCTTTGTTTCTAAGGCTTGCTCTATTTGCATGGTAACATCATTTTTTTTTTGTTAAAACTGCATGGAAAAATGGCAGACAAGGAATTGCTCAGGCTACCACAAAAGAAAGTTACCTCTTCTAGAGTTTGATAATTCTAATCTTATTTTATACATTCATTTATTTTTAATTATTTATTTCTTATTCTTTGAGAATCCAATAATGAGAACCTTCCTTGACCTTCTTTTCCCACGTTTTAATCTTTAGAGAAACCCATCCACAATCTCAACCTTATCAAAAGCATCTTTTTTTCAGTGTCAGTTTAAACATTACATTTTTAATAAACCTACTAAACCATTTCTTTTCTTGTACATTAAAAAAAACGGACAGGCAGCAGTTTCCAACAATTTTAGTACAAAAATTAATTCTATCTTTTTTTCTTCTTCAAATATTACCATGTGTCAGTTTAGTTTCTTTTATGTTGTTGGTTTTTCTGTTTCCAACATTTCTTAAAAATCACAAAATAGAAAAGCTTTGCATAAAAATATGTCAATTTTAGCTTCCACATTGTTGTCCTGTTTAGGTTTTCAAATCAATATATTCAAAAAATTTATACTAAGTAGAATTTTCCAATAATAAATTTTCTAATAATTTTCTAATAATAAATACGAATGCAGTTTTATGTTATATGATTTAACCTCCTCCCCATCTTAACTAAATTCTAAAATACATACTTCAGGTATGTAGTAAACTTCAGCATGAGCTAAATACTAAAAGACAAACCAGGAATTAGAATGAAGCTTAATGGAAATTAGGCATATGTCAAAAGAAATAGCTGACTGGAACTGCTTTTCTTGATAGAACTGGTTTTTGTTACACACTTAAAAAAAATAATTTCTAAAGAAATTAAAGCTCTAATTATGTCCTCACAAGAACAAAATACATTGCACTCAGTTTATTTTGTAGATAGCATCTAATAGATGTCTTTGTGACACTTTTATAAATCATATTTCTCAACCATAAGAAAAAAATTTGTTCTTGTTCAGTTCTTACTTCACATGCACAATTATTTCTCACACCTATGTCTAAACCTCAGTCAGCCTGTGTGTCTTGATAAGATTTCTGGCATATTATATTAAACAGAATTATTTGGGTACAAAGAATTGGGTATTGTTCCTCCTGCCACATTGAAATACCTTGTGTTTTGGAGGTCAGGTGCTGTTAAGTGAAGCTCGGTTGTGTTTATTCCCATACAGACCTATTTTTGTCACTACAATTATAGGGCTGAATGTTGGTGTAGGGTATCATGGGCATTCTATTTATTTGGAGCCCTTTTGAAGCTATATTTCATAAATAACCAACTTTAAAAAAGTAACCTGGGTGTTATATGAATGAGGAGTAACTGAATTCAGGTTTGTGATCTTTGTACCAAATAATTCATCTTTGGCTCCAATGTATACATTAAACTTAGAAAAAACAAAACAGAACAAAACAAAACAAAATAAAACTTCTGCAGTTAATTAGAACTACCTTAATAGGAAACAGATACCATATCTCCAGCCAAATCCAGCATTCAGTTCCCTCAGGTGTGATTGTGCTGTTTCTGGTTTTGTTTCTTAGACAGTACAAAACTCTGCAAGGCCTGTGATTGCACAGATATATACCTTCTCTCCTCCCTAGGTGACCTTCCCTTTCCCTCCCTTCACTCCCTGCCCTTAGTTTTGACCATGCAGACCCTTTTGCATCAAGCATAGCCTGGTCAGAAAAGGAAGACATGGTAATCTGTAAGGTAAATAAAGCAGGTGATTTATTCCTATTTTATAGATGAGTCATTTGTAGCTCAGAAATATTCATTGATTTTCCTAAACCAATAGAAATGACTTCCTAGAACTAATTTTTCAGGACTCTAAGCTCCTAAAAATACTCTTCCTCCAAAATAGCCTTATAATTTAAAAAAAACTAAATAGACTGAAGATTCTTTCAATGGAATGTTTTTCCTTTTCTTTTTTCTATTTAGGCAATATAAAATTCATAGGCAAGCCTATTCTTTAAGTAATATAAATTGTCACATGTCAATTATAATGTGATTATCCAGTAGTCTTTGTGTGTGTGTATATGTGTGTGTGTGCGTACATGTATGTTAATGAAAAATTGTTGTAAACTAGACATTGGATAAAAGTTCAAAACAGCAAAATGAATTAAATCCTTCTCTCTTCTCCCAGCACAGAGCTCCTCTGTTTTCCACAGAAGGGTGAATCTGTGTGTCTGGAGAAGGAATGGCTGATATAAATCTGCAACAAAATGACAAGATGAAACATTTCTCCCAAGAATAATATAAAACAAAGACCAAAGGGAAGTATTCTTCAGATTCTCGTGGTGTAGAAAAACTGAGCTCATTTTTTCACAGACATTTATTTATATTGTGCACCTTATAGTTATATTCCTAATGGTTTGCAACCAAACCTTCAAAGTTCCCTCAGAATGATAGGGTGGTAAGTCATACTGAATAATGGCAAAGGGTGTTTGTAGGAGGAGAGGGGGTTGACAAGTCGATGGACTGTGCTAGTCTGTCATCCCTGGGCACCCACTGTCTATGGGTGTGTTTCTTAGAACAAAATCTAGTAAACAGAAGAGTGAACAAAACTCTCCTCTACCTGCATTTATCTCCTCACTGTCCTGCAAACACAGCTGAGACATTTCCATGTTCCCACCCCACCCCCACCCACTGCAATAAATTCCCTGGTGCCTTTTATTCTTCTGAATCCTCAGCGAGTATTTCAGGGACTTGCTTAAGCCTCACCTCCTCCAGCAGGCATTTTTCTGAAACTCTTTTCTTATGACTATCTCTACCCCAAGGCTTTTAAGCTCTAGGTAGGTAGGGTACTGCTGTTCTTTGTTTGTTATTAATGAGCAATCAGATTGAGAGCACCTGTGTGTGATATACAAATTTCCCTCAATTTTAACATACTCTGCTGAGTTGTCTAAACCTCTCCTTTCTTTCAGGTTGTCTTTCTTCTTATACTACCAATTTTTTTGAAAAAATAAATGTCTGTATTACCATATTCAGTTCCCATTGATTTTTTCTGAATTCTTGGAAGTCAGCTTCTTTCCATCTCACCATACCAAGCCTATTTTGAAAGATCATGAATGAGTGGTCAGATACAAGGGTGAAATAAATATGAATTTCTGTAGAAGAGATCAGAGTTTACCTATTGACTCTGTACCAAATATGTGATTTTGAGTAAGTTATTGATTTTAGATTAACTTTAGCTTTTTTATTTATAAAAATGGATACAGTATTAACTCCTGGCTCTGATGATTGGAATAACATGTATAGGTTTCTGGTCAGCATGAAATAACAAATTGGATATACCCTCTATCTTAACTAAAACATTTGGACAAAATATATATAACACAACAATTTCAGTTCAAGGCAATGATCCCTGAGATCCAAACCAGATGACCCATTGATTGCAACATACTGCCTGAAGACAGTTTCTAGGACACTGCACAGCAAGAGGAAACCCAAACAGAGCCCAGGAGACTCCCTCAATGGAGGAGACACAGTTGAAAATTCAAGAGGACGAGTTGGCCAGGACTTACAGAACATAATACAAAGAGGAGACTGTTGGATGAAGAAGAAAGAACCTCAGGAAGAAAAAGGCGCTATAAAGAGAGACTTGCATGGACAGAGAGCTTGGGAGATTTTCAGAGGGTCCCCCTTGAGTGCTCAGCTGAATAGTGATCTGTGCATTAAAAAAAAATCAGAGACTGAGAAAGAACTACAAGAAAGGACAAGGTGACAAAGTCTTCAACACTCACAAACAGCTGAGAAGAGTTAGGGTTCCCACGACATAAAATAGAAAATCTCATAATACATAGGCTGCAGGGGAGATGACTCGGACAGCTTTTTTATGTCAATAGTGGAGGAAAATTAGCCCTCGACTTAAAATTGCTCTGGTCTTATACAACAAAGCCTAAAAGCAAGCCTTAAAAGAATCTGTTCCCAAGTAAGTTAATTGCACTCCAGTTCAAAGCTCACAATTAGAAAATACAAAATTAAATCAAAAGGATAAAATCCTAATGTCTGGCATCCAATAAAAAATGACCAAGCATTAAAAGAAGCAAGAAAATATAATTCATAATGAAAATAATCAACCAATAGAAATAAATGGAGATACTAAACAGATGACAGAATTAATAGACTGAGATATAAACAGTTTTTAAAACTTCTATGTTAGTTGCCTAATTCTCATTCATCTTAGCTTCTCCATAACTTAGAACATATCAGTCTTTCTGTAAAATTACTTTCCCTTCAACTTCCACAGCACCTTTCTGATCAGTCTTGCAAGTTCCTTGGGCACAGGAAGTGAGAGCAAGTTTAACAGGTTTCTGGTTGGAGATGCAAGTCATATCAACTTCTAAGTTATTCAACATTTCATTTTTAGTATTTAGCATAGTGTCAGCTGCATGCTAAGCGTGCAATAGAAAAAGGGATGGAATAAAGAATAAGGATGAGGAGAAAGAGAAAGGGATAAGTAAAGATGTAAAAAGAGAGGAAAGGTTGAGGAAAGAGAAAGAGGGAGAAAAGACTGCTGATTTAGCCATAAAACTGACAACCTCTTTCAATAGTTTAAAAAGCTTTAGAGAATTAACTCATCTCATAGAGACCTAAGGTAAACGTACAAGTTCATTTGCAAGATCTGATCAAACAAACATGTTTAATAGTATCATCTTCCTTAAGTGAAGGCAAATTGAAAGTAATCATTATTCATTGATTTAAATACCAAAGTGATATATAATTTAAGTGTGGAGCACTCTAAAATCCTACAAAGCATATGCTGAAGAAGAAGTAAATAAGAATTTATAGAGAAAAGTATACTCTTCCATGATGAATGGAGCACTTCAATCAACTGAATCACTCCAAAGCTAAGATTCAGTACACAAGAGAAACACACTTCCTTAAGCTACCAGCTACCTGTAAACATTGACTCATGGAGATGGACCATCCAGAGACTGCAGAGGCTGCTCTACTGAAAAGGAGAGTGTGCCTATATATTCGAAATAATAGAAAAGCAATCCTGCCAGAAAATTGAAGCAAGAACTTGAAGTGATCTTTTAAGGCTTGAAAAATCTTTTGGCCAGAATCAAAACAGCATTTGGTCCAATTCTCACTTCTGTGGAAGAAGAAGCAAGGTACATAAATTATATGAAAGGAGAAGGGTCGTTCCTCACGGGGGAACTTCAGTAGGCAATAATAAAGGAATGAAGCACACAGCGAAACTCTCCAAGCTTCTGTGGGCTTTGCTCTGACTCCCAGAACCTCACATAATGCCTTCTCTGTGAGCCCCTCAGGCTTACCACTTCTCAGTAAGATCTCTAAATGACTGGCTGACCTTGCTGTTAATGAGAATACATCGGGAATTACAAGTCTCCTTTGTCTTAATCTTTTTATTAGTTTGTAATAGATTATTGTTGTGAACAATAAGTCAATCTTTTCTTTCATTTGCAGAATAAAAGGGTTTTCAAAATTTGTACAGATCCTAGAAATTTAACAATCACATATTATCAAAGCAGAACTCTGTCCTGGAAATTTGTATCACTTTTCTTAGTATTAATGGACCCTAACATGTTTTCACTTCTTACAAAATGACTCCACAGCATTTTTCTTTTTCCTGACTTAATCTCCATACAATTGTGTTGTTTTGTTAAACCTCAGAAAATCTGGTGTGTTTTCCACTTCTGTGTCTTTCAGATTTATCTTTAACAGTCAATAGTTGGAAAAACTGCAAACTATATAAATTTGAGTGCATAACCTACATAACAATTTTAGGGCTTTTTTTCCTGAAGACTGTGACACTCTACCCAAACACTTCCAGTGATTCTGTACATTTGAAAACAATTTTTTTTTTTAAATTAAGATGTATTTAAAGCTTTAACAGGGTGATTCTTCCTTCCAAAATCATTTTCAAGATAAATAATAGCAGGTAAGTTTTTGCTTCAGGGATATTTAATAACTTTATGAAAAATGTTTTCAATGTCAATTTTTAAAAACAAACAAGATTAGAGAAAAGAGTATTTTAAACACACCTGTATGCATCATACAACTATCAATATTTTGCTAAACTTGTTTCATGTATGTTTTTTTTTATATCTATCCATTACCTGTCCCCTACATCTCTCTCTCTCTTCTTCCTTTTCTTCTTTCTTTTCTTCCTTTTTTGATTTCTTTCTTTGATGAACTATTTTAAAATAAATCACAAGAATTTTATTATTCATAAATTATTTCAGGATATATTTTAAAAATTAAGGGCCTTTAAAACCATGACCACAGCTAACACAATTAATCATAATTTCTTAGTATCTAATACCCAGATTCCAATCAAATTACCATAATTATCTCAGCATAGTTAGATCTGGAGACTTGCTAATATTCAGGTTAAATTATTTGTGCAAGACTCCAATATAGCTGTTGCTTTGTTATTCCTATTTCATCATACAAGGAGGTACATGATGTCTGGTTATTTCACTTTTAATGACTTTGACTTTAGTCAATAAATTTAGGTGTTGTCAGACTAATCCACCCATTTTAAATTTCTCATCAACCATTGCCTTGATAGTTTTAACATCTACTGATAATCACTGCCTAAAAACATTATTTTTTTAGGAGTTACAAAATGGTGATTTTTAAATTTCATATTCATTTCGCATTGATTATTGAAATACATTTCTCTATGGGTCTCCTGAGGAGCTCATTATCACTATAAAACTGGACAGCAAATAGATTTGCCCTCTGCTCCAGAAGGAGTTGTCATCTCTATTTTCTGAACCTGTTCATTATACATAAATCCTTCAAGAGATATTCTGAAGCAAAGGGCATCAGTGCCACTGCTCTCAATCTAAAGCCTTATTTCAATGTAAATACAAAATATAAAAAAAAATCAAAATAAACATATAAGCAGAGTTATATAGGTTTTCTAATAGAAATGCAACATACTAATCTTAGAAAATCTATCAATATACTATATAGCACATCAATATAAGTTTATAGTAAGCATCCAAAACCTATAGTTCTAACCTCAAGAATTGTTATTAAAGAAAAAAAATGGAGAATCTGGCTAATAGTTGATAAAAATTATTTTCATCTATTTTATTTAAAAAGAGAAGTTTTAATTCTGATAATTGCAGGGTAGCTTATATACGACTGATCCTCCCATGAAGAATATTATAAACTCTGAACAAAATATACAAAGGTTAAACACACACACCCCTATTTGAAAGTACTGGAGAATGAACAAAAGCAAATACAACTTGGAGAAACTTTGTTCTTTGAAACAAAGAATGCCAGTGAGATATTTAAAGCATCAGAAGGGCCATGATACAGGAGTAAAGAAGGATAGTAGATTAAAGGATCTCTAACATACCATTCATCACACTCAATATGAAATAAAATTTATAGGATATATGAAACAGAAAACAGGAAAATGTGACATGAACAAAAATGTGTGTAAAAATAAATGCTGAGATGACCCAGATTTTGAAATGAGCAAATACAGACTTTAAGAGAGCTATTATAAATATATTAAAAAAGAAAGAAAAAAACAATCGTAATAAATTAAATAAAGAATATCAGCAGAAAAATGGGAACAATAAAACAAACCCAATGGAAATTATAGTGTTAAATAGTCAATATAAAAAAAAATTAAATTTCAAGGAAGAATATAAATAAGAGATTGGAGACCACAGAATTAATATTTAGCAGAATTGTTGAAGGATGAACAATAACAATATACATTCTGAAAGACAGAGAGAAATAAGATTGGAATAAAAACTTCGGTTACCTGCATTTTAATATACATGGGATTTGAGGTCCAGAGTCAAAAAGAAAATGGGGCAGAAGTAATTAGAAGTTTGCCTTGGCCTACACATAAGTCATTAAAGGTTACCTCTAGTAATAACTCTTGCTATGGGCAAGTCCCCTAATTTAAGTTTTTCTAGGGAAGAGGTAAATGGTCTCAACTGCCTTCAGTTCAAAATAATCCACAGACAAAAGCAGCACATCTTGGGGAGACTGTTCTAAACCCTTTTATAAACTAATATTTAGGTAATTATTTAACTTTTTTCAAGGTGCTTAGACAATTTGATGGGGAAAAGGAAGTGTGTTCAACAGTCATGCAAAAAAAAAATTCTGGAAAAATGTATAGAAAAAAATTTATCTTAACCTCCATCTCTCATAGTCTATCTCTAAATCATAAGGTAATTGTTATTTTAAAATATTCTTTAAACATGTATAGATTTTCTATATACATATATTTAATTATTATGCTAACAGCAGGTAAAGTAGTATACTCGCCACAAGGCAGTAGATAAGCAATGTAAGCACATCACCCCTTTCACAATAACTGAAAATACCTGATAAACTATAAACATCATATTTTAGAAGTTGTAAAAGAAGAAAAATAATTTTTTACACTTCTATATTCTTGACTGAGACCACCCACCTCCTAGCCTCAGTAATAAAAGACAAAATTAACAAGAGAAAAACAAACAGAAGTTTAATAAAATGATACCTCTTGTATAACTGGAAGAAACCCTGTAAAACTGAGTAACTCCCCAAAGTGGTCCAAGCCACCACTTTAAATACCATCACCAGCTTATGAACAAAAGGACATGTTGGGGGAGAAAGAGGTCAGTTTGGGGAGGTTATAAGAAAAAGCATAATATTCCAATTTAAGTTGCTGCCTTCTCCATCCAGAAGAGTTTCTGGAGATTTGGGTAATGCCTAATGAATCTCTTCACAGTTAATTAAAATGTAGCTATCTAATCTTGAAACCATCATCCATCCTTCTCTTTTTTATTCTCACCTCACACACTTTATTTTCAACGGATTTATATAGTCTAATGTCTTTATGCCAAAGTACATGACTTCAATAAGTATTATACTTTCAGTTATAACTATGACACCAACTGAGGAAGGCTATAAGGCTAATGTCTACTCTCTCTTATCATTAACCTTTTCCAATACGTAGAAAAAGCTTTACTTCTTCTATGGCAAATCTTTTATTATACTACTTATTTCCCTCTTTAAGTTTTCTCATTTATGAAATTAATTCCTACAAAACAGAAACAAGGTTCATGTATTTACTGAAATCATATTCAGGAATGCATTTTCTTGCCCTGAATATATATGGTTTGGGTATGATTGCTATATCTTCCATTTGCTTTAAGACATTTATGTCAGATGCACTGGATAATTTGTTTTCATCAAGAGTGTTCAATCCTGTCACTGGAGGCAAAAATGACAGACTGAAGCTGTCTTACTTTGGGCATATCATGAGAAGGCAGGGTCTTTTGGAAAAGTTAATAATGCTGGGAAAAATAGAAGGCAGCAGAAAAAGAGAAGACCAAATATGAGATGGACTAACTCCATAAAAAAGCCACAGGCATGAGTTGAGGCAGGACCTTGTGGAATTGGAGTGGAAGTTGATTCATATTTCAACCTATACTGACTTTACTTCACCTTTAATTTTTTTAAAAAATATTGTAGAAAGAAGGCTATGGGTGGCTAATAAAATGCTTTGTTTTCAGCCTCAATCATGAAGATTCAAGAGAAATTTTTGGGAGAAAAAAAAAGGGTTGTGTAACTCTAAATAACAAAGCATCTTCAGAATGTTCAAGCACAGAAAAGAGGGACTGGGGAGGCTTTTAAATACTATCCCTTGATTGACATGAGCATAGATACAGTGAGAACGATAAATATAAAATGTGAGAACTTGAAATTTTTAACAGGTTAAAATATTTTGAAAAAAGCTGAATAACTAAAAATTGAGAACTCCCCTGGGTGAGATTTGCCTTGAAGAATACTTGGGCTCTATAATTATGCTATCAAATATTATTTTTTAAAAAAGAGTCAAACCTGTCTTTTGTATATATAAGAAAGGAGTCATGATGAGTAGTAGAAATTTATTAATTTGTAAATATAATATTAATAAATAATGTAAAGGTAATTTTAAATTCAGATGTTTAAAAATTATTTAATATAAATTGTATAGTAATTGGTTAGAAACATTTTCTAAAAATTAAGTAAAATATTAAATTTCATCACTATAAATGGAGGAGAAAAAACTTATTCAGAGTTTGAACAAACAGAAGAGAATTAAAACAAACAATACTAAAAGTGGACTAAAAAAAGAACTCAATAGAAATTAGTGTGTCTACCATACAGAGATAATTGCCTCTGATTTTTGAAATAATTTAGATTGCTATCTTTAAAATAATTTTGATGTCTATTATATTCCTTTATATTTAAAACAATTAAGAAAGCAAGTATTGGCAGTGCCTCTCTCTGTTTAAAATAGTCAAATCGTTGCAAAATTCCTGTAATTATTTTTTATGAGATTTTTTAGTAAGGATACCCAAACTGTTAGACTGTTATACCTGCTTTATTAAAAAGAAGCAGATATGAGTATATTCAAGTTATATCTTATAGTACTATCGCCAAAACTTAAAATTGCTTTAGTTTTATACGCGACATCTAAGGAACAAAAATAACAAACTAATCAAAAACAGACTCACAAATATAGAGAACAATCTGGTGACAGTCAGAGGGGAGAGGGGTTAGTGGGCAGAGAGAATGGGGTGAAGGGTTAAAAAGTACAAATTAGTAGTTGACAGATGGTCACAGGGGATGGGGAGCATGGCATAGGAAATGCAGTAATGTAATAGCTAGGTGGAAAGCCAGAAGAGAGAAAGAGCAATTGGGAGGATCATTTTATGAACTATCTAAATGTCTAACCAATATACTGTATTCTTGAAACTAATAATAAAGTAAAATTTAAAATAATTTTTTATATGTTTAAAAACATTTTTTATCAATGTCACATTTATTTATTAATCATTTTTCCTAATTTGATATTATTATAATTTCAACTATATAAACATCACCATGTATAGGGAATCTCCTTCATAGTCCAACTTTATCCTCATTTTTCAGTTATATGCAAAGAGCATTGACCTGATATGTAAAATAATAAAGTGATTAAGAGCTGTATTGCTCCTGTTACAGAGATCAAGATTTGAATTTTGCCTTTACCACTTCTGAACTGTGTAACCCCAACAAATTTAATGTATTGAGCAACTGCTTCATCATTTATAAAATGTAGATAATATTACTATTTACCTTATTAGTTGTATGAAATTTCAATCTATCTTAAGACAAATAATACCAACACACACATACACTTAAAAGTATGATTATTATGAAAAGTAGCAATAAAAATAAATAAAAACTAAAAATACCTAATTCAGATTGACTGGTCAGGAATTTTTCTCTGAGGAGGTGACATTTATAAGTCATTTATTCTATGACTGTTATTAATGAAAATTAGATCTAGTTACCTGAATGTCACAGTATACATCACTTAGACTTTACAATGAAAAAAATTAAAGGAATTTTTTCACCCCACGAATCATGAGCAACTTCAAAATTTCCAAATAACATTGTTATTTTTGTTGCTGATATTAACATAAAGATAGTAGTAATAATTCTGTTTGGAAGGTAGAATTCAATGAGGTTCAAGTTATCTATGTCAATATTATTTAAGATAAATCACCAAGTTTCAAATTTGACTGCTTAGAAGTCAGTTTGGGTCTACATCTTTCTCAAACCAAACCATTAGGTGGGGGAGCTAACACTATGGATCAATTTCCCCCCATCTACCCAGCCACCTAACCTCAATTCCTGTAATAGTTTAGTTAAAGAAAGGGCATAGAAGGCAGAGGCAAAGGACTAGCCCTTCATTCTCATGAAAGAATGCTATTCAATTTGAGGAGCCAAGATTTATTAGATAATAAGAAATAACACCATACAAATATTATAGAGAGTGCACCTTCAGGGCACATAATGGGAGATTGAAACATCCTATGGATGAAGCTTTAGGAAAGTACCTGCATGAAGATTCTGAAGACACTCTTAATTTAAATTAAGAAAACCAGAGAGTTATCTAAAAAAATTATAAAATGTAGAGAGATTAACAACAAACAGAAAAGATTGTAGATTTGATTGACCATAACTTCCAATTTTTGTAAGTTTTTTTATTACGTACAGTATTTGTATGAACTAACTTGTAAATGCACTGTTTTTATATTTTCAAAAATGAAATTAAAACATATAACACTGAACTGGATTGAGGCTGAGTTAAAAATAAAGTTAGATTGTCCACATATTTTCCAGTAATGTGGGGTGTAAAATCTAACATGTGCTTGTCATATAGCCCACCCTTAGCAAGATTCTCTCTTTTAAGTGCCATGACACAGGGGGAAAATCTCACATCTTTTGGACCCTGCCTTCCAGAGTCCTATATTGCTTAAGCTCTCAGAAAATTTTCCATGGAGTAAAACAGCCATGTGCTTTGATACACAGTTGCTTCCAACCCATCATAATAGCTTAGTCATAAATAGCTCTTTTGTGCTGAAAATTTCCAAGTTGTTAACAGGTGGGGTGGAGACTAGGTAAAGTGCACCTGGGAGCTCTCTATATTACTTATTACAACTATATATACTTACGATTATCTCATAATAAAAAGTTTAATTTAAAAAAATGTGTAAATAATATATAGATATTTTTAAATAGCAAAACCTGTTTATATAATGATATATATATATAAATATATATCACATAGAAATGTTTATGTACTCCTTCAAACATTACCTTTAAGATTTTCTCTATAAATATCAGTCTCACTGAGCTAATGATTTAAACATTATACATTCCTTTTAGTTGGGCCACTGTTCCTGTGTACAGTCTTTGCAGTGGAATAGAGCTAAACATTTAAAAAAATAGATTGAAAAATACATGAATGAATATGGAGCTCATATATGAGTAAATAGTGTGTAAAAATTTAATAAATCATCTTTGCTTTATTTGAGTTTTTGAATTTGTTTTTACAATTATAATGACTATAATCATTTTCACTGAGGAGTTATAATAAAAATATGAGTTTACAATACTGAGAAATTAGAAATTCAAATTGCTAACACAAATATAATGTAAGTGTTTATTAACAATATATTGCATACGGGGCTATACTGTGAACACAGACATGGCAATCTAGGTCGGCTATTTTAAAAAACTGCAGCTAACCCTACGTAGAGCAGGCCCAGGTTTAATTGACATATAAATCACTTTTCTTCCACAGTTCCCTCATTTACTTGTTCTTGTGCCTTTAAGTCTCTTAACTCCTTGCCAGTGAAACCTGAGAATCTCCCCTTGGGTAATTAAAATCCATGCTATTACTCTGATGACCCAGAGTGCTCCAGAATCTTCTGCTTTAGCCATCTCATCTTTCTGCTCACTTGGTTTCTTCGATATTTTAAATGTCCTCTGTATAATCTACTGTAGCAATTACTAAATGGAAAGTTATTTCATGAGAAATGTTTTTTTACTAGCGCTAATAGCTGGTGATTATCAAGGTATTTAAAGACCTGTGTAGGGTACAGGGACTTACAAATATGCATATTGTACATAATGTATAGGACAGTATACAAAGAACTGATACCCTGTGGATAGCAACATGTGAAATTAATGGTGTTTATAAGCTAATTATCGGCCCTGATAATAATAACAGATACTGACTACCTTCCAAGTTTTAATAGACTTAAATTATTCTTTCTGACAGTATTTGTATTTTAACAAAGGTTTTCCAGAATCTTAGTATCTTGGCCAGGTAGAGAGTCTATTGCCTGATAGTAAGAAGAATTCCTTAACCAATTATATCAAAATCCCTAATGTCATTAAGGCATCGATATTTTTAAAGCTCCCCCAGGTAAGTCCAAAATGCAATAAACATTAAAAAATACTCTTTAAAATCTTCTCCTGACTCCTGAAGCTCATGTCTAGGAATCTTTGGAAAAATTACTTTCAGATATATTCCTTTTCTCTATATTGATTCATCTCCCCAGAATTTTTCACATAATCAGAGTTTTGTCTATTTGATTTGCAAGTGTGTATATGTGTGTTCATATGTGTATGTGTCATTAAAATATTCTTATCGATTTTTCACAGGTGATATATTGTCACCCACCCAATATTGAAATCTTAATCTTTTGGTTAAATCATGTCTTCATATTTTTCTGTATCTCCTTCCCACCCGTATACATATGCTATATATTTTAGAGTTTTAATTGATGTCATAAATTTTAAAACTTTTATTTATGGATCATATATAATTCCATGTTAAGAAAATTTCAGTGCTTGGTTGAGAATCTTTAATGCCATGCCAGCATTTCCCACAAAACATAAGAAAAGAGTTAGAAAATTTGACTTCAGGCCCATGAATGTGATGATTCAATGGGAGTCTTTCTTAAAAGTGAATCTCTGAAATGATGCCATTCTATATCCTTCATGTATTAACAACTATGACTCTCTAGTATTTCCTTGTATTTTTTCTTTCTACTTTTTTCTAAACAACTTTTATTACCTTTTATTTCAAAAATTTGTCTCATTATGCTGATTAAATGATTTTTCCTTTTAAATTAGATATCCTCAGATTTGAAATATCCTTAATTCATAATTACTTTTATTTTACACAACAGTGACTTCTTGTAGGTAAAATGGTGAGGCAAATGTTTTATGCAGTGATTCTTTTTTTATTTCCTAAAGATTCTGATTCAAGTACAACTAATTCTGAGACTATGTTCAAAGAAATACATAATTGGAAGTCTTGTTTGAGGATAGCAAAGCTGAGAACTAGGAGGAGGGTTAAGAAGCTAATTTCTGACTTCTTTAAAGGCAGGAATTTAATTATTATAAGTCACCAATCAAAGTAACTTTAGATTCTTCTTCTATAGTCTGTAGTAGCACATGGCTCAATTAAAGTTTTTTCCACATTTAATCTTTTCCTGAATGTTTGGGTGAACATTTATACTTTTTATATGTGCTTCAAATGTAATGTTCAAAATTGTACAAGATAATCCAACTGATGTAGCTAGCACAATATATTGTCAAATGCTGATTGCCTGAGATCTGTATGCCAGTCTTTTTTTTTTTTTTTTTTTTTTTTTTTTTTTTTTTTTTTTTTTTTTTTTTTTTTTTTTTTTTTTTTTTTTTTTTTTTGTCTAGACTGCTTTTTCAAGGATGTTTGTATAGCAAATGGCCTTCAGAGATATTGTGTCCGCCTCCATAGCCAGGGCAGGTTTATTTATTGTTTAGAATTATAAAAATAATATTTGCCTCTGGAACAAAGGGCAAGTTTGCTTACTATTCATTATAAACCAGAGTGTCTCTCCTGCAATGTAACTCATTTCATACGCAGGTGTCACCTGGCCCTCTTTACCTTATCTTGTGGGAACTAGAGCTCAGGGAGCTTTAAGATGATCATATTCTTGTCATTGCTGTTAATAAGTAATAAACTACCCTTTGTCTTTAATCCAGGAATCTCTTGTCTTCTGCCAGTGTCTAAGAAACTATGACAGGCTAACTTGTTGCTTGCAAATAGGTTATAGTCTTAGGAAATTTATATTTTCCTTCAGTATTTGACACTGTTAACTTTATACATAGCCTCATTGTAAAACTTTCTTTATGAAGAACTATGGGCTGAAGATTCTATTTTATGTGTTTGTCATGGATTTTTGTTAACATCTGTTAACTTATTTCTATAAAATCTCATCTTAGTGATTTTATTTTATAGCTTTATTTTATATAATAAGAATGTTTTTTATTTATAATATACTTATTGCTTCTTAGATTTATGGCACTGACAAAAATAAAAGCTAGATTCATATCATCAGCAAAAAGGATTGAGACAGGAGTGGGGAGAGGAAGTTGCCCTAAGGCATGTCAGTCAAGAACTTTCTAAGGGATAACAAATAAAGAAATTGATAATCTTCAGATGTGGCTGTCAAATCAGCAAAAAATTCCTTACACAGTATCATCATCCACTTTTTATCATTTTTCTCAGTAAATATGTCATGTAAAACATTTTTACTAAAGACACAATACTTGTAATACTTTCCCTTTACTTAGAAATTCAATAACCCTATTTTGAAAGGAAAATGGGGTTACTTTGAAATGATTTGTTCTTATTAAACTCTTTTTGGCCTCAGTGTTCATATTCTTTACTGTTAAATGATAAAAAATAAAATATTTGTTTGAAAATCATCCTGATTCACTTTTGTACAGTTTTTAGAAAATATGGTTTTCTCTTTTAGAAAAAAGGAAAGATAATTATGCCTGTGCTATTCTGGGTCCTTACCTTTTCTCTATGATTTTGCAAGTGGCAAAATCGTAGTCTCCTCTAGTACTCTTGGATGACAATCATTGGTTTTATGGAGGTAAAAATTACCTAAATTAATAAAACATTTGCCCCTCCCACTCTATATCTCATTATTTGGGCCTGCAATTTCTCTTTTTCTTTTTCAGCTTTATATAATGAAGATACTATAATACTGTGTGAATTTAAGGTATACAACATGATATAATTCGATACACATATATATTGTAAAATGATTACTACCACAAAGTTAGTTGACACATACATCACTTCACATGTTTAACTGTCTTTTTTGGGCGGGGGGTGGGCAGTGAGAACATTTAAGATCTACTCTCTAAGCCACTTTCAACAATATGATACAGTATTGTTAACTCTAGTCACCATTATGTACATTAGACCCTCAGAATTTATTAATCTATAACTGGAATTTTGTGTGTTTGACTAACGTCTCCCCCATTTTCCCCAAGCCCCATGATAATCTCTATTTCCTTAGTTTATATGAGTTCAGCTTTTTTAGAGTCTACTTTTAAGTAAAATCATGTAATTTTATTTCTTCTGACATTTTATTCCACACAATATCCTCAGGGTCCATCTACATTGTCGCAAATGTCAGTATATTCTTTTTTATGGCCAAATAATATTTCATTGTGTATATATGCCACATTTTCTTTATGTGTTTATCTGTCAATGGATACTTAAGTCACTTCCATATCGTGGCTAATGTGAATAATGCTCCAATGACATAAAGATGCACATATCACTTCAAGATAGTGATTTATTTCCTTCAGATATATACTCATAGTAGGACTGCCAAATCATATGGTAGTTTTAAGTATTTTTTGAGGGACTTCCATATATTATTTTCTATATTTCTATTGAACCAATTTACATTTTTACCAAGAGGCTTAATGATTCACTTTTCTCCACATATTTTCCAACACATTATCTATTGACTTTTTGATAATAACCATTGTAACAGGTATGAGGTGATATCTCATTGAGGTTTTGATTTGCATTTCCTTCATAATTAGTAATGTTGAGCATCTTTTTATGTACCTGTAGATCATTTGTATATTGTCTTTGGGAAAATGTCCATTCTATTCCCCAAAACGGGAAGCCATTTTTGGAATCAGATCATTTTTTTTTTTTTTTGCTATTGTGTTATATGAATTTCTTATGTATTTTCTATATTAACCAATATCAGATATATGGCGTGCAAATATATTTTCTTATTCTATAGATCGACTTTCCATTTTGCTGATTGTTTCTTCTGGTGTGCAGAAACTTTAGTTTAATGTAGTCCCACTAATTAATTTCTGTTTTTTATTATCTAGGTTTTTGATGTTCTATCTAAGAAGTCATTAACAAAACTAAAGTTGAGAAAACTTCTCCCTTCTGTTTTCTTCTAGTTTCAGGTCTTATGTTTAAGCTTTTAATCCATTCTGAGTTATTTTTTGTAAATAGTCTAAGACAGGGGTTTAATTTTATTCTTTTGCATGTGAATAACAAGGTCCTACAGCACACCTCAGTATTCCTTTTAAATACACCCAATCAGACTTATTTTGCTTCAGTGGTGTGCTGTAACTTCTCTACTGGATGCCTTGACTTCCTCACAGACTCTTGTTCATTGATGATTGTCTAAGCTGTTGTTCTTTGGAAGAAAGACGATAGAAAACTCATAATCTACTATGGTAATGATATTAGTCTGTAACTCCTGCTTTATTTTCTTTCTCTTTAAAAATCTGAAGATCATTCTGCTGTTTGGAGTAGATGGAATCCATTTAAGAACTGGTAATTTTGTCCTCTTGTTGGTAGTCATTAAAAATATGCCATCCTCTTTACGTAATGAGATTTCTTGTTCTCTTTTTTACTTTGGAGATAAATTTAAAATACTGAATGCAAAAAGTTTCATGGGCTCCATATTATTATTTCCTTTAGCCTATTGATAATCTCTTATAGACTTTTGTATATGTCAGAAATGTATCTATCTTCCAATTATTTGTAATGTTTGAAAGTTGACAGTTTTTCAGAGGTCTCTGAATATTTATTCTGTTTTATCATGTACATATTCTTGTTTATTTTAATCCATTAGCTTTATTCATAATTATACTTTGAGAATTTCTCTTTGAGATTTCCCATACTCTTGAGTTGCAGCTAATTGTCATGTTCATTATCATGAAAACATGATAATGAACATGTTTTCATGATAATGAACTCTGTTGCTTTACATGACTAAAAACCAAAGTATATATAGCAAAAAAAAAAATACAATATTTCTGTTTCTTCACTTTTAAAACTTGGAATAGGTAAACATACTTATTGGTTACAATGATAAATGATATTATTGAAAGAGGAAGGGCTCAGATTCTAAAACTTTTGTTAAATATTATCAGGTAGCAAGTATGTATAAGGCATCCGGTTCACTTTTTTGCTACATAGTACATATCCAACAAATATTTTTTTTTCTTAGAGTCTTAGTTTTATTATTTATAAAGTAGTAATGATAGCAATGTTATATATTTTAATAAAATAATAATGTATCTGAAAGATTTTATACAATAAAAAGCACAATAAAATGTTAGATTTTGTTATACTATATAGAGGAAGAAAGTATACACAATTAAAGTAAAAAATTTATCAAATACATTAGTTTATACAGACCAAAGCAACCAGAAATGAACTGCAGATTTCAAGTCTCATATCAGCAACAGTGATAGTAATGATAATTATATCAATGATAATAGCTTTCATTTATTGACCATCATATGCCAGATATTTTAGTGAGAGATCGGATTTTATCAGCACATTAAAACTTTAAAACAACTAAATGAAATAAATACAGTTAATATTTTTACTTTCCAGATGAATAAACTACATAATAGAATAATGGAATAAATTTTCCCATACAAATAGCAGTAGTTATCTGGGTTTTGAAATAGAAATCCTGACTCTAGAACTCATGTTCTTAACCACATAATCGCCACCAGTATATTTTGTCTCTGTTCTTCCTGGAACATACCAATATGTATTCCCCCTGCCCTCTGTGTTTTCTTCCTAACCAAATTTCTGGAAGATTTAAGCATTTATTTCTAGTCTAGTTATCTCTTCTACTTGTGAGCTCCTATTTAATGTAATAAAACAAATAATATAATTTAATGTATAATATATAATATATAATGTAGTATAGATAAAATATAATTATGTATTAATATTTGTAATAATTAATAATAAAAATTTAGCATCTTAAAAGAACAAACATTCACTAAGCCACAGTTCTTGTATATCACAAATTAGGTCATGGCTTAGCTAAATGCCTAGAGCTCAGTACCTCTTACAGGGCTGAACTCAAGACAGCTGGGGCTACAGTCATCTCAAAGCTAGCTGCGGGAGAATTTACTCCCAAGATTACTCATGTATAAGGCTTCAGGTCTTTGCTGATTTTTATATGACATTTATTCCAAAATTTTTACTTTAATACCTTTATGATTATTTTAATAGCCAGTGATAAACCATATTAGTAAATTTAATGGGACAACTACTTATTGGAATATGCCATGTATTAAAAATGTATTTAATTGTGCAAAAACATAGGTTTGGCTTCAAAGTTGTTATAGTAAAAAAAAAGTACTTTGAAATAAATTAAAGAAGTTCACAGATATTTATAATATGAAGCTAACTTAAAAAATACTTTAGAGATATATAACCAACATAAAATAGACATTCAAAGAGATTATTTCTTTTTTGAAGAAAATGAGAAAAGATACATGGATGGTCTATAATGGATAGGCATTGGTCAGATGTTATAAAAATTTGGAAGATAATTGGACATATTTGTCAAATCACTATCCATTTTCCTTCTGTTTTTTAATAACATTTGCTTCTTTACCTCCTTATTATTCTTTAGATTTCAATATCCAATATGTAATAATAAAGGTGCAGTGTTTGTAATATTAAGTCAATAATTTTTCTGAACTTAGAATGTTTGGTGAAACAGAAGACAAACTTAATTCAACTCTAATATATCCTGATTATCAATGTAAAAATGTTGTACTCCCTTTTTAAAAGAGGATGCCCATCACTATTTAAAATTTTCACTTTTATGAGTGACTATCCTTTTGCCATTGAGATTGTTAATAAGCTAAAATTAAAAACTTCTTTGCTTCTTAGAGTGTTGTCAATTTTTCTTATTACGTGGTTTTTATGACATTGCAATTATGTTTATAAAAGTTAAAATCTATGCGTAATGTATTTACATTTGTATTCTTAGTATCTAGACTGAAAGTAAACCAAACAAATGCTTAAAAATACTTAGAGAATGCAAAAAATAAAATTATTATAATTTTTGTAATATATTTCAAAAAGTTCACTCATTAAAGAATAAAAGATTTTAAAAATTATTTTGCCAAAAATAAACACAGAATTTTGAAATTTTATTTGGAAACAGAAAGCCACAGTTGAAGTTCTCAATTTATTATCCACCTAATTTTCGTGAGTACTTAGCACCCACCTAGTAACATACAAACAACTAAAGATTATTTGATTTCCAAGGTCAAGGTCTCTGACTTTGCAGTAATGACATGCTGAAGAGGCACAGTGGTCTACAACAGAGCCAATGCAATCTGCCAGAATTAATCCCTGTCCCAAAGGTTATTCGTTTTGTGGCCTTGGGCAAGTCAACTACCTCTCCAAGCCTTATTTATATCACCTATAATAAGAACCTACTCATAATGCTATATGAGATAATACTTGTAAAATCATTGCAATCTACCTAGAACATTAAAAACACTTAGCATATGATAGCTGCTATAATTAGCCATTAGTAAAATATTTTGTATATTTGCCAAGCACATGGCCTTTCTCACCTCACATACTTACTTCCAAAAGATATTTCAACTTGAAGAGAATAAAAGATATAGGAGTAATGCTAAAGATTGCCTCGTGTATAAAATACTGTTTTAAATAATGTAAAATTGTTATTTGAAATAGTGTATTTAGTTTAGCTTCTGCTACATGAGCTATCATTCCTACATTTTCACTCTTTTATGCATATATATGTGTAGGATAACTCTTTCTTTGATATAAAGATATGCATTTAGCATGCCTGCAAATATAGACTCATTATTCAGTGATGTTTAATTGATGGAGTACTCAGTTCACAATTTCTTTTGTACCTTTGCTTTCATTCTTCGGGTGGCTGGCCTTATGGATAATATATCATACACAGTGCAGCCCTATAATTGTTGTATGGCCTGGTTCACCAACAATTCAAATTAAGTTAACACAGTTCATGAGTAAAGAGAATGAATTGATTTGACAGTGCTCTATTAAATCAATTTAGGCTACCATAAAAGTAGCTGTAAAAGAATTTTCATTATTTTATGGTTGCTAGAATTCTAAGACCAGTATCTCTTGAGCAAACTGCAGTTTCCTCTAGATCAATAGATAAATCTGTGTGGTACTCCAAAATTCTGTTTCTGCCACTTTTAACTTACAGACTACAGGTTTGCCTTCAGCTAAAATCCAATAGAATATAAAGCTTTTCCTATCTAGAATTCTCAAGGAATGCACTTCTAGAGAACTAAGGCATTTTGTTCTAGTCTATTTTATTTTAGCAGGTATTCAACAAAACTTACCTGAATTATCTTGCTTGTATTCCTATTCACAAGTGACTATATTAAACTATAGATTTAGCTGAGATTCTGTATTTCAATAGCACAAGCTCAAACTGGAATGCCAACAAGTGCAGGCAGGTCACGTCCAGTGATTAAATCTCTCTCTTTTTAACATCTAGGTGATTTGGAAATTATTTCCTTATTTGAAGGATGATAGCTACTCTTCAGGTACTTTTAAGTGTTATCAGATAGGAACATGGGCCCTGTTTTTTTCATAAATGACATCTGAAGACATGCTGTCTGTCCAGATTTTTATGGGGAAGGAAATATTTTAAATGCCTAGATGAAAAAAAAATTCAGATTTTTAGCTGTTTGTTTTTCTTTTTGGTGTACTTGCATGTATTCGCTCAAACAAATCAGCCCCCATTAAACTGATGCTGTTTAATAGGACTTCATCTCAGCAAATTGACGTTCTCATGAGTGTCACAATTGTCATGTCCGATATTGTTTTACCTAAACCTCCCATTCCCACCCTCCTGGTTGAGACCTTGAGTAACACAACTAGTAAAGCACAACCTCAAGATATAATTATATAGTCTTTATATACTGAAGACTCATTCATAAATCTATGCAAATAAATCACTTAAGGTCATACATGTAAGAAAAAAGTAGTTTATAAATAAGTGGTTTTCAATGAGAATCTAAATTTTAAAACCTTACTGGAAAAAAAAAATGGCAGAAGAAATAAAAAAGAATTCCAGAGTTTGAACATAACAAATAATATAGCCTTCAATAGTCAACCCTTCTAGCACAGGTTGGAGGTTAATCAATTAATGGAAATGATTATAAAAAAATGAAAGAGAAACCAAAGCAAGGTCTTCAGTATTGCATATAAAGACCATAAGAATTTAGTTTCTTGGAAGCATCTAACCAGTTACCCAAATTGCCACTCAGCTCACCATCAGCTTACCACTCAGCTTACCACTTTTCTCCGAATGTGTGATAAGCTGTAAGAATAAAAGAGCATATGAAGCTCATTCATTTATTTAATAAACACATATTAAACACTTTTTTTGTGCCAAACACTATACTAGATGCTAAAAAAATATATCAGTGAACTCCACCCCCCAGAGTCCCAGAAAAGAAAAGAACTCTATTCTTGAAATAGCTAATTCTCACAAAAAGTATTGGGGAGATATGAAGATTTCTCTTTTTCTTTTTTCTCTCCTAAGGGCTCAATGTTAAATAATACTGACTTTTTTTTTTTCACCTCAGAATCCTTTTACCTGAGAGATGGCTCAGCTTACAGGTACATACAACTCAACAGAATATTATTTTTCTTTTATATTTATACAGGTGGTGTTTAAATTTAGGAATTCATTAGCAATTATAAGAAGCTGGTTTGGTTTTGAATAAAACCCATCGAGAGTAAGACTGTTTCAAGAGAGCAGAAATGTGTGTAATGATTAAAAGGGGGCTGCTTTCAGAATCAGAGCTCTTCTAGAAATATGGAAGTTCATAAACTACAAATGGCTAGCTAGAGAGGTGGGTTCCTTTTGTACCTAATAAAATTCTTAATTTAGATCCTAATATAAATATGTAAGAAATAATATGCACTACGAGATATATCACAGTGTATTTTTTTAAAGTCAGGTCAAAATATAAATCTGAGTTTCATTCTTTATAGTATGGTAAAAAGTGAATCTCAGTCATTATTGGCATTTCCTACATCACTATCCCTTGGCCAAGCAAAGGTTTGAGTCAGACAGGAAATAATGTTCCAAGATTTTTAAGCAATTGGGCCATACCAGCCTCCAGGTGGTTTTCATTGATTGCCAAAGTATATCTTGTCCCATTAAGGCAGGAGGCTATGGTGCTTTCATATCGAGTATGGACAGGAAAATTTATACTGAAAAAAATTGAACATCAGTGCATTTTCTTCTTGAGTTGGCAGGTTTTTAGTAGGAAATAGTGACTTACACTATAAAAAAATGTAGATGTTACAAATAAATTAGTATTTTACTGGATACATTTCACATTTATTCACTAGCTAACTACTGCACACCTGTTTTGTCACCTGCCAAAAAAAAAGAGAGAGAGAGAAATACTTGCAAAAGTGGATTTTTTTGTTTAGTCAGTAGAAGCAAAACATAATCATTAATGAACAATTATGTGAGAAAATATACAGCATATGAAAAAATATATAAATTATGAATATAAAATAAGGAGAAAAGGAGACCTGGGATCATGTACAAATATACACAGTGTAAAAAAGGGAGGTCTTACAGAAAAGATGATATTTCGGCAGATACATGAAGATATGAAGGAGCAAGTCTTCTAAATGTCAAGGACAGAGAGTTCTGGTTAGAGGGAAAGTAAGAATAAAAGGTTTGATATAGTCAAGGAATGTCAAAGAAGCAAGTGTCAGTTTGAACGTAGTAAGCTCAGCATTATGGGTGAGGAATCCAAAAGTGGTATTGAGCCAGATCATGCAGGGCTTATAGGCTCCTGAAAGCACAGTGGCTTTTATACTGAGGAAGATGAAGATATTGGAGTGTTTTGACATAAGAAATAAACTTCTCCTGATTTGCTCAAGATTATTATTCTGCAGACTGTGATGAAAATAAACTATAGAGGCCAAGCATGAATAAGTTAGGTTTTTACATTAATCCAGGTGAGATATATTGGTAGCTTCTAAAAGTCTAGTGGCAGCATAAGTGGTTAAAAATGAGGGTGGAGCTGATAGAATTTGCTATCGTATTGAATGCAGCATGTGAGAGAATGATGAGAGTAAAGGATTATTCAACACTCTAACTTGAGTAATGTAAAGTTGTGAAAAGAGAAGGGATTAGTTCAGGGCATATTAAGTTGAGATGCTTATTAGACTTTCAAATTGAAGGTTCAATTAGCCGAAGACATACAAGCCTGGATTTGAAGGAAGTGGTCTGAAGTGGAGATATAAATTTGGCACACAACTAGATTTCATATGTGTTTATTAAATCAGTCAGTAAATAGTCATATAGAGATAAGTTAATTCTGCAGTAACTTATCCAGTATTGGATAGTAAATAATAACATAGTGATGTGCCAACCTATTGCTGCTAGTTTTATGGTTTCAGACGCTGGCCAAGAGTTTGGTTTAACAAAATATAATGGGGACTCTGTCTGGACTGTAAGCAGGAAGTGAATCTTTTACATCTGTGATTCTAGCCTCAGGATATATTTTGAGAGATGAAACTAACAAGTAAAAGTGTTTTTGAAGCACACTGCCAATATGATTTTCACAGAAGAAATATCAATATCTATTCCCACCAGAAGAGTATTCAAGTTCTATGTGCACCTTAGCAAGGACTCAGTTTTACTGTTCCTGTTTTTGCTTATTTTTTACTAAATTGACAAGGAAAAATTATTCTAAGGCAATTGTTAATGAGGATACTTCCTTTACTATAAAATCTTATCAAATGTATAATGAGATATCTAAATCATTCTAAGCTGCCATAACAAAATACTATAGACTAGATGATTTAAACAACAGAAATTTATTTCCCACAGTTCTGGATGCCGGGAAGTCCAAGATCAAGGTGCCAACCCACCCTCATGAGCTACTCTAACCCTAATTACTTCCCAGAGGTCTCATCTCTAAATATCATCACACTGAGTATTAGGACTTCAACATATGAATTTTGGTGGGACACAAATTGTTATTTAGTCCATAACCATATATAAAAGAAAAAATTAAAAACATGAACAAAATTCATTAGTTATAATAGGATAGGGCTGCAGAGAGAAAAGATAACTAAAGTGTAATCTTTCTGTGCTCTAGACCGGAATTAGGCAGAGGGGCTGCAATCCGATCTCTAGAAGGGAGAACAGGGATTTAAAGAGCTTCATAGACAGAAGAGAATGAAATTTTGGCTACTATTTGAAATTGGGGGTTTGTCATCCTGAAACTTGCTTCCGTATATTGGTAGAAAGGTGGGGAAAAGCTTGTTATTAATTGAAGTCTGAGCCTATGGTTTATACAAACTTCTTTACCAAAGAAGGTGGGAAGAAGCAGAATGTCTCAAAACAAGGACAGGAACTTGATACTCTGCTCCTTCTCACATGTTCCCCTCTTTCCATTTGTTTACTTTTTTTTTTTTCCTACTGTGAGCTGTTTAATTTTTCATAAAACTTTATTGATGGAATATCTTTGAAGTATGGGACAAAGTTGGTTTTCTCCAGAGATTTGCATTGCTTCTCCTAGGAGACAGAAGATACCAATGCTGGATTATTCAAACTCATTTCTCCTTTTGAGGGTTTTAAACCATGATATGATATATATTTGGCTTATAAAACTGGGTGAAGAATCACTTGATCCAATTTCCAATTTCTAGGGACTATTTTCTCTGCTTCCTCCTGGTTCTAAGTAAGCAAGCTTGAAATAATAAATTGTTCTGTGCTTCCATTTGTGATGGAATGGCTTTACTTTTGTTTTTTTCCTCATACTATTTTTGTAGACTTTATTTACCAAGCTCTGAATCAAGACTCTCTCTTAACATATTACTCAATTTGGGTGGGCCCTACAAACCAGAACTCAAGGTTTTATTGTTTAGCAAATGTCTTTAGAGTGATAAACATGACACAAGGCTGTGCTTATCTAGCTGGGTTGCTACCTTCACTTAATCTTTTGATCTGAAAAATTGCTTTCTTTATCACACATATTGGCAGGGTGCTTTGAAACACTTTTACTTGTTAGTTCCATCTCTCAAAATATATCCTAAGGCTAGAATCACAGATGTAAAAGATTCAGTTTCTGCTCACAGCCCAGATAGAGTCCTCATTATATTTTGTTAAATCAAGCTCTTGGCCAATATCTAATAAGAGTTAAATAAATTAACTCTTATTTTGATGTATTTATCATTAGCCTTCTACATAGGAATTAATAAAGTAGTTTAAATTCCAGTAATATGGTTTTTATTTATTAAACACATTATTAGGTAAGATAAAATTATTGTAAAGCTTTTTCCATTATCCAGTCATGAAACATGCTTTACCTTTTCTCTGTGCCCTGCCCCTCTCTCACTGCACACCTGGTAGCAGCTAGTGAAAATGCTGGCATAATACTAGAAGATACTGTTCTTCCAATTTTTTAAAAAAATTTATATTAGTTTCAGGTGTATCTTTCATTATTATTTCAGAATCTTTATGCCGCTTCAAAATTTTCTTTATCTTCATTAATCAAACTACTTAAGTACTCTTATTCCCTCCTCTTTCCCACTCCACAAATATCCATGAAAATAGAAAATAGAACTCTCTCTCCCACTTCTGCTTATGCTCAGAATGCCAACACAAGTATTGCGTAAACCAAGAAAAAGGGTTTTTTGAAACTGCTTGTCTAGGGAAAAACCGAACTGGAGAGAATGAATCCAACCACCAAATCCTTTTTATGAATTGTTTCCAAGCTATCAAATAATATATATTTTTTTCCCTCTCCATGATCTCTTTGAAAAAGAGTACCATTAATCTGTCACTCATTTCCTAGTTTTTATTCCTGCTGACAGGAAACTTGAAACACATTACAGTCATTTCTAAATGCATTTTTCCTACTTTGTGACCCCTCAAACCAACCCTCATACACGACGTAATTCAGGGAGTATCACTAAATGGACTATTAATTATACAGACTTCTCTATTCAGTACATACAAGCTCATTGACTTACAGCTAAACCTCCTCCCTACGAGGCACAATGATGAGAAAATGAATCATCATTCAGTGGGAATGACGA
This sequence comes from Macroglossus sobrinus, assembly GCA_004027375.1. Classification (NCBI taxonomy): domain Eukaryota; kingdom Metazoa; phylum Chordata; class Mammalia; order Chiroptera; family Pteropodidae; genus Macroglossus; species Macroglossus sobrinus. Next base: position 267,585 of record PVKZ01001673.1, on the reverse strand, counting down.
AAGTATCTGTGTCACAAGGATAAGATTCATCCCTTTTATGAGTGTCTTATAATTTGACTTATGTAGTAAGTCAAATGTTAAGATCTGTTTTTTTTTTCAAAATGACTTCACGATACATATCATTTCGTTAGTGGTAATGTATCAAGCAACCAAAAATGAGATAGTAACTTATCTTTTATTTGTATCCACCTATCCTCTAAGACATCAAAATAATCATGCCACAATAAAATTCCATTTATCTCATTTCATTTGTATTTAATTTGACATCTCTAGTGAAAAAATTCTCTGTTTCAAAGACAATAAATTAGGAATTGCTTTTAAAAAGTTCTCCCATGGAATGAATCAATTCTCTTTTGCAGTGGAGAGCATCCTCCTTGCCAATAATCCTAAAGTATTGCCAAAACAGACAAAAGTGCTTCAACAACAGTTAATATTTCTAGAGGGAATTTTCCCTGAAAACTGCTTTTGTCTGTTTGCTAACTAAAATGAATAAAAACTACCACATGCTTCTTAAGGAAAAAGACTTTCAGAAAGAACAGATGAATGAAAGAAAAGGGTCAGTTATTTAAGGACAGCTATATTGTACCTAAAATAACATGCTATGGAATTCATATTTTAACTTCAATATATTTTACTTTTTAAAAATAATATTATTTTATTAAGCACAACATTCTGGCTTTAATTCTTTATTATTTTAAGAGCTGAGCAAAATCACAAGGGAGTTTTAGAAAATGTGTATCACTTATTACTTTCTCAGTCAGTCCTTTCCTTGGTACAAAGTGTAACCTCTGTCAAGAAAAAAAAAAATAGAAAATGCTAAGATTCAGTTTCTAAAGAACATATTCACAAGGTTTCTTAATAGTTAATTTTCTTTTCCTTTATTGCTGTTGTTTTTTTTTCCAAAGGGCACAGCAAGATTTTGTAGAATATTGTTCAGTTCAGAATTAACAGAACACCTGCTGACAAGTTTAAACATTAAATCTGAGACTTTGAGGTGCTATAAGTAATTGTGAGCAATATAAAATATTTTCTTTCACTTTTAATCCACTGTGTACACAAGTGCAAATGTGTATGTGTGTATTTGTGTATGTGTGTATGTGTGTGTGTGTGTGTGTGTGTGTGTGTGTGTGTGTGTGTGTGTGTGTGTTGCATACATCCTTTAGTCTAAGAACACTCTGGTTAGTCTCCTGCTTTTGTTATTATAGATTTTATAATAATTTACTAAGCAATTGAAACCATAGAGAGTTCTGAACAGCTGTATTATTTAATTCCATGTTAACATAAAATGAAGAATATTTGTACCCTGTCCTTAGTTAGTTCATAAATCAGCAAGCACAGATGGTTACCTTATGGAGGATAGCATCCTGTGAACTTTTGACTCTGTTCTGTGACTCAGCAAAAAAAATTATTTATTCTACAAGTCCTTTTTTGTTATTGCTCTTGAGAAAGCCTAGTATATGATGGCACTAGGCTGTCACAAAGCAGAATACAAGGATAACAGATCTAAATGCACTATATATATAGGATCCTAAAACTGGATAGACATGAGACAAATCTATAGTTTGAGGAAAGACTAGGTCCTAGGATAGAGAATATCTTTATTATTGGGGTGCTAATTTTTCCTGATACCTCTTCAAACTCTAAAGCACATTTTTCACAATGAGAGAGGGATGGAGGGAAGGGGTATTTGAAGGAAGAGAGAGAAGAAAAGAAAGAAAAAAAAAGGCAGAAAGAAAGAGAAAGAGAGAAAGATAGACTAGGGTAGGAAATCAGGTGGCTCAATCTACACACCATTACTGTGGAGCTCTGACTGGTTACATGCCAACCTCTATAAGTATTCCTGATATATCTGCTTGATTTTATTTTTTGCTCATGAAACAAGTAATTTTCAATATTTGTTGAAGTCTAACTTTGTGTCTTTCGGAGTGTTTTAAAATTTTTCTCATGAAAATTTTGTATATTTTTTTAAATATGTGTTTCTAATACCTCAATAAAGCTGTAACAAATAATGATTTATTGCTTAACATTTAAACATTTTTGTTGCTGTTATAGACGGGGTTTCCCCTACTCCATCTACTTCATACTTTGTTTATTATTTGAGTACATAAAGGCTATAGATTTTTGTATGTTAAGTTTATTTCCTGTCTCTTGACTGAATATTTTTTACTTGTTTTTTTAAATTAATTTCCGATGTACATTGGTTAGACATTTATATATTATGAAATGACTCCCTCACCCCCGATTATTCTGTCACCCATCTGGCTCTACACACATTCATTACAATACTATTGACTATATTCCCTATGCTGTACTCTACATCCCTGTGACTATTTTTTAACTACTAATTTGTACTTCTTCAACCTTTCATCTTTTATTCTCAGCCCTCCAACTCCTTCCCTTCTGGCAGTCACCAGATTGTCTTCTGCATCCGTGAGTCTGTTTTCATTTATTTGTTCCTTTTGTTCCTTAGATTCCACTTATAAGTGAAATCATGTGGAATTTATCTTTCTCTGTCTGACTTATTTTACTCAGCATAACCTCAATGTCCATCCATGTTATTGCAAATGGTGGGATTTCATTTTTATTGTGGCTGAGTAATATATTTCATTGTATATATAAACAATAACTTCTTTATTCAATCATCTGTTCATGGGCATTTAAGTTGCTTCCATATCTTGGTTATTGCAGACAGCACTGCTGTGAACATAGAGGTATATAGATCTTTACAAATTAATGTTTTGGTTTTCTTTGGATAAATACCCAGAAGTGCAATTGCTGGGTCAAAAAGTAGTTTTATTTTTAATTTTTTGAAGAAATTCCAGATCGTTTTCCAATTTGCGATCCCACCAACAGCGTATTATTAGGGCTCCCTTTTCTCCACATCTTCACCAATACTTGTTGGTTTTTTATTTATTGATGATAGCCATTCTAACAACTAGTGACAGTGAAGTGACATCTCATTTTGGTTTTAATTTGTATTCCTCTGATGATCTGTGATTTTGAGCATCTTTGCATATGGCTATTGGCCATCTGTATTTCCTCTTTTGAGGAATATCTATTCAGGTTCTCTGCCCATTTTTTAAATTGGATTTTCCTGTGTGTGTGTTGAGTTTTATTAGTACTTTATAAATTTTGAATATTAACCTCTTATCAGATGTACTATAGGCAAATATCTCTCTTATTCAGTAGTGTGTCTTTTCATTTTGTTGATAGTTTTCTTTGCTTTGAAAATTTTAGTTTGATGTAGTGTCATTTATTTATATTTTCTTTTGTTTCCCTTGCCTGAGGAGATATATCAGAAAATAAATTGCTAATAGCAATATCAAAGAGAATAACTGCCTATGTTTTCTTCTAGAAGTTTTATGGTTTTTGTGCCTTACATTTAAGTCTTTAATCCATTTGGAGTTTATTTTTATATATGGTGCAAGAAGGTAGTCTAGTTTCTGGTTTTTGAGTATACCTGTCCAGTTTTCCAAACACCATTTATTGAATAAACTGTCTTTATCCCATTTTATATTCTTGCCTCCTTTGTCATAGATTAATTGACCATTCATGAATGGGTATATTTCTGGGTTCTCTATTCTGTTTCATTGATTTATGAGTCTGTTTTTATGCTATTTTGGTTATTCTAGCCTTGTAGTATAGTTTGATATCAGGTAGCATGATACTCCCAACTTTATTCTTCCTTCTCAAGATTGCTATGGCTATTCAGGGTCTTTTGTGGTACCTTATAAATTTTAGGATTATTTGTTCCAGTTCTGTGAAAAATATCATTGATATTTTTATTGAGATTATATTGAATTTATAGATTGTTTGAGGTAGTATGGAAATTTTAGCGATGTTAATTTTTTCTATCTGTGAGCATTTTTATTTATTTGTTTCTTTAATTGTTTGAATTTGTTTTATGATTATTCCTTTGGTGTTTTCCATGTATACTATTATATGGTCTTCAAAACCATTCTTATGTCTTTAATTGACTTCTCTTATCTAATTGAATTGACTAAAATCTCTTGTACAATGGTGAATAGCAATTAAGATAATGAGCTTCCATATATGTTCTTAGTTTTATAAAAATGTTTTCCTAATATATAAGATACTGGTCTAGGATAAAGTACATAGTTAAGAAAGCAACTCCCAAAAGTCATGAATGCCTTTTTCCACTTCATATTTGAGGAGGGATAAATGAACAGGGGTAAAACAGTCAGAGGGTGGGTGTAGTCAAAGAGCATAAGAGACAAGGATCAGAAGAAATCTTCCCAGACAACAGAACAGCATGAATAGTGAAGGAGGCTTTGCAAAGGCTGCCTAACAATATTTCAGACTTAGAACAGACTAGTGATTGTTATGTCTCCCATTCAGAACTATGATTATTTGTTTTATGTACATGCTCCACCATTGTGAATTAGTTACATGTCACAAGGTCAGAAGGCCACTAGAAGCCACAGAAGGGTCCTATGGAGAAAATTTCCTTCTTGCTTGGAGATCTTGTACTTTGAGATGGCCACAATGACTTTGGGTGAGATGTCAAGGGAGATGAGTGTATGTGTTTCCCATTTCCCTTCTTATTGATTTGGCCAATGAATTATAGGTGAAAATGATATGTGGCATTTTTCAGGTCTGCCCTTCCACCTCCACCATCCCTTCCCCCAAAACATCAATTTGTTTGATCAAGAAATAAGCAAATTTAGTTACAAACAAAATTTTTATTTAGACTAGGAAAGTCAGTGTTTCAGAAAAGGAAAGAAAGAGTGAGATTCCTTAGATTTTGCAGTTAGAGACAAAAAAAACTTTAGCTATATTCAAGTAGGTTTGGAAGCAGTGTGCTAGGTATACTAACACTTTTACTTGCTCTTTAAAAAATATTATATCTGTATTGTATCTTTGTTCACCTGTATGAATGGTAGTGGAAAAGTAGAGGTGAGGTGACAAGGAGAGGAGAAAAGAGGGTTGTCCTATTGGCTAGACTTGTTGGCCAGAAAAAAAAAAGTACCTGTTTATGGTTAGACTGATTTTCATCTGTCTCTTCTGCCCATCTCTCAGATAAACTGAAACAATTTAAATGATATCAGGTTCTACTATTATTACGTGAATTTTATAGTATATACTTAAACTCAGATAAATGAATGACATCTAAAGCTACTTAGCTGGTATGTGACAGAGTCCAGATTCAGTTTGGGTCTTTGGAGGCCAAAGCTTCTGCACTTTCTAAATATCATGCTGAATGAATATCCTAATAAGTTTCTGTTCAGAGAGCTAAAGGTCTGTCTCATCCTGCTGAGTTAAAATATAAAGAGAAATATTAGATAGTTCACCAGGTTTTTTTTTTTTTCACCCAGAATCAATTTAGCTGTGGTATCTTATGTTATATCTATATATGGCATCAAATCATCAATTTTCTAGTTGATGCTTCTCTCGCTGCTATCAACACTCTGCCAATCAAACTTAGAAAATAGTAGGGCTAAAACAGATCCCATTGGCCATTTTTCTCCCATCTTCTTTGCAGAGAAAAACAGATTAACTCTGTAACAACTCAATATTATAATTTTGCAATGTCACAATCAGTCCAAATGATACATATAAATATGTCACTAAAAGGAGCTTGAGCTCCTTTTTTCAGACAGTATGGCAGAATTAATTTAAGTCATGCACAGTCCAGAATCAGAAAAACTGATGTAAAACCATGAAAAAATGGAGCAACCATCAACCAGAGTCTGAGCATGGACAAAAGTCTAAAACAAGAAACATGGGGACCCAGTGTAGCAGAAAGGGAGTAAGGAAGGGTCAAAGGCACTGAATTCTAGAGATGAAAAGAAGCAAGAGAAGGCAGAATGAAGAGGTAAGGACAGGGAGTGGGATTATCAGGAGCAATGTCTGGTGGCTTAAATCTCTAGCAGTTCCCAGATGACATTTATCCCTTAAACTGCCAGTTAATCTCTAAGTGCTAATAAACCCAGATCTAGGTAAGAGATTTTTAAAATAAAAAGAAGAAACAATAACATACCAGTATCATTAATTTTTCACATTTACATTTTCAAATATTTTTAGAAAGCAACAGTTTCTATTTTATTTATAATCTTTGTATTCAACTTTTTCCTAAATTATCTGCCTTTTTAGAATAAATAAATACATAAATGAACAAGTGTTTATGAAGAACACCCTACTTACCTAAAGCCACAATAGGTATTATAAAGGCTATAAAAAGGTATTAAGATAAAGTTTCTATTGTTAGAGACCCACAGACTTTGAAAAATAAGAACTCAGTGATGTAATACAGATTATGAAATATAGTGAGAAATAATAGAGAGATTTGATTTGTTTGGGTGTAATAGTTTTCTTGCATGATTTGGAATTGCAAATCACTGTGGATTAGGTAGGCAATAAAGGCAAGTCTAATGAAAGAATGAATGTATTCATAAACAGCATCCTAGTAAAACTGGAACATGTAAAGTTTACTGTACTGTATTATGGTAAAATGGATCTTTTTTGCTTATTTGATTGTTCATAGATATGAATCTGAGTCAGGAAGGATTTTTCTCTGTCCAGAGGATTATTTTTTTCCAAAGAGAGATGGATAGGGAATGGTAAAATAGAAAGCCCACTGCTGCCTAGCAGTCACTTAAGCCGAATCCACCCTGGCACACATTACAGGAGGAAAGGCTTTGTCCTCACTTACAGTAGTAGAATGTTAGAACAATTAGAACAGTTGCACAGTTGAAGAGATTGGAAGAAATCAGACCTTCAGGGAATTAGGTAAGAAATGTTTGAATAAAGAGCATGTTGACGGTCAAGCAAAGGAATTAGAATTTGATGTAATTAGCCTCTGTCCTCCACCCAAAACAAACAAACCAAAAACTATGTCTTCGAAGAAGAAAGCCTAGACCTTTATCAGGAGCAGTGGCAGAAGGGTGGTGGTTGTTGACTCCATCATACCCTTCTTCACTCGGATGGATCTATTTGTTTTTTATTGTTTAGCAAGGAAGAATCTCAAAGCTCAATGTTATATCCTCCCCTTTTCATTTCAAACTCTCTTTTTTAGAATATATAGCCACCAAAATCTTCTATTATCTTCTTTACAAAGATTTGCAAAAACCTCTCTTCTGGGAGGGGGATGAACAGCAGCCCTACATTTCTAGCTGCAGCTGAACAACTCCATTTAAATATCCTGACATTTCTTCAAACTAATAAATTTCAAACTAATAAACTTATACCTTAGAAATTCAAAGATAGCATTTTTAATTATTTCTAATAATATTTCTCTTTTTTTCTGTCTTACTATTTTTACCTTAATCTCCCAATGTGAAAAGTTTGAGGTCTTTTTAAAATTTTCATTTTCTCTTATCAAATCTGGAATTTTCTATGTTAATGTCACTTATATATTCACCTTTCTTTTCATTCAAACTGCCATTACCCTAGATTAAGTTTGTCATTTCACTCTTGGACTAATGATGTCTTATAAAGACTGCAAATCAGTAATTGAACAATGGTGAGCATTTGTAATAATCTTCATTTATTTCTTAAAACAAGCTTCATTTAATTAAATCTTTTCCATGCTGTTCTGATGGATTTCTTTTACCAACATATTGCTCTATACTTATTCTTCATATTTTTTTCCATATTTCTGCCCATTCCAAATAACTTTTTAAACCTGTTTTCACAAAGCACCCTTATGTTTACACAAAATATTACAGAAGGTTTTTATAGACAAACAGATTAATACAGCTGTTAACAAGATAGAGAATAAGATATGGAAGAGTGTTATTGGTAGGATGTGCTTTTGAGAGCCTCTTCCTTTTATATAGCCCTCTTTCCCATTATACTAGGCTGAGGGTGGGGAGGTAGGTGAGAGACTGTAATATATAATGACTATGAAGAAGAATTTGAAAATTGAAGATACGAATCTAGTCAAATCATTCTCACCTCTTCCTATCCATACATGCCAGATTCTTACCTACCTAAAAACTTTGCTCAGGTCATTCATCTAATTCTTTTCTTTTATCCTCTTCCTCACTCTCTGACTTATCCTTCTCCAAGACACAACTCTTCCCCTCTAAAAAACTGACTGAGGACATAAAAACTTTAATGACCACTTTCTCCTCTAAAACCTATATTTGCTTGATGCAATTCATCTGGAGCATGTGCTACTTTGCATTGATACATATAAAGAGGATAGAAAGATGACATATAGATAGATGATAGATAGATGACAGACAGACAGACACAGACAGATTCTATTTCTACATTTAATTTTCTACTGCTTCAAGTACTGTCACTGATTTCTTATTGTAAACCTAAGATTCAAAAGAATATCAATATAAAAAGTGTTTGTCAATTATGATAGTGATGTTTTAAGTAAAATTAGACTAGCAGGAGTGGGCACAGTTTTTAAAATGGAAAATACAAGTAAGGAAGACTGGATATATGTAATATTCATCTTGTAATCAATGCCTGATAGAAAATGGTACAGTTTGATGACATCTATGGTGCATGATCAGCTGATCATAAAACGAAGTATTAAAGTGAAGAAGTTAAATGCAGTTCAAAGTAAAACACAGGAAAGCGTGAAAAATCATTGCATACTATACATTTAAGAAGTTTTTATTTTATATTTCTCCAGTTAATGTGTTTTAATTAATAAGCAGTGCTGGAAAGGGTGCTGTGAAAATGGATAATTCTAGGTACAAAAGGTGAGAGTGAAAAATCATTGGAAAGACTCTTAGCAATATGTGCCTAGAACTGTAGCAACATTGCCATTTCTAAAACCTGTAATTCTATTTTTTTAAAAGTCTATGCAATGAAAATAAGAGACATCAATAAATGTTTAAGCAAAAAAAAAGACGATAGACTAACATTTCTATCAGTGACAAAATGATTTAGATATGTAACAACAGAGAAATAGTAAATTATGATATATGCAGTTAATAAAATATTATGAGACTAATAAATATTTATTAGGGATTTTTAATGACTTGGGATCAAGATCATAACAAAATGGTAAGTGTTAAAGCAGAATAATAAATACTTGTTCAGCATGTTCACGACTATATAAAATAGACAGAAAGAAAATTGGAAGGAAATAAATGGAAATATAAACTATGATTGCCTCCAGGCAATAAATCGTATCCATTTTAAAAAATATTTTCTATAACTTTTTTATATAATGAGCTTGCATTTATACCTAGACACTTTAAATTAAATCAATGTTTACAAGACTAAAGCCTAAGGTAGATTTGAAACTTTTCCTCCACTATCCCTCCCTCCAAATGGTAGAATTATAGAAGTAAATTATAGAAGTAAAGGATCAGATAACTGCTACTTGGCAATGATGTAAAACACAGGACCTGAAGAAGGCTCTGCTCTGCCCCCTGCTGGAAAGGGGTCCCAATCCAATCCAAGCTTCTCAGCCAAGCTGGACCAGCTGCTGCATTATGAATTGTAGGGTCTTGTCAAACTGGCAAAGGACTGGGCTGTAGTTCTCAGAAAGCTCCTTGGCCCCTAAGAAGTGCTATCTAAGCAAAAAACTGCTGAAAAAGTAATGTGTGTGGCCTTAGCAATAACCAGATATGGAGCTGAAAAACATTTTTTGAAACTAATAGTAATAAAAAATAATTTTTTGACACCCTTAAGGAAAAACTGAATTAACTGCTAATTTTCTCAAGATAAAAGTTTGTAAAATGTTTTCCTTATGAGAAAAGGATTATTAAGATGCACACTAAAATGCATAAAAATATGTAGAAATATACCAGGTAGTTAATTAATAATAATTTTTTTGTGATATTTGTGGTATTTATCAGCTTTTGACATTTATAATTTGTTCAGTTTTTTCTCATTCTGAATACATACTCATTTGTATACTACATTTGATATTATAATTTTGAATTCTTTTTTGTAAAGAGGACCCTCGAAAAAGTATAAACAGCCCATAAAACCTGAATTTATTCTGACAGCAAAAAGAGAAACTATAGGACTGAGGTCAGAGACCTTAGTCCCACTCATATGTACACCAATATAGTCTTCAATGCAGTCAGGGTTGGGACAGATGCAAGATTAGGCACTGGGTGTGTCAAAAGATGTTAATACATGTGTATTAACTCTTTTTGAATTTTGTATTATACTTTTAAAAAATGCACACGTGCACACACACACACACACACACACACACACACACACACACAGATTTCAGGGAAACTGTCAACAGTTAGTGAGATCCAAGCTGTATCTGAGGCAGGAACATGAAAAACCTTTTAAATCCTGGTATGGTGTTCACACATTATTTTGTACTTACATAGGCTTGACATTTGTGGAATTATTTAATTCAATGGTTCTGAAATCTTTTAAACTTTGTTTTCCTATGGAGAATCCATTGATATTCACAAATGTAAAAAATTGGGACGGGAGTCAGGGTTACACCCAATTTTTAGAGCAACACCTATACTTCTATCTCTTTCTTTTCTACTCCAAAAGAAAAAAAAATCACACTGAATGGTAAAAATAAAATCTGGGCCTCTTCTTTTAAAGTGGTTATACGACCATGCTTTTGTTTTATTGTTTCAATTCAACTTATCAAATTGGGTGGGAATCTACATAAATTATTTGGTTTTTTATATAAAGAAGATCTATCTCTTCTACTTTAATTTATATATCTAATCTACTTATCTATCAAATTTATTTGTATCATATGGGCTCATATATATTTATTCTATACTTATTTATATTTATTTTATATTAAAATATACTCACATATATTTTATTTTATATTTATTTTATTATTTATTTTATACCCAAGTATTAATATTATTTTATTATTTAAATTGCCCAGCTTTGGCCACTGAAACCTCTTCCAAGATGACTCTTATATCCCTTTCACATGCTTCCAATCTTTTTTTTTTTTTTTTTTTTTTTTTTTTTTTTTTTTTTTTTTTTTTTTTTTTTTTTTTTTTTTTTTTTTTTTTTTTTTTTTTTTTTTTTTTTTTTTTTTTTTTTTTTTTTTTTTTTTTTTTTTTTTTTTTTTTAGCTTTCTTACTTTCTAACACTGTCTCATCTGTGGAATGGGCTATTCAATTCAATGTTCTAAGGCTGTAGATGGATTATAAGAATAAATCACTTAATACATTAAAAGTACAAAGAATAGTCCTTTGCATACAGTTATCACTGATTAAACATTAGCTATTATTAACAACAATTGTTTACTTCATATCTAATATCTGTTGAATCAACATTTTTATCTTTGTATTTTTTCATTGTAGGATAGCTTTTCCAGTGTATCAAAGAAACACTTTTATATATTCTACAAGGTTAATTCTATTTTTTTACCTCTCTGATATAGATTTTAATTGCATTTCTGTCATTTGCTCACTCATATTTCTTTTAGTCTTTTGCGATGCTCTTCTCCTGTTTCATAAAAATATTATCCACTGACATATTTTTAAAAATATCAAAAGATTTCTGTATATTTTTGCTCTTACCTGAAATGATGTTCAGGTTTTGCTATTCCACCAAGCTGTCAGAATGATTCTATAGTTCCCTTATCCTGGAGTAGTTTCTTTCTATGGGTCGCACAATATTTTTATTTGCTGTTTAATTTTCATGGACTTATTATCAGTCAGGATGTATAGTTTTCCCTTGGGTTTACTTACTGATAATTTTAATTTTGTGTTTTCTCTTACTGGATTAACACCTTTATGAAAAGTGAATGTACACTGGTTTCAGCCCAATTTCCTGTGCCTGGCAAAGATTTGTCTCCTATGGCTACCGTACTTAAAGTGAACTAAATTTGACTGAAAGCATCCAATAGTATTAAAAACTACAATCTCCAGTGGGCAATATTGATGAAAACTTTTTATTCTTCATCGATGCCTTTATTACTTTTCCACATGTAGTACAATAAATCATCCCCCTTAATTCTTCCCTAATTACTTGCTTTTTCACTTACGGACTTTGTACTTTCAGAATTAATGGAGAATGCAGAACATGAATGAATTGCAGGGTTTGAGGTAGAGGGACGAATGAGTGATAATAATCTATGATTCTCAAAAAGCTGTATTTATGGAATAAAATGGCTCATGCTTGCTCTTTTGTTGAGTCCATTGGGAAGGTGGGCAGTAGGGAAGTGTGTGACAAAAGTGTCCTATTAGTGTCCAAGTTTAGGCCTTATGTCTGCCCTATTTAATTACTTAGATACTAGATAACAACACAGCTTAAGCTTTTTAGCTTACTGTTATTGATAATATAGTGTTGTTGGTAGAGAATTAATATTTCTATTTCATGCTTAAAAATTTTGGTAATCTCAAAATAATGTGAAAAAGTCTAACTAAAAATTAATAAAGACCATGTCAGGCATAGGCAGGCCTCTGCTACATAACATTTGAGGATGATCAACAATACACTATAGAGAAGAGATATTAGGTCATACAAATGCACAATGGTATTAAAATTTTCAAAAACACCGTGGCAGAAATTCTAGCATGAGGCCTCAAGAGTAATGTCTTGACCCAAGGTTCCATTACGATATTCATGTAGGGAAAAGAATATGAACTGATAAAGGAAAATGATAGTTTAAGGCAGAGAGTCAGAAAGGTGGAGACAGTTACATAAACTCAACATATTTTACCTTAAGGCATTTTGTCTCATCACATCTTAAATATGTTACAGATAATGAGTTGCATTTATTCTGCTTTGCATATATCTCTATATGTCTGGAATGTAACAGTATCAAACCTGGGAGAGTACTATATATTTTGAAACTGTAAAGTCATGATTAGGTATACTATAAATCATTAATTACTTAAATTCTTAACATCTAGCTATATTCAGTTTTCTAAACCAGCTTTCTAGCATTGAACTTCCAGCATCTTTAGAATCTTACCAGATAGATTAATTCAGTAATCTTTCAAATGTATTCAAAATGAGCTATTAATGATATAATGGTAATGTGTCATGTTGTAAGGATTAAATGAATTAATATATTTCAATTTTCTTAGTTTCCTGACTAACATATAGTTGTGTGTGAATGTATGTATATAAATATATATATGTGTGTGTGTGTGTGTGTGTGTGTGTGTGCATATGTGTATATAAACATATATATATGTAATATATATGTATATAAATATCTTAAACAAAAAACTGTACTTTTTGCCCTTTTGTCACAGGATATTTTAATAAATTAATGTGAAATTTAATGAAAAAATAATTTTGGGGGTGAAAGAAATATTTTTTGAGGGCCCTTAAAGTATGTAGTTAGCAACCCACTGTTGGCATTTGGTCACATAAATAATTGCATTACCATTAACATTAACAATGTTAGAAAATGTTTGCTTAAATCCTAGTTTATGCCAGATATTACAATAGTTACAGTATCTACCAAGCAGCCCTTCAGGAATTTACATTTGATTGATATATTATTTCATTCTATTGTGCAGATAAGAGCATAATCTTGTCCTGATAAAGTCCTCATTATGCAGAAAATAAATATTTTAATGCTTGTTTCTGTTATACCACTGTCTTAGAAGAAATGCTTCTATTAAAATGCAGAGTGTCTCCTTCCAATGTAATGATAACATCAGCAAAATTCAGAAGCTGTGGGGCAGCTAAAGCTGGAGAATTGATTAACTCTTACAAAGTGGCTCTAATCCAACTAATAAGATGTTGAACAGGTGTTAAAGTTCAACTCCAGTGATTCATTGCTTTCTTTGGGAGCTCTACCTATCTCATTTAAAGTCCTAGAAATTAAAACAGTCCTTAAGAATACTTATAAACATGAAGTCTCTTTGTACTGGAAAATCTATAATAATTCTCATAAACATGCAGAAAGCTATTTGCTACACTTAAAGCTTAGTGAGCAATGTCGGCAGACCTGTAGTCTTTGCCCATTAATTTTTTGTCATTTGGAGAGGTCATTCTCACTGTCATTTATCATTAAACACGAGGATCTTGAACCATATTACATTGTGACTTGAAAATACAGAAAGAGCACAACACTCTGCATGGATGACAGACTCCAGAGAATCAACTTTCACGTTTACCCACTAAAAATGTCTTTGGGTGAGTAATTTCTATGAGATAGGAAAGCAAATGTAAGCTTCTCACTGTTTCTATTTCTAGTTGTATATTCCACTCTTCTTTACTGTGGTAAAATACTACAATAATAAAAAATAAAAAACAATGTGTTCTTATTCATATATTTTAATATCAATAGAACTTAGTCACAAACAGGCATCAGTTATGGTTTTATTATCAATAAAATAATAATAATAAACTCTTTTGATGTCTATTTCCTATGTGCCAGGGAATGTCCTAAGCCTGTTAGACATTTTATTCCATTAAACCGTATGTTTACTCTCTGTTGTGGGTACTGTTGTCCTCATTTACAGAAGAATAAACTGAATTTCAAAGAGTCTAGTAACAATAAGTAAAGGAAGAGAATTGAGTCTAAGTGGTTTTACAGCACATACTTTTGAATAACATATGGAGAGTCCCTCCTCCCCATGACTTTATGTCACAGTTCAGAGTTGAACACCCAGAAAAGAAGAAGGAAATCTAGACTGAAAATCTAAGAGTAAACATCTGTATTAAAGTTGAGATGTCCATGCCATTCCAACTGGGTGTTCACATAAAGTAGCCAGGAGCACTGGCCATGAATTTAAATAATAGTCAATTTGCATATTTCTACTATTGTCATTCCTTGTTCTCTGCTTTCCTACTTTAGATTTTCCTTTGGATTCTTGTCTCTATTTAATTGTTCACCACTCACCACACTCCTGAAATATATTCTTATTTACTCTTGATTCCCAGGGTTGATCTGAGAAACCCACATTGGTACTATTTTTTCTTCATTTATTTATTGATTAATAGAATTTATTTATATATGTGGTTTAAAGTAAGCTGCTATAAGGAAGAAATTTCAAAACATGCAGTGACTAAGGGAAGGTGGAAGTTTGAGGAATGACTCTCATCCCCAACACATAATTTCTCTTTTTGTGTTTATTTTCTGGAGATCAGAAAAAGGGAGAAAAGTGGGGAAAGAAAGTGGAAGGCAATCAGCTTCCTCTTAGAAGATGTAATCCAGAAATGAACATATCACTTCTGCTCATGTGCCAAAAACTGACTGCAAGGGAACCTGGGGAATGTAGTCTCTAATTATTAATACTATCTAGGTTCATCAGGACAGGGAAGTCAGGGTCCTATTTTCTAAGGTGAATAAATGGAATAGAAATACTGATATCAATGAGCCATCTTTTCTACAAGACTCAAACACTTTAGTTGAAGGTCAGAGGTGTATTTTGACGATTTATGGTCTTATACTCCTATAGCATTCAGAGCTACACATGTTTTCTATCCAGCTTCCTTAGCCCATATATACCCAAATAAAAAAAAAAAGAAAAAAAAAAGAATACTTATTTAAAATTCAAGAACAACAGTCATAACACTCAGCAATGTCAAAGCTGACTAGAATTAGAAGCCAATGTAATTGGCATAGTTGGACAACAGGTCATGAAGAAATAAACAGAACCACTTAGGCTGAAACAAGTCTAACCAACCTGGTTGCTCAGTGTTTCTAGGCTTTTTAAACAGAATGCTGAACCTGAATCTGGCCCACAGAGTTATTTGTAACTTTAGCTGGTTGTTCTGACCTCATTTTCCTTTATAACGTTCTGTAGTTGGAGGATAGACTATGTCAAACAGGCTGTGAAATTATATAGCACAAGAGATCTAATACTGCTGATTAGGAAATAAAGCTAATGACCAAAAATACAATTTCAGTCCTTGATTGGAATAAATTGCTATCTTCAGGGGCTTTGTCACACAAACCATCTATCTGCTGTCTCAGTGGAGTTGTTTTCAGATATGTCTGAATTCTGGTTTCTCTTTCCTGATTAAAAAGTCCCCCCGCACACACTTTTTCCCAATGTGATAAACTAATCTGAACACAACAATCCCAATGGGAAATAAATAGAAATATTATGTATCTACTTGCACAACAATTTTGTTTGGTTTTAACAGTCATGTAAGGGTCACTGTTGAACCAGACAAGGTCCATGCTAACTAAAATTTTCACATAATTCATATAATTTTTCAGAAACAAAGCAAACCATATTCATTACAAGTGACAATGTTTTATTCAATTTAAATTCAACATATAACATTTATCCCTTTTATATTTCATGGCCTACCATCTTCTAGCTCATACAGATTCACCCATACACATGCTTTCATTACTCTAAGATTTTACATATTGTCTGTGCTTAAATGCTTTCTATCTTTTTTCATCTAATCAACTCCCACTGATATCTTAAACTTCAATTAAAGTATTCCTTTCCCTTGGTTGACTTTTGTGGAATTAAATTGCATTCTGTCTCAAATTTTACAGTTTTTATCCACAGGCCTAAGTTGCTGAAAATGTACTTTGTTAATCCATTTGAACATTCTACCACAAAGGGTAGACTAAAGCAATGGCTGAAGTGAAGTTTTCTCTTCAACTATATTTGGTAATATGGGGTCAAATACTCAAAGAAAACTAAGATCGTTGTTTGCCTATTGTTTAATGATTATGATAAATGGTGTCACCAGGAAGAAGATACTTGCAAATTGCAGAAAGTGGCTAATTCTAAGACTTTCTATAATACATTTGTATTATTAGTCATTTATTCCAATAATTACTTTGTTACTTTGTGAGGCAAAGGAAATAAAAGAACCAGCAATGAATTAAATATTGAGATGCTCTAGGCAATTTGCTACGGTACTTTGCTGTATATTGTTTCAATTACCATGACAACTCTGTCTTACAGACTTTATTATTCATCATCTAGAAAAGGAAAAAGTAGAGAATAAGAAAAGTTAAATATCCTTCTATTGTAAAATGAATTCTCTTGGAAGCCTACTCTGTGTGAGAAATTAGTGTACAAAAGGTAATGCTCTCAGGATCAACAACTTTGGGAAAAGGTAAGGAAACAGAATTGGGCAAAGGAAGAAACTGGACTGCAATGCAGTCTAAACAGGGATTCAGCCAGGCTTGAGAAATTTTAAAGCTAGATGGCCTTTGAGATGTGGCTCAAATTGAGTCTGACACTTTATACCTCTGCTTTGACCAATCATTAGGTATAAGGTACCACATAAAATAAATGTGACCTTAGCCTAGGCGCCTCTTTTCACTCAAAGAAAATTACTAGAAAAGGCTGACAAATAAGAGCTTTAATTGACAAATTAAAGCTGGACTGTAGGAAATCTGGACAGTAGAGTTGAGCAATCAAGATTGTTCACCCATTGGGCTGCTCTGATATGCTTGATTCATATAAGTTTTAGGAGTAGCTATCTCAGGACTCTAGTGAGTTTCTGTTTCTCAGGAGGTTCTCATAATGGGAGGGATAGTGAGTTGAACTGCAAGCCTTGTGGGGTCATCCAGGTGCTTATTCTTGGGGATCTGAGCTCTTGCTTAGCATGACATCTTAGGTTTAGACTGCTGCTTTTGTTCATTCACTATCAAAGTTGGATGAAAGAGTAATAAGAAATGCCCAAGTGGATACCGGAGGTGCTAAACATATAACTTTCTACTACCATTACATAGCACCAGCTTTATCCTCTTCTAAGGATCAGAGTCAATTACTCTTGTCAAGATGGTTATTTTTCTTCTTGCCTCCTTGTCCTTTGACACAAAGATTCAAAGTACCCAGGTGGCAGTAAAGCTTGTTCAATTGACTCTTTCAAAGTCTCCCGGGGAAGTGTTCTTCCTTTGAAAACCATGACTTTAAGCCTAGAGAAGCCGGAGTTATAGAAATGAATAGAAGTAATTCTCCAAAAGTGTCACTTGGAATGAGCCATAAGAGCCACTGAGCTCTCAGAGATTCACCAAACCATCAGCTTTACCTACTGTGGGTACAGGAAAATATAATAATCATTGATTTAGTGTGCACGTGCTACTAAGAGTATTTTGCCTCATCCTTACAAGATATTGTCTCTGAATGAGGACTTCAGTTGCACCATCTATAGGTCATTCCATTGCCTTTTTGGTCAGGAGCTCCTGGGTTGTACTGTATGTGATAAGATGTGATAGAATTCCATGGTGAGGTGCACATTGTTAAATTTTCTTTGCTATAGTGTGAGTCCTTTGAACATGACACTCTTTGGGATGCCATATAAGTGTATCAAATATTCTAAATAGTGGTTCTGGTGAGGTCATTCAAGCAGAAAAGAAAAACTTCATTCTTAAAATACATTTCAATTCCCATCAAAATATGTTACTATCCCTTCTAGGTGGAAGGAGTCTAATATAGTAAACCTGCCACAAAAGGAATGAGTGGTTTCTTTGAAGGAAGATATTGTATTGCGGTTTAGGTTTAGACTTTGTTGCTGTCAGGATGAATATATTAGTGACAATATCTATACCAGATTGGCAAATAGAAATCCATGCTTTTGGGTCCATCCCTGCCAGCATGATTCTTCTGTTCATTTACATATTATGCCAGAAATAGGGGAAAGAGGAATAACAGGCTAATTGTCAACTAGCCAAGGCATATTGTACTTGGCTGCTTAGTGCCCCGGCCATAGTGGCTATACATCAATGGCATTAACATGAGATATAAAAATGTTTACACTTTGTGCCCACTCCTATAAGCACACCTCATGCTGCTATTACAAACACCCTCATCAATTTTCTAATTTTTCTCTTTTTAGCTTCTGATAAACTTACTAACCATCTGTTTTCCTCTATTCAGCCTTTGACCACTCTCCAAAGCATTTGCCACTGAATCTATAAACTGACTAGGGTCATTTCCGAGTGGATTACCGGCTGCAATACATTTCTCATCTTGTAGTCACTTCTACTAACCATCCTGATCCAAGAAACAGCATGCCTTGTTTTTTGCTTCCATCATTTGTCTGTAAAGAAGCTACTATGTGGGCATAGAAGTGAGCTGAGAAAGACATACTGATTCAACATTGTATATTACGTGGAATCTGGGCAACTTTTTTTGTGTGACATATGGTTTCTGGCTCTGTTCATGCACAATTACAAATGTACAACTTCTATCTTACAATGAATGTATACCAATCTTTGATTTTGTGACTTGATAGGTGCAAGAGAACCAAGCACATTATGGTCACATGATAATTTAGTATTAGTCACTCTTTCTCTGCCAGGGTACATTAGCCAGCGAATTTGAACCAGGGGCTATATGTTCTCCAGTTACCACCATGAAGGATTTTTTATTGCCTACAGGATTTGGGTGCACTTTCTACAAAATCTCATCTAAACACATACTCCCTCAGACTACTCTGAATATAGACTCTTGCAGAAAAGAAGATTGCATTGGAGATTAGCATGTTAGGCAGTAATTCAAGAATGCTTTTGAGAGCAATATTTTGGGTAAGGAAAGGAAACAAGATTTGACAGAGTGTTAATTAAGATTGTGGAACAATCACAATAAGACTTCAGCCAAGCTTACATGGAATTCTGAAGCCAGTATAGTCTTTCAGAATTGTTCCAGGTTAGGACAAAATATCCAGTTCTTTATAAAAGTTATTGACCAGTTAGTGGATGGAGTCTGCCCTGGGAAGAGTACCAGACTTTGAGAGAGGTGTTCTCTTTAGTTAAGGGTAATTTCTGGAGAGATGTGACAGCTGACACTTGTTAATTTTCCTTCCATGAGTGTTAAGAGAGTGGATGAATCCTTCAGTTTTAAAGAAGAATCTGAGCCAGCACCTTATCCCTGACACATGCAAATTTTACTTCAACATTATGGGACAGTTTGTTTGTTTTGTCTTAACTCTAAAGCTTTTGCTTTCTACTGCAATAAAGTTTTATTTGCCATTCTGCATACAGCATTTAAAAAATGTCAAAATGTTGTCCAAAGACAGATTATATACATACTGAGAACACATGTATATAAAATATATATAATTATAAAGTATATATATAAACATTTTATGTATATAAAATATACATAGACATGTAAAGTTTATGTAAATGTTATTTAAATGCAATTTTATTCTGCCATTTTCACTTCAAATGGTATCTTTCAGTATATCCATTGACAAAAACAATTGCCTTTGTTTTCCTCTTTGGGATATTTTGAAAAATTGAGATTGTAGAACATTTTTATTATGTTTGCACTATGACTGCAGGCAGGTAATTCTGTGAATTATGTTTTAACAATGCTTAAAGAGATTATAGCTCCTCTGTAGATGTAATCAAAACAAATCAATCATTTTCTCTTCAATCTGTTTTTTCTTTTTTATTATAATTGCAGATCAATGAATGATTGATTAGATTGCTACATGATCACTTTAATTTAGTTACTGAATTGACTAAAAAGCATAGATCACCCAGAATTCTCATAACCCCCATACCAATCAATTATTCTGAGGGATAAAGGGATTGAGGAGAAGTTCTACCTGAAAGGGTAGCACCAAAAGCCTCCTTCTTGTTAGTAAAGACAATAAAGCATTCACAACTACTGCTAAATCAGAATCAGGCCCAAGAATGAGCAGAAGAAAACTGATTTTTGCCTTTTTGTTACTCAGCTAGAGGGTCAGATAAGATTATACCTGGTCTGGGCCACTTCTGTTTATCCAAGTTTTCAATAGTATCTAATTTGAAGTGTTTCCCTCTATAAGGGTTTTATGCTCTTCACAATCTACTCACCAATCTCTAGTTTGCCTTTTATGACTGTTTTGAACATCATTATTTATCTGTTCCATTGGTCAGAGGAATTTCAAGTTTTAACAGGACCTAACTTTCAGCATGATTTCATTTCTTATGAGATTCCAATAAAATATTTGCAATTAACTATACGTAGAACATGGAATTGTATATTGTTTCTGTAAAGAGCCATGTAGTAAATAATTTCAGCTTTGTGGGTTATATGTTTTCTGGTGCAAAAACCTAATTCTGCTGTCATAGCAAGAAAGCAGCCATACACAATACCTAAATAAATGAGTATGACTGTGTTTCAATAAAACTTTATTTTCAAAATTAAAGGCAGGTCATATTTGACCCATGGTTCATAGTTTACCCATAGGCCATAGTTTGCCAACTCCTGATTTACACAGACAAAAACAGAGCCAGGTAAAAAATGAGTCATTCTATTAATTAGTTTGATTTAATGAAACCCCATAATTTAGGTGCTTGAAAATACTTAACATATAGAGTGTATGCCCTTAGCTTAAATCTGACTATCAGATATTATGTAAGCAGAACCATACAATCCATCACAGACCGTGAGTGAAGGATGCACACAAACCAAATCTTTTGACATTTTATTTGTCTCCATGAAACTTAGCAATAAATTCTACTGAACAAAAATGTAAATTCTAGACACTATTCTAGGCACAGAAGCCTAAAAATATAGGCACCCAGTTATTATTACATTCTTATTTTTGAGCATGTATGAAATCAAGTTGAGAAGAATACAATTATTATCATTGTAACCTCTCCTCCCAGTAGTTAATTTATTTAATTTGTTTCTTTTGTGGTCATTTTTCTGGAAATAAAAATTTGTTAAATATAGCTAAGAGTTAATTTTTTACCATTAAAAATCATTTCCTTTAAGAACTTATCAACTTTATGTGTTTTTTTTTTTCTCTGCATGATTGGCTTATCTATCAGATCAGAGAATTTAAGAATCTTGTTACATCTTCCTAAAGAAGTCAAAGGCTGATCTATCATTTCTCTTTTTGAAAAATGTGGGGATTGATATAAAGAAAGAATGACTCTCAGATTTATTTATTATTATATTTAATTTGATATTTTTGGCACATCAAATTCTAACCTAATGTTTTATGCTGCTTCACATACAACTTGCAGTTCAATTGATACCTTTAGTATATCATTTCTCTCATCTGCTGAGTGTATCTCAGAATGTTATATGACTTTTCTCTAGATCTCTAAAATCATCACTGTAGTTTTTGTGAAGCATGAAATTTATCCATTTTTGACTAGTTTACCTCTGGAATATAAAATTTGCTGCTAGACAGCAAAGTCTGAGACAAAAATTTTATCTGACAGTTAACAATGCAATCCATCTCATCCCTATGCTTAACATATTTTCCCTCTGTCTGCTTCCAAGTATAATAGTTATATATTTATTGTTATCTTTTTAATGTTGCATTCTCTCCACATGACTATGGAATGCCAGGTATGACACAACATAATTAATAGTAATGATTGGTTGAGGTCTTATTCTCAACTATGTATTTGTATATTATACCTAAATCTCTTGAGATTTAGCTGAATTCCATGAATTATTTATATGTAACATATCTTTCTTATAGTAATTAACAGATTTGATTTTTTTATAGTCAGCAATGTAAAATAATTCCATGTATGTTTGATAGTGGCTGGAAGAGCCACATCATAATCTTCCTCTGAGGAGAAAAAACTATTTAGATAATATCAATTGGTCAATCACAGGAATATTTCTTGAAACAATCAGATCTCCAAAATTTGACATCACCTTTTTTTTTTTTTTACTAAAACTAAAAATTTGACATGACATAGAACAGCTACAGAAAATAATTCAAATTTGCATATTTGTTTAGAAGAGTTTTGTGAACATTCACTGAAGCACCTTGAGTGTGCGAGAGAACAGATTTGTCTCTGCATTCGACAAGGTAAAACCATGGCAGCTCTTAAAATAAGCCATCTCTTTCATCTTCACATCTTCAATAGAAGCTAGGTATCAAGCCAGACCTATCCATTGTTTCCAGAACTTATGGTACTTTCTGGTTAAAAGAGATGCAAGTGACACTAAAGAGTGTCCCTAAAAGTCCTAAAATTTCCAGGTATTGAAAATATATGTTGGGTGTGGTTTGTACAGAATAAAGAGATGAGCTAAAGTGGATATTTATTTATTTATTTATTTATTTATATTTGTTTAGAGAAACTTTGCCCTTCTTTTGTGAACTATTTAAGTAGTGTTATTAATGTCTGACAGTCAACACTAATGTTTCCTCCTTGTTCAAATCAATAATTATGTAACTCATTTTCATCAAATTATGATCTCTCATCCCATGGTAACAGTGATTTGTTCAAGGATTGAGAATCAAAATTGGCAAACAAGGAGCTTTTTTCTGAGACTTAAAAACTCGAGTTAAATGTCTATCGTTTTTACTAGAAAGAGCCTTATAGTAAATTAAATGGTAAATTAAAACAAGAAAAATTTATTCTCTCATAGCCTTGGACACAAAAGTCCAAAAGCAAGGTGTTATCAGGGCCACACTTTTTCTGAAGGTTCTAAAAGATAGTCCATTTCTTGCTTCTTCCAGCTTTTGATGGATGTTACATTCCTTGACCAGTGGCCATATCATTCCAATCTCCATCTCCATGGTCACATTGCCTCCTCTTCTATGTGTCTGTCTCCCTTTGTGTTTCTCAGTCTAAACTCTCATCTTTTATAAGGTTACCTGTGGTTTCATTTAGGGCTCACCCAAAATTCCATGATAGATTCTTTCTCTCAAGATCCTTTACTAAATTACATCTGAAAATAACTCTTTTCCAAATAAAGTAATATTCAGAGGTTCTGAAGTATGGGGCATGACTACTATCCACCCCAGTATACCATCTTGATTATGTAAGGCAGAAAACTCTCACTTTCTTTTACTTTTATCTTTAAGTTAGTTAAAATTATATTTTTACCACTAATATCACATTAGTTTTCCATGTTTTGAAAGTAAACTGATGAATAATAAGTATACTTAGTCTTCTATCCTGTTTTACTGGCTCTGTCTAGTAGTAAAACTTGATGGACAATATCTCAGTACAAAATCAAGGGTCTTAACAATATGCATGTTATTTAACCAATCAATTTCAGTTACTGTCTTATTCTTGGACATCTATTTAAAGACATGAGTAAAGATTTAGCAGTACTTATTTATAACAGAAAGTAAATTAGTATTCCAACAATAGAGAATGACACTTTTGTCACTGGTAGTTTAGAAGACTGGATATATTGAATGTCTCTCTTAATTAAAACAACTAAATATGTAGGATGTATTTTTCACACTTTTTAAAAATATATCATTAAACTAGCAAAAGGAAGCAATCTTCAGAGGTCAGATATAAGTGAAAGTTAGAATCTAGAGATATTAATAAGCAGTGAAGCTGCATTTGCCCCATGGGTATTTTTCAATTTCAAGTAACTACTTTGATTTTCATAGCTTTGCAGCCCATGGGGCATAAAATATAAAGGAGTCTAGTAGAAAATAATATTCATAAGACTGGGATCACAATGGCCTATTCTCTTAGTTTATGGATGAAGAAAACAATCCTATCAACCTTCTCGCCTACATACAATATATCCTTAGAAGACAAAAAAGGAAAACAAGAAAACACTCAAGAAGAACCTCGAGTTTTGTTTCCGGATAGAAGGAACAAAAGATCTTTCTCATACAGTATCCCTTCCCTAACTCACACTACTAGGTGGCCTGAAAAAGGACAGGCCAAGAATTTGGCTTCAAGAAGCCCATTTATTTGGGCTTTTGGGTAGCTGGTAGTAAAACTTGTTGATGGACATATTATGGAATAATATATCATCAACAGAAGTCTCGAAGTATGGCCTCATTTAAAACTCCCAATAATATGAGCCTAATGATTGGGGAAAAAAACAGAAACAGAGCACAAAAGAGACTAAAATGGAAAAACAAACCAGAACAAATTCTCCTAGGTGTAGAGGAATGACTTGTAATTATGAAGAAGGCTTTAAATGGGGGCAAGGGAACATAATGAAGACAAGATTGGATTGCAGATATCAATATGGATTCTATAACAAACTTAGGATGACAGAGAGTATCAGACTAATTTCATTTCCACCTACTAACTTAATGTTTTAAAAGCCCCAATATTATTTAAATTCGCTTTGAAGAAAGGGTGAAAATGACCTAAGCTGATTGAGATTTCTTTATTTTTTCAGGCAGAATGAAACACTGCAGTGATTATTAGATTTAATTATTATTATCAGGAAATAAGTTTTATATTACTAACATACTTGAATTTGTGGCTCAACATTTATATTTACC
Source organism: Macroglossus sobrinus (assembly GCA_004027375.1). Taxonomy (NCBI): domain Eukaryota; kingdom Metazoa; phylum Chordata; class Mammalia; order Chiroptera; family Pteropodidae; genus Macroglossus; species Macroglossus sobrinus. Next base: position 242,580 of record PVKZ01001673.1, on the reverse strand, counting down.
ATACTTTCAGTATTCATTATTTACTATATTCATGACAGTGTGTAGTCAGGCACTATAGAAGGATCAAGTAATACAACGACAAGAACTCAGAGAGTGTACCTTCAAAGACTTTATAGACTAATAAAAGAGCAAACATAATTATTCAATTAGTGAATTTCATCTAATATTGGAATTATATAACTATCAATTCATTATACCATTCTAAGGCTAGTATTCTATCAACCTATTCAGCTCACATTTGATATATTTTTACATGCATCTCATACATTGCATAAAAATCATTGTAATGAAAATAGTTTATGTGTTGAAAAGCTTTCAGCAAACTACAAAGAAAAAAAATGAAAAATGTCCAGTGATTGCTTTAGCATCAGCAGTTTTTCAGAGGTCAGCTACGTGTATTAAATGCTTAAATATTTATATTAAGTAATAAATATTTAAAGACTACAATCAGGTTGAAAGGTTTGTGTGAAATAGAACCTAGAATGAGATTTTAAGACAGATACACAGAGCAGACAATGTTTCTAGCTCAATGGGAGTTTTACCGAATTCTTTCATATATATCTTTGGTTGTATTTGCATATATGGATTTTAAAAAATGGGAGATACAAAGCACTCATGTAGGTAGGTAAATGATCAAATAACTTATATATTATCAAATAATATTGTCATCAAATAGTACTATTAGAGAGATTATAATGATCAAATATGCCTGATTAAGGTTAGAAATTTCTCAGAAACATTGTGGTACTGTTCATGTAACAATGAACAGCCAACATATAAAATTAAAAAAAGGTATATTCAGCATTTGATGAGGGCGAGAACTAGAGAAATGTCTACTGGATTATTATTCTTTCTCTTACTTAGAAATAAATAGTTCTATCTCATTTCCTTATTTAAGTTATTGATCCATTTATTAATTATTTATTCAATATATGTCAATATTCTTCTAGTTATTTATGTTTGTAGTTTTGGTTCTTTAGGCAGATAGACAAAACATCAAAATCTCAGTAATATATTTTCATATATCATTTACTCCTTACAGTAAAAGTAAAAAAAATTAGCTTCTTTACAATATTATTTGATAATATGTAAGTTATTTGATCATTCCTATTCCTTTCTTTTATTGTATTATAGTTATATTATCATTTTTCTTCATATGCTCTCCAAAACTTGTAACTTTGTACAATATTGCCAAATCTTTATTTCTCAGCTCATTATCTTTCTAATCCTTTCTCTTCATTCTATAAAGCTATTATTGCTGTCCTCTAATTCTTCTAAATCCTCTCATTTTCCAGTTCTTCCATCTCACTATGACAAACATTGTTATTATTATTAATGAATTATTCTTGTCATCTAAACACAAATCTATTAGTTATATTGGTTTCAGTCACATATAATAGGGAGGAAAATCCATATCATATTAAAAAAATAAAAGTGTATTTGTTTTTTGTTGTTTTGTTTTGTTTGTTTTTTTGTTTTTTGTTTTTAATAAAGGAAGTCTAAAAGTAGATAATCCTGGGTTCAATGCCAGATCTCCTCTCAACAGGGTCTCTTATTCTGCTCTACTATTATGGTTCATAGATGCCATCTTTAAGAAAAAACATGGCCCCAACTAACTAATGTAGTTCAAGCTATCAGAGAAGCATTGCAGGCAGGAAGTAAAACAAATAAACAAACAACAAAAAACTGGAAGAAAAAAAAAGTGTGCGCCTCTTTTTTTTAAGGAGATTTCCTAAAGTTTCATCACATCATTTCCACTTTCATCTCACTTCTTGGTCCTAAGATGGGCAGCCTATCTATCTAGCAAATTATGTTCTATTAGGAAATAATTAGTAAGCAATAGAAGAGAATAAAGTTGTGAGGCAAATAGCACTCTTTGATCCAACAATCATCTTCAGTACTTGGTTCATTAGTTAAGTTTTAAAATTAGAAATTAGAACTGGAGAAACATTGTCCAATGCCTGGTTAGTTTTCTAGCATTATATTTTCATCTGAGTTTAGTAACACTATTCTTACTCTCCTCAAAAAATAGTCCTAATGTCAGATCAAATATATTCTCTTTTATAATACCTAAATAATTGTTTAAAATTATATATCTTAGCTTTCTTCATATGATATTCTCATAAGAATTATGTCTTTCCTGGAATTTAAAATTATCAGCTTTTGTTTTGTATTTATGTGCCTTTGCATGTCCTCAAATAATTTGTATTCCAACTTTTAATTATATCTATTTATTATTTTGTTTTGATTTTGTTTTACTTATGTCTTTTTTAGTCACTTTTATTTTTTCCAGGAAACCTCACTCTTCCTATCACAATCTGGACTTGTTATCTAAGTTTATAATATAGGTTTTATCCTGATTTTAACTTTGTTCTATTGAATTGAATCCTCTGTTTCACAAGATCTTTCTTTCTTCTTTCTCGATCTTGTATATTTTGTCATTTTAGACAAATACTTCCTCAAGTAACTTCTTTATAAAATCAATGTACAAAGCAATTTTTCTGAGTTGTACCACAGTTCATATGTGTATAGTATATAATTTCTATCTTTTAAAATCTATATAGTTTCTGCTTTTATTCTTCTGGGGTTTTTTTTGCAAAGTTCCAAAGGCCTCGTGTGTTGAACTTCCTGAACTGATTTTTTATAGATCTTTGTATCGTCTTGTATTACAATTATTGTCTATGTGACTTCTGCTCTATGGTTCTAGGAAGTACTCTTTATCTTCTAGACTCTCTACCCCACGAAAATGTATTTTAACTCTCGATTAGTTCTTTTTCTCTATTCATTTTTCATATTTTGATCTTTTAAATTACTACAATATATTTGCAAATCTCTCTAAATATGCTAATTGATTTCTTTTTTCAAGTGCTCTTTTTTAACCTAATCTATATTTAATTAATGCTCTACATGACTGTCAATTCCCTATCTTCTCTATAGATTTAATGCAATTACAGTCAATAAATCAGTTGTGCATTTGTAGAAATTGACAAGATGTTTCTAAAATTTGCATGAAAATGCAAGACCAAAAATAAATGAAATAATCTTTAAAAAAAGGATAGAAAGAAAGAATTAAATAAACAGATAATCAAATTTATTATAAAAATAAAACTATAATTCACAGGAAATATTATTATAAATGTCAAAATAATAAACAAATAAATATTAAATTCCATGTTTTTAGCAAACTTTCTGGATACAAATTATTGCAAAATGTATAATTAAGTCTAAGAGTACTAAAATAGCATGATTTGTAATACAAAACTGAGAAACAAGCCAATGTTTTGTCACAAATAGTACTGAGAAATAAGTTGTGATATATTCATAGAATGGAATGCTATACATTCTTCTCATTTGCCTTTAATAGACTAGAGAATATCCTAGTCAGTTGAATATAAATGACCAGTTGGCTTGATTACTTATTAGTTGATTATTTTTTAATGTATATTTTTATAGCCACATTAGATTTTGTCTAGAATAAACAGAAAATTCATTAATTTTTGAAATTCATTATCGAATATTTGTGGAAGACTTTATTTCAGGCACAATGGTGACTAAAAATGTCAACTGGGGTGTATAGTTTATTGAAAGTGAAATATTAATCTAAATCAGACAAATAAGTGTTAAATTATGAGTGGAATGAGCATCCCCAATGAGAAACACACAGACCTAAGAGAATTCTTAATAGAAAAATTAGAGTTGAGAGAAGTCTTTGTTAACAAAGTCATTATGGAACTGAAGTCTAACAGGAATAAAAACTCACCAAGGGCAGGGGGTTGAAGGGAAAAATTATTCCAAGGAAGGTCCCACATTTGGGAAACCCAAAGTCTGATGTGACTAAAGCAGATACAGCAATGAGCTATATGTCGTGAGATGAGGGTCTGAAAATCAGTGGAAGCCTAAATATTGAGGGCCAGATGAGTCATGTGAGGGATTCCGATCTTTCCCCCTAAGAGTAATAAATGCCCACTGACATGTTCTAGTTTGCATATTTAAAAAATTAACTTTGACACACTGAAACATCTCTTTTTACTATGATTACTAGAGAAAGGTCCAGACATCAGGCAGTGGTGAATTCATAAAGTTAATCATTGTCATGCTTGAAGTCAGCCTAGTTTCTCAAACATTCTCTGTGAAAGCAAAAACACTTTTGCAAAGTCATTACTCTTTTTATACCAATACACTATAAAAATAGATAAGATCTTACTTTTAATTGACAAAGAATTAAGTGCAGACTCATAGATCAAGGTCTATTCAAGTGTCCCCTGCCTACATCTTGAGCCTATCTTCCTCTACCCTTCCACTTGTGTATTACCAGTAGGCTGGATATACACATTCCTGAACACAGCCTATGCTTTTCTGTCTCTTCCATTGTCATGCTATTCTCTGCCTCTAAGAGTCTCTTGCCTGTTATTTGTTTTTGAAGTCCTATTTATTATCAAGATCATTATCAAATGCCAGACTCTTTATAAAACACTTCTAATTCATCCACCACCTAATAAAACTATAATCGCTTAATCTGTTCTCTCTCTGAGCATTTATCTTTCGCCCTATAATATTGTTATGTATTATTTTGCTGTATTTCTTCCATAGGGAACAAATAAAATTTTAGTCCTCTAGGTGCTCAATAAAATGGTAGGCACAATACTTGAAGTAAAATACTTTTCAGGTATCTGAAAGAGATTTGCATAAGAGAAACTAAATAGAGATTTGGATATTTTGTTTATTATTTCTCTCCATACATATTTCTGATGATGATATCTGGAATATAGTCAGGATTAAATTAGAAAACAATGAAATTGTTTCAAAAACTTTACTTAAAATTAAGTGGACAATAAAGATCTCAGTATTCCTTTAAATCTTCCTTATACACATATTTTCAAATGCTGTTAAAATCACTTGCATACATTTTTACTGCCTGAGGGTATCATACTAATATTAACAAAAGTAGCAAATCCGAAGTTAAAAGTATATGTGAGGTCATCAAACAAGGTTACAAAAGTGCTGAATACTAAAATTCATACATTCCGAACCTATTTAAAAGGGAACTTCAAAATACTTAATGCAGATAATTTCCAATGTTCAGGCTTCATAAAAAATTTTTTAGTTGAATTGTTCCCAGCATAAAACACAACTTTTCTCAGGCTCAACAATGAAATGACAATGATCTACTCCAAAAAATATAACTAGCATTCATGTTAAATCAGAGCGGAAATTTTCATCTCTTTTGATTTGTTGTTTCAATAACTAAATTATTAAACTACTATGTTCGAGGCAACTTTAATATTAATGTATTAATGTATATTGCCTCAAACATCATAGAAGCAATATATAAATACATAATCAAGTTTATGCAGCCAACTAATTAAAAGAGAAGCTGCTATGTGACAGGGTAGATTGAAAATCTCAACACATGCTTAAACAATCATTTGAAGAAGCTGAAAGTAAAAAGATTAATAATGATTAAATAACTAAACTGTTATTTTATTTGACAAAGCAACGTAATCAGATTTTATCTTATTTTATCTCAAGGATCAAATTAGATCACCCAGGCTATGTCCCAAATTGTTGGATAGTAAACCAACTAGACAGGAAGGTTTTTTTCATTGACATGTTTAATCTTTTCAGACCTAACTGTAAGAATTGCAGTATAAAAAGTACCTACTAAATTGAGATAGTCTTAGCTATCACTGTAATTTTTTATCCTCACACAACCACTCTATTTTCATCCCATTATATGTTTCTGCATTTTCCGTGCACATTCGTTGTACAGCTATTCCTTCATTGCAAAATGCATCAAGATCAGAGACTGCACATAAATAATTGATGCCATGATAGAAATATGGCATAAATGACATTCACAAGGATTATGCTCTCATGCTTGATCTAAAAACTTTGAAAGTATTTGCCTTCAGGGTTCTTGATTATCTCAAACTATAATGCTGCAGAGTTACAATAAGGAAGTGGAACATTTAAGAACTGTGAAAGATTTATTTTTCAAAATAACAGAAGGAGGAATTGTGGGCTGCTAAACTATCATATAGAAAAAATCCATCTCACTCTTTTTGCTATTATATTGTTTGAGAAGTTGCTGTAAATCTTCTCTTTGGCTACCATCCTATTTTATTTGACTATAACTATCATCACTTTTACTATGGAATGCTTTATGGCGCACTTTAGCCCTCAGATCTTTTGCTAAGCGCTTGTACTGATATCACGGGATCTATCAAGCATTTTAACCATTTTATTTTTTGCTTTCACACCATGACGAGAAACCATTACCATGGCTTTAAAAAAAGAATATTTGGCCATCACATCCCAAGGAAAATCTTTATTTTAATCACATTTTAGAATATCTCTCCCCATTCTATCATAATGGAATTTTCTGTGAAAATAAAACCAAAAACACTGCAAAAAGTTCTTAGCTGGAAAGAGCCACTCTCTCCTTTATGCTGTACCAGCACCAACTGAAAAGCTGGTGTCGTAAATGATCACTTCCTGTTGCTTAGGGGCTTATCATGCAGTTTTACTTCACCAGTGTCCATGAAAGCAGAACAGAGCAGAAATGCTCTCCACACAGACTCACCTTTTTTAGTTCACTTTTTGCTTAATAAATGCTCTTTCCTGAATACCAGGGAGAAACGTTCCAGAGAATTTCCACACTTTCCAACAGAAATGACCAAAAATACCATCTTGTATGTTCACCAATTAAGTCACAATTTCAATAAACTCTAAGTACCCTTGACATAAAGATCTGTATATCTTATTTGTTTCTATGTTCCTAGTGTCAAAGATAAAGTTGTTGCAAAATAGAAACCCAACAAATATTTGTTGGTGAATAAAGAAATGAATATGTATGATAAAAAAAAATTTCAAGGTTTCTTTGTAGTTGTAAACTACTTTAAAATTGTCCAGAAATATACAATTAAATATGTAGAAATAGTGACTTAAAATAGAGAGAATGACTACTCTAAATTAAGCATTAAGTGACTGTCAGCATCCGTTGAAATAATGGCAACTTCATTATAACAGGGGTTTGCCAACTACAGCCCATGAGCTGAATCTGATCCATGACTCATTGTGATTAGTGAGTCTTTATTGGAAAAGAGTTCATTCATTTTTCATACATTTGTTCATACATTTTTTTTTTCACTTGTGGAGTAGTTGTGACAGAGACCATATAGCCCACATAACCTAAATATCTACAATCTGGCTCTTTACAAAAATGTTTGTCAAGAAAGACACAAGTATGCCCATAGGAAGTGAAGCTTAGCATTTTATAGAGATGAATTCCTGTGCCAAAGGAATTATCATGCCAACCTTATCCTAAACTCCTGTTTCTCACCCTGTGGCTACTGACTTAGTTCTACCTCATGTTCTTTATCCATCATTTTATATTTCTAACACTCCTGTGTCATATTCTACTCTTAGTTCCAAATGATGAATGTCAGTTTCCCTCTCTATGCATTTTAAAATAGATGTCTCTGTTTCTTCATTCTAACACCTTATTCCCACTCTCACCCCTAAACCATCGAGCAGGGTAGGGACTACCATCACTTGTTGTCATATTCCAGCCAGTTTCATTCATTTACATATCTTTCTGATCCCTGAAAATATTTGATTCTGTGCTCCTGTCATATGAAAAACCTTATCATACTTGCTTAAGCCTCAAATTAAGTACAAGTCTCACACAAAATTAATTTATTATAAAAGACAATTCACCCCTAAACAATTTCATAAAGTAGTGACCATTTTCATAGTGAATCCACAAACTGCTCAAAGTCTAGTTTAAGAAAACAATGTTCTACCACCTGTGAGAAAATCCAAAAGACTATGGTCAAGAGAAACTCCTGTAGTTTTACACCAAAAGGCATTCTTCAGGGCAGAGCAAAGACTCAGGCTGACCAGTAAGTTTTCAAGTTATGACAAGCCTGTCTGGGGTGCTTGATTAGGGTTTTCTGAACCCTATGGCAAATACTTTGTGAGTCCTACTTCTTAACAACAACAACAATAAAATAGAAATATATGGGATTTGATTGAAAGGAGATGGAAGATGAAATGTTGGGAGGAATAAAACACTAAAAGTAACAGGCAAACTCGGATGTATCTGTTCTAAATAGAAGAATATAGAGAGAAGCTAGAAAATGGTGCTAATGAGGCCAAGGGCACTGCCTCCATCCTGTGTGAGTTTATTAGCTTTGCACAAAGGAAGAATCAATTTAACAATCACTGTCTGAACCCTTAACCTCAATCCACCAGCCTATAAATAACTGCCGCTGCTCAAGAAGGAGACCAGGGTCATAAAAGACACCATCAGCCAGCTATCTCCACCATAAGAAAACTAGCTTACCACCCTGGCCAGTATCTGTCATATATAACAAGCTGATTAGAGTTAAAACAGCTGAGTAAAAATTTAATTTTTAAAAGTGACACAATATAAAAATGTGACTTGAAGTGTTCTCTAGGCAAATTAGTCTACACTTTCAAAACATCCTTGTCCATGGACTTATCTGTTAAGGGGCTATTAGAAAGCCTCCCCTGGAACTCTTGCTTCTTGAATCACCATTTCCAATTTCTTTGATCATTGGATTGCAAACCTTTTGCCAAAAATTTAAAATAAACCATTAGATTTTCTTGCAAATAATTATTTTGTGGCTTCTGGTTTCTTCAATATTACATCTATACTACTTTTTATAACAAGTTTATGAAGATTTCTTCCCTTTTCTTTCCTTTCTCATTTAGAAATTTGCCCTTAAAGTTCTACAAAATTATATGTAGTTTTAGTGAACTTAGCAAAGTCATCACTCTTGCTTTAGCTAATGGTCTGTTCTCAGGCAACTTTTACTTGACCTATTGATGACGATGGGCACAAATAACCACACAACTTTTTAAAAAACACTTTCTTCAGTTGACTTTAGGTCACATGACTCCCCTGAATCTCCTTCTTTCTCTCTGAGCTCTGAGCACACATGTAACCCTGTTACAATGTAGGTAACATTGTCCCCTTCCTCAGCTCAACACCGGTTAGTGTCATCCTACTCAGGCATTATGAAAGTCCAGTCATCTTTATGCCCTACAAAGCCCCTGAGCTGTGGGCATCATGTCTCTCTGACCCAATCTGTGTCTGTGTCTGTCTCCTCTGTCTCTGTCTCTGTCTCTGTTTCTGTCTCTGTCTCTGTCTGTCTCTCTGTCTCTCTGTCTGTCTCTCTGTCTCTCTGTCTCTCTCTCTCTCCTCCGCCCCTTCTTCCCTCCCTTTCTCTCTCTCTGCATTGGTTGTTCCATATGCCTAGAATGCCCCTACCCTATCTCTTTGCTACATTGTCATACCTATTTAGCTCATTTATCTCTTTTTTATTGCCTTATATAAATGTCATTTTTCCTGACTGCCCTCTGATATTTCCTATTTCTCTCACTTGCTTTATTTTCCTCTTGGTGCTTACTTTTTGTTTATTATACTTTTTTTTTAATATCTGTCTTTACCACTAGAGTATAGGACCCATAAAAGCAATGATTTGTCTTCACAGCTTTATTGCCAGAATCTAGACTATATTAATTCTCGATAAATGTGTGTTGGATATATTTGTAACTGAATGACTAAAAGTCTCCAGTCATCCAAGCTGTTTGCCTTTGTCATGCCTGTAACTGAATACTACAGCCTGTTTCAAGAAACTCTAAGAAAGGTCACTGCTTACCGGATTCTTCCTTCACTATTTTTCAGCTTTATAAATATCTAGTCACTTTTGATATCTTCCTGAATCATTTATGCTGCTCCTTTGCCTTCCTCAGAACTCTATGCAGATTTTAATCACTTAGTACCCAAATGTTATTGAAAGTATTTGCTCACTTGTTTGTCTCCTCCCTCAGCCTTAAGCTCATTGAGGATATTTAGAAAGTAGATAACAAACACCTTGCAAAAGCAGAGACATTTTACCCTCTAGCTAATTTCTGTTCAAAAAGATAATATGTATGCTAAAAAGTCTGAGTGTTTAAGTACTTAAAGTTTGGAATAAATAAATAGGGCAGAAGTTAAAATGTGTGAAGGCAAAAACAAACAAACAAACAAAACCAGAATGATTTAAAATGAATTTTCTCTTTTTGGAAAACAAAATTACTCGTTCAAACATTAATCCACCAAATATTTATTGGTGGCCTATTCTGGGCTGGATTTTATGCCAGGATATTGAACTGTGAAGAATAAATACCAGGCACTAACCTTCATGGAACTCACACTATGACCAGAAAGATAAACTTGTAAAAAGTATATTGGGGCCAATCTTCTACTTTATCTAAAATCATTGCCATAATGCAACTCTCTACTTCTAAGCAAAGCTGTTAAATAATAAAATTATTTATTTTTTATCTAAGTTTGACAGAAACATCTGATATTTGAAATATTCATTAATAATTTTAAATCTCCCAAGAATATTCAAATCTCAAAATTTCTAATGAAATGTTCAATTCTAAATTATGTATTTAAGCAATGTAAAACATGGACAGCCAAACTTAAATAACATCCATCATCTTCCTTTGTATGAACTGTTTTACTAAAATGCATTAAGTATTTTAATACATGTTTATCAGGTGCCTATTACATACGAGAATTTTTTTTTGTTTTTTTTAGCAAGGAGGACCGAACAAAAGACAAAATAATCTCTTTGAATACATGGAGATCATATTCTAGTAGAAGGAGACAGAAAATAAACAAAAATATACACATGTCATAAATCAAGTGGTGATAAGTTCTATGAGGAAAAATCAAGCTGGGTGAGGAGGTGGGCAGGTACAGGATAGAAGGACACCCAATTGTGTTTATGTTAGAGCATCAGGTAGAAGTATTAGTTATAAAGAGGGATTAGAAAAACTACCCTTATATAGTCACACTTACCCAAAAACTTAAAGAAACTGAAGAAGAGAACTATTTGGGGGAAAAGCAGAATCTGTGAGAAAATATTCATATGTGTGTGTGTGTACAAACACTTCTTACATGAACTTAATATTTATCTTATCCACTCAAAGAAATTATATTTCATTTAAAATTAAACTTCTGGGTTTGTTTGTTTGTTTGTTTTTGTTTTTTAATGCTTGTTGACTTCGGTGCCTCTCTTGTTGGACCCAATATTGTATTTTCTTAAATGCTTGGGGATTCTTTGTTATGTGTCTGTCTGTATCTGTTTTAGAGCTTTCCACAAATACTCTTTCAACACATTGTAGCACATCTCTAGTGATGATAAGGGCAGGATGAAATATGCATCTGGAGCTAATCTTCTGGGTACAAGAGGCAGTACACATTCTTTATGTCCTCTCTTGGGCATCCACTTGGCTGTTACCTGCTGATATGAGGTGTAGTTACCTGCCTGGTTGTTCCTTACAGATGTCTGGGCCATAATCCTGATGGTTGCCTGAGAAATCTCTCCTGCTATTTCATCTGCTGCTTTTAAGCAAAAAGCTGCTTTCATCTTTCATGTAAACCCACTCCTGTGAAAATGTCAGTCAGTAGTTCCTTCTGTCTTTCAAAATATCCTCAGAATTTTGGGTCCACGAAGTGTATATCTTGTGTTCCAGAACTGTAATTAAGTCTGTTTTATGTATTTTTTAGAAATTTAGATCAGGAAGGAGATACATGTGCTGTTTTCTTGACCCAATCACACTACAAACGCTTTCACTTAAGACCCTCTGAGTACCTTACAAATTAAATTTAAAATGAATGAAAGTAATTTATAAAATATACTAAACAGTACATATATTAAATAATGTAAATAGTATAATCTCTTAATTGCTTATAATTAGATAAAAATGTTTTGTTATAAAATTTCAATAAATTTACATCATTTTAATGCTTTTCATTTGTTTCTTTTTCACTTTCTTCTCCCAAATAAAATTTAAGTTGAAATCTCTCCCTACTAAAGTATTATAGAAATCTTTAGTTAGCTACTCCTAAAGAAACTCCTACTGAGACTTTCTTTCATTTCTTTGTCTTGACTCCACTGCACATAGATCCTCTCTGTGCCCTGTGTTGTTCACATCTCTCCTGAATCCTGCCAGTCAGGGTAGCCATTCTCTTAAGTCAATCTTTTTCATACTAATTGCAGAAAATCTATTCTCTATATCTTCTGTTGCTAGAAGTTTTCAGTAAAAGTAAAAACACTATAAGAATAATCAAATATACTCAATTATTGATGTTTTATACTTATCTGATACCTTTTATGCACAAATCATATAGCAAAATCTGAGTGAATTTTACTACATGTCAGGCACTGCTCTAAACATTTCACATATATTAACTCATTTAATCCTCACCACAGCAACATGAATTAGGCATTATTATTTTCTTTCACAGGTGAGGTAACTGATTCAGAGAAAGGCTAAGTGATTCACCTGGAAGATCATAAACTAGAAATTACCAGAGCTAAGATACAAACCAAAGCAGTTGTCTGACACTCTATTCTGCTTCGTGATACTAGGTAATAAAATGAGGATACAGTGTAGAGGATGACACAAGTTCTATATACCCTAGAATTTTATAATATAATAATTGAGAAATATTATTCACCTAAAGCCTCCTCTCCTGAAGGTTTACATGCTATGTTTACTAATCTTCATTGAGTATTACATGGCAAAAAAAATTATTTGCCTTTAAGAATAGTTTACTAGAGAATCTTCACCAACAATGTGTTTCATAAAATGGTAGCTCTGTAGGATGTTAAAAAGTATAACAACAACAATAAAGAAATCAATGGTAGAATGGTAAGGTGTGGGTTAAAATCTTAGGGTAAGGAGCTCTTAAAACAATCATAGCTAAAATCATTCTCCCAGTTTGAGTGCAGTTTGAGTGCAGAAGTGGATTTGAAAATAAGATTTGGAATACCAAGGAAGAAATGGCTGACTCTAGTTTAAAGAGTGTAGATATAATTTGAAAGGAAGAAAAGATAAAAAGAGATAAGTATGAAAATGAACTAAAATAACATTGTTTCCAGTTAACTTGTGTTTGGTATAGAAAAACTTTTAGCATTCTAGGTCCTTGGTCTATTAGACAGGATGCAGAATGTAGCAAAGCTAATACCTTATATGGTTCCTTTTACAATTTTGCACAATTACCTTCAAGATATCAAGTGGATGGAAAATGACTTTCATTAGGATCATAGAATAAATAAACTAAAATAAAAACAATGAATTTTGATTTTTATATATACAAAAGTGATAGTACTTCTCTTTTATTGGATGGCATAGGAGGCTAATAATATTTATAAATAAAAATGGAAATGTCCTACTAAAAAATAATTATGTGACTTATTTTCCCAATGTAATTAGAAAAATGTGGGGTTTAATCATAGGACAATAGTAAAGCACTTAAATCCTCATAAGGATTTGAGAGGCTATAATTATATTATATTACTTTAACATCTAAAAAGAAATCTGCATATGTAATGATATCTGTGTCTAAAGATACAGGCTGTAATACTGCAATTCAAACAAACAAATTTTCTAATGAAATTTGGTGTTTATGCTCAAACATAAACCTGTCTATTTGATACTATCAAAGTTTTCTTTTAGTCTCAAAAATATAAACAGTATTTTAAATTATTTTATTTATAATCTCAAATATTAAGATATAATGCACTCTTCATTACTTATAATTGCATTATCTAGGAGATTCATGGACTGTGGCCATCTATCTGATTTCAGATGGAAGGATAATTACTCACGATGGTAGTGGGAGAAGGTCAAGGAGAGACAGAGAAGAGATGTTTTTCTCCCTCAAGCTCATATTCCACACTTTTACTCAACACACTCGGAGGATTACTTATTAGCTCAGCTTCCAAGATGCCTTTCTCCTGGTGGAAACCACTAGCCCAACCTGATGTTGAAGACTTAGGTGCTTTGAATTTGGGAAACAGTTATCAAAGAATAATATAAGCCAGGTGAAAGCATAAGCAGTTTGAGAAATGAACTTCATTGCTAGGCAAAGTCTCCTTTATCCAGGGTTCTCCCATAAGCATATTTCGTTACTGAGCAAGAGCTCATCTCAGGATATGTGAATGGGATCAAGTCTGCCAGAGGAGAAGAGAAATGGTTTTGCCTGGTAGAAAAGACATTGAATACAAAGTGAGAGTTTCAGCTAGTAGTTAAAACAATATATGTAATATTGAGAAAGTTTAAAATTAAAAAGTAAAGATATCTTAAGTATTAGTAGTTCCCAAGGACACTAATGAGATTTATTTCTCTGTATTAGCTGCTTTACAGCAATAACAAATATGTATAAAAAATAAATAACAAAATATATAAATATATAAATAACAAATATATAAAAAAATAAATAACAAAATATATCTGTGTGAATTCAGATAAACATATCAAAAATAACCTACTTCTTTAACCTCTTCATCTTTATTTTGCTGTACCATGCCTAGGTACAACTATTCTTAATGTCGTGAAACAGAGCAATTTGAAAATATCAAAATTATTCAACTGAAAATCAATATCATTATTTAGGTAAACTTGAAAAAAGTCATATTAATAATATAACTACTTAGAAATAATAAAGATTATATAACCATTTGACCATTATTCCATTCTTTTAGAAAACCAAAGAAAATGCTTAAAGTGAAAAGTGATGTTAATTTTATTTCAATATCTACTACTGACTTTGAAATTATAAAATATAAAGTTGATTCACTTTCTAATTTATTTGGTATTACTAATTCCTAAGAACACAATTTAAAAACAATCTTTGTCTTGATGACAAAGATGGTTTCAAAAAGAAATCTTATTCAGTTTTGATAGAAGTATAATAAAATAATAATAATAATAATAATAATAATAAGGAAAACCATAAGAATAAGTTGAATTGGTAAATAAATAGAAATTGTCCTTTTTTTGATCAGAGAAATCATTCATAAGAACCTTAAATTTCCCATATAAAGATTGATAGATACATAGGTTAATGGATGAGGACTTGCTTTTTATGGATGAGCAAAGAAAGTGGTTTCTGGAGATGAAATCTCCTCCTGGTGAAGATTCTGTAAAGATTATTAAAATGATAACAAAGGATTTAGAATATTACATAAACTTCATTGATAAAGCAGTAGCAGAGTCTAAGGGGACTGATTCCAATTTTGAAAAAATTTCTACACTGGGTAAAATGCTATCAAAAAACGTGACATGCCAAAGAGAAATTATTTGTAAAAGGAAGTCAATCACATGGCAAACTTTGTTTCTGTCTTATTTTAATGAATTGCCACAACAACTCAATCTTCAGCAACCACCACTCTGATCGGCCAGTAGCCATCAATATTGAAGCAAAACCCTTCATCAGTAAAAAAAAAAATTTAAATCCCTGAAAGTGCAGATGATGGTTAGCATTTTATTTTTATTTTATTTTTAGTTTCAAGTAAACAGTACATTGGTTAGACATTTATATAGTTTACAAAACAATCCCCCTGGTTGCTCTTTCTCTCCTCTGGCTCTACACCTAGCCATTACATTACTGCAAACTGCATTCTCAATGTTGTGCTCTCCATCCCTATGACCATCTATCAACTACTAATTTGTAATTCTTAAACCTTTCACCCCTTTCTCTCAGCACCTCATCCCTCCTCCCTTTTGACTGTCACCAGATTGTTCTCTATATTTGTGAGTCTGTTTTTGATTAGTTTGTTCTTTTTGTTCCTTAGATTCCTCATGTAAGTGAAGTCATATGGTATTTATCTTTCTCTGTCTGATTTATTTCACTCAGCAATAATAATCTCTAGGTCCATCCATGTTGTTGTGAAAGGTAGGATTTCATTTTTTTAATGACTGAGTAATATTCCGTTGTATATATGAACCATAACTTCTTTATCCAATCTTCTGTAGTATTTTTTACACTAAAGTATTTTTTAATTAAAGTATGTACACCTTTTTTAGACATAATGCTATTTACAAATATAAGAGACTATTATATAGTGTAAACATACTTTTATATGCACTGGGAAACCAAAACCTGATTTATTGTAGTATTTGCTTTATTGCAGTGGTCTGAAATCCAAACTGCAATATCTATGAGGTATGTCTGTACAATATTTTAAAGCTATTTAATTGTCTATGATAGCAAGGCTAATATAACACAGATCTTCATTGTTCTTTGTCTAGCTGAATATAGTGACAAATAAGGTATTTTTATACTTCCAAATAAGGGTTTATTCAAGTACTGTAAAGAATTATATACGCTTTAACCTTCCTTAGCTCCCAGTAATGAAAGATAATATAACATCACCAGTATTCACTTATGAATTAACCCTAGACTTAAATAATTAAACAAATATGATAGTTTACATATGTCAATATATTTTAAAACTGTATAAATTTTTGCAAAAACACTTAAGAAAATAATTTTAAATATAGATATAGATAGATAGATAGATAGATAGATGATAGATGATAGACCCATGCACTTTATATTTAAGATGCATAATGTATTATACTTTTGTAGCAATCTTTTACCAAATGTGTCTTGAGATACTGCTAATCTATTCTAGTTTAGTGAGTCTTAAGCTTTCTTCCATAAAATATCGTGAAAGAAGTTGACAATAAATATTGAATAAATATATCACAAGTCATAGATATTAAAGGACTGAAATTATACCTAAATTTAAACATAGATGGCCACCAATTATTCTAAAAAGGTAACAAATTAGAAAACCATTAGAAATATTTATGAAAATAGCTACTATAATAGGCAAGCCAAATAGAGAAATTAATGTTGTGAAGAAGCAAAACTAAAATGTGTTACTCTCAATTGTATGTGCAATAGTAAAATACACTGACATCTAAGTCCTTTATTATAATTAATATAACATAAATATTTATGGCCATAATTACATGTAATTTGGAGCTTATGTTGTGCAGAATATATTATGTTCCACATAAGTTTGTTATTCCCATTGTAAGAAAGGAAAAAGCAATAGCATATGCTTATCTCACATATATGTATAGCCAAGGGTGCATTATTACCAATAAAGACATCTAACTTAAATTCAAAATCTTGCTCATACAACACAATGTAAAAAATTATTTCTGAGAAAAACCTCATTGATAATAATTATTTGTCTTATTATTACAAATTAGTACATAACCTTGATAGATATTTACAAAACACAGAAAAACACACACAAAATAACATGCCTATCCATTATTCCAAAATAATTGTGTTAACTTTTAACATGTTCATGTACATCCTTCTAGTTTAATAAAATGGTTTAGCTTAAACAACTTTGAATTTATGATGTTAATAACAATATAAGACTATTTTTTCACTTATTAATATTTCATATACATTTTATATTCAAAGGTAGCATAATCAATGGCTGCAAAATTTAATTCAGTAACTATGTTATAAAGTTTTCTCTTATTGTCTTTTATTATGCAAATAATTCATGTTTTTTACAAACCAATTAGAAAGACTAAACCTATAAAAAAATAGCATAAATCTAGCAAAATCTAACCCTGCTAACACTTAAGAATATGTTGTTTAGTTTCTTACAAAAATGTATTTACACACATGATTAATAAAAATAGGTCTTCAAAAGTAATTGAAGTTTTTCATTTAACAACACACTTTAGAATTATTCACAATTCAATAATACATTGTATTGAGCATAATGTCCCTGAAGTCATTAAATAGATCTCAGGTTGATGATAATTTCTTTTCTGGTCTCCTCACAATCTCACCTTTATATCTTATAACATAGAGATCAACCTAAACTTTAATTACAATCAACACACCTTATAAAATATAGTAGCATAAAAGGAGCTAAAAATAGATGAATTTGGGTTAAAGACAGAGATATATATATATGCATTCTTACTACTGATCAAACAATAAAATATGGGAAGCTGTTTCAGACCTTGTTTCCTTTACTACATAATTCAAGTTCCATTTTCCTTCAGTCCATACCTTTTCTACTTAGGATTTTTTTTTTTTTTACTTTGTGTGTCACTCAAAACTACATTCTTGAAAAAATATAAATAAGAGTTCTTAGTGCACATACCTGCATTGAGTTGCTATGGTTGTTCATTAACTGTTTTCAGTGTATTTAGAAGTAAGACTAGAAGGTATCTCAGAGGATGTCCTTTGTTTTACACATACACTACTGTAGTAGCAGCTTAATTTCTACTTAATAATCAAAATTGTCATCTCAAGTAATGCTATAATCCTCTATTGTCTGTAAATTCAGTGGCATGAGGATTCAATGGCAAAGCAACACCTTAATTTCCAAGTCAATGGAGCTATTGTTGAATCCCTTAATAGGAGTCCAAGCCAGTGCAGAAGACCAAAATCTTGAGAATGGGAAACAAGAATTTGAGAGTGTGTTATTAGTTTCTAACTTCCTCTACTTGATTTCAACTTATTGTCCTTGGTTTCTAGGCCTTTGCAATTTCTTTCATAAGAGAAAGACTTCCAATGAATGATAACCTTTTCAGATAATAGACTACCTGTTTTATAAGAAAACAACAAAATCGCCAGGTTTTTCTCATACACAGAACTGTCCTTTTGTTATCGGCTTCTAAGTCTAACTCTTTCTGGATGATGGGCTAAATGGTAAGAATTACATAGTCTTGCGCCTGCTGCATTACTTATTTTGAAAGAAATTCCACAGTCAAAAACAAGGCTTATTATATCCAGCTCATTAAACCTAAGAGAGAGAGATAGTGCCATATTATGAGTTCAGCAGCAAAGGTCAATCCATATTTATAGTAAATGGCCATTCTAGTGAGGAAATATTCCTGCATCTCTCCTTACTTATAAGAGGTTTGATGTAAAGCACCTTCTAGCAGGTGGCTAGCTGACATATCCAGGAAAGGGTATGATTAGAGCGAGTACAGAATAAAATTTTAAGAATAAAATAATATTATAGTCAAATGGCTTATTCCTAGAAGAATAAAATTCCCAAGTAATCCTTAACCCATTAGAAAATTCAACTAGTAGTTTTAAAATATTCTTACAAAAAAAATACCAAGCTCAGATAACTTTATATCATGTGTCAGCAAACTGAAAAAAAGATAATTCTGATTTTATTTCAATGTTTAAGAGGATAGAAGAGGGAAAACACTCTGAAATTTATATATGAAGCTAATATATCCTTGATATCAAACAAACAAAACAAAATGCATTATGAATCATTATATAACTACAGATCAATCTCAATAAATTTACACGTGAAAATACAAATAAAATGCAAGTGGAGTCAGCAATGTATAAAATTACACTAACCAAGATAAACTTATATCAGAGTAACTAGTTTGGTTTATTATTAGAAAACATTAACATAATAAGCCAAATAAAATATGTTTATTTCAATAGAAAAATAATTTGATAATTACAACAAATATTTAAAATAAAAAAATAAACTAGAAATGAAAGATAATCTTACTTTATAAGATAAAGAATATCTAAAAAAACTTATAGAAAACAATATAATTAATGTAAAAATGTTAAATTAATTTTCTAAATTGTGGTGCAAAGAAGCTCATTATGAACATTTTGTTCAATATTTTACAAAACTGCTTATATAACAAAAGAAGAAAATCAAATTAAAATTTATATGATTTAAAGGAAGAAATACATTGTGTTATTTGAATATGTATGTTATTTATATAAATATACAAAATTATTTAATAACTATGAAAGTTAAAACTACACTTTAGTAATTTATACTAGATGCAAGATAAAGGTACACAAATAAATTGCATCTTGCACACTAGCAAACACAGAAAATTTAGTTAAAATACATTCACTACAGCAATAAAATATAAATTACATCATTAGATGATTTTAAACTATTTTAAGATATTAAAAATTTTAAATATGCAGCTAGGTACACTATAATCTTGAATAAGAAGACACAAAATTTTAGTAATATCTTTTCTCTGAAAATCTATTAATATCATTACTCTTAAAATTTATTATAAAATTTGCATTGAAGAATAAAAGACTAAGAACAACTAAGATTGCCTTGAAGAAAAATAGAGTTTAGGACTTCCTAGGTTACAAATATTAGTGTAAAGCAATAATAATTGAGTCATTATACTATTAGCCCAGAAGTGGATAAAAAGACAAATGAAACACAGCTGAGGGTTCATAGTAAACTCACACATATATGGAAACCTAAGATATCTCAAGGGATAGATGTGCAGATCAGTGAGGAAAAGACAGAAGAGATTTCAAGGAATGTAGGAAAATGAGTTATCGACTGAGACTGAATATTCAAAAGGGCAATGCTTGGACCACATACAACGGAACTCTGACTCACAACCTCTGCAGCAACCAGTTGAGAAGTCAAGTCACAATCTCTGGCAGCCATTGGTGCAGCTTTGATATTTTTTATCCTGCTTCCAACTTTGGACCAAACAAGAATGTCAAATATGCTCCCCAAAACAATCATATAAGGTGTCCCACTTCTAGCTAGTCTGCCTATAAGAATACCCAATCAGAGCACACCTCAAACCTTTATTTTTATTTTTGATGAAGCTTTTCCCATTCACCTGCCTATCTTCTAATCTATGCCAAATGCAAGTGAAGGTGGTGGACTCCCTTGATTTTCTAAGCTCTGAAAACAAAACCTCCTTTCTAATTTGGGCGATCTTTATTTATTGACACACTGCATGGAAAATATGACTGGGTCCCAAGTTAATATGGAGTATGAGATTAATGACAAACATGGAAGGCAGTACTTCACAGAAGAATTTTTTTGAGTTCTGATTAGGGAATAATTTCACAAGTAGGAACACAAAGAACAACTTTAAAATAATACATTTTATAATAAAATATTCAGAACTTTTGCTCATAACATATATTTCTTAAATTTTAAAAAGAATAAATCATGAAAAATAAATAACAAAACACCTTCCAAACCAAGAGAAGATATTTGCAATGCAAAGGAAGTAAAAAGTTTGTATCTGGAGTGTAAATAAAAATCATACGAATCAAAAAAATAATTAAAACCTATTAATATAAAAATGAACTAAGTAAAATAAAATAAAATAAAAATGAACAAAGTATAAGAATACACAAGAACAGGAGAAATCATGAATTCCAAAAACATACTCATCTTTATTAATAATCAGAAGAAAACATATTAAAATCATACCTTAAAAGATTATGTCTATGAATATGGAGGAGTCACAATTTATCGATATTGCAGGTAGTAGTATAAATTGTTATAATTAGTTTTAAAAACAGTTAATATGATGGTTCCATCTAATACTCAGCAATTTCATTCCTAGATATATAAAACATCTTTTATACATGGGCGCCAAGATGCATAGCAGCATATTTGTAATAGTACAAACTGGAAAGAAAAAAATTTTATCATTGAGAGAATGAATAAATATATTCTGGCATTTATATCAGAGAAAACAAATTATAGCTAAGCTCATCAATATAGATGAATCTAAAAGCTTAATGTTGAGTGAAAAAAAAAGTCACAAAAATGTATTGATTCCATTTATATTAAAGTCAAAAACCGGCAAAATATATCAATATAATGTTTTTATATGTATACTAATGTGGAGAAGCTTTTGAAACATCATAAAAAGCAAGGGAAAAATTAATGGCAATTTTAAGGTAGACTATGTTTTCAGAAGGAGAAATGATGCCTTTCTTAGGTAGCTTGCAGGGGGCTGTAAAGTTGCTGGTATTTATCTTTATAGTGAGCTTGATGATGGATACACAACTGCGTATTTGATTAATGTACTTAAAACTAGATATAAATCTAATGCACTGTCTTTTGTATGTATAATATATTTCACAGTATAAAGTAGAAAAACAATATCTATTCTTTAAAAAGTCCTCCCAAACAGTAGAATTAGAAACTACAGAAGACTATGGATAAGAAAGATGCTCAAAGATAGAACCTGAGACTAGAGTTTAGCCAAGCAAGACAGTTTTCTGTAGAAATGAGAGGTCTTTCTATTTTGATTAGCTGGATTTTTATGTGATCCATGAATCAGTACCTGCTGTATGTTTTTAGTCTTTCTTTTTTCCCAAGTGGAGGTTTTATTGCATTCATCCCCTGCTTTCTCCATTATTATATGCTGTTTAGGAAGCAAATTAATTTTCTTTCAGCTGATATATAGGTATATAGGTCACTGGAACATGAAATATAACAGCTGGATCCCATACAGAAGAAAATACAGGAATTGGTTAGTGGGACAGAGGCAAGCATGTTTTGAAGTGCATCTAGATGTTGGGTGATCAGTGGGATATCCTCTGACAGTCATAGTAGAATGGATATTAAAACTTCTCCCTTTCCACAGCCCACCATGGAAGCTAAATTAAAAACACAAATAAAAACAAAAAACACAACAAAACCCCTCAAATTCCAGCTTCCCTTGCATCTAGAAATGGCAATGTGGTTCAGTTCTGGTTTGTGAGACCTAGATTGAAGTAAAACTCATCCATTTCTTATCAAAGACCTCTTTGTCATTTCCCTTTGCTTTCTTCCTTGAATGTAGATGTGATGTCTGGATGGGGAGGATACTAAACAAGGCAAGTGCATAAGTCAAACTTTATAAAATGGTAGGAGGAAAAAGAGGAGGGGGGAGGGGATGCTAGGTCCCCAATGGGTAGCTAATGCCAGCAGTCATCTATTTCTATATTTTTTAAAAAACAGAAATTCCTAACTTTTAAGATGCTATTAGTTGTATTCTTTTGATTTGACGGAATTCCTAGCTGAGATACAATAGAATTAGTTTTGATTTAGGTCATTTTTAATAACTCTGCCCCACCTATAGCACGAGGAATTTCACTTTGTTCTTATCAGTTAGATGCTGATCATCCTTCCCCCATCCATACAGCAACCTCACTGCAGGGATGTTTACTAAATGAAAGGTAGCTGTAGAACAATTGAGGTGTGGGAATGTTTTTAGGGAGTGAGAATATGACAGGCTACCTCAAAAATAGCAACTTTCTATTTTTAAAGGTAATGCATATTTAATATGCACTATCTCAGTTCAACTCCATATATTTTATATAGAGTGAAGAATTTTTCCTGGTCCTTATTTATTATTATTATTTTTTAGATCAGTTTTAGCTTTATATGTGATTTTTTTTTCTACTGTTTCCTTTGTAGGCATTAATAGACGGAGCTAGAGAAGAATGTCCTGTGGGCTACTAGTTCTTAATTGTGTACTACTTATTATATCTGACATATCCACATAGATCCTAACCCAGGGTTTATAGATTAAATAATGGAATTGTGGTCACTGTGAATACAAAGTTAAAGATGTGTCTAGTCAGGTTTATTGTTTGCGTATTTCAGTAACAACTGAATTTGATCTATTAGCTTAAAGCAACTAATTTGATCAATTATAGGAAATGTCAGTACAATTATTTTGTTTTTCTTAATGATTAGGTCACTCTGGGTGCTTTCTGATGAGCTGTTATAATTGCAAATTTCTCAGATCAAATTGATTTGAATTTATTTTCTCACTGGAATTGTAAAGACAAAGAAAACTATTTTTAAGCACCCATCTAATCGGCTATTTTTGTGCTTTAAGGAATATTCCTGTCTCTCATTTATTCTGCTAAATTTATTTTTTAAATTATCCTGTAATTGTTTTGAAATACAATGCCAGCCTTAAGAAGCCATCTTTAGTTGTATTTAAAACTTATCTGTGGTCACAAAAGAGTTAGAAGTGAAGACATAGTTTATTGAAAATAAGTATTTATAGTCATTAAATGTCTAGAAACAGAACAAGAGAAAGCTAGCATAGGTTCCCAGGTCATTGAATTATGAAACTATACCAACCTTAAGAAACAGAGAAGCACTATGAAGAAACGCTTAACTTCACTTTAGTTCAAGATGAACATCAACAGAGATATGTTGATACATTTTTTTTTATCTGTGTTTAAAGGGTCTTACATAAAGCATTGATTCTAAATTGCAATTATCATTCTGTTTTGCTGGACACCAATGTAATCTGTTTTTGAACTTTGGATAGTTATTTCATAGTGCCAAAAACAGCATACTTATTTGGGATTGTTTTATTAGTAGGTATTTTTATATGGCTCATAAGGGTTAAGTGTTGTCTTATGACAGACTGTAAATGTATTTTAGAAAGTATTTGTTAGTCCCTTTGCTGGAAAAAGCCAAATTTTTTATTGTTATTTAGATTCTCACCATTGACAGTCAGAAAGGAGTGTAAGGTAATTTGAGAGAGGCTTTACCTCAGGAACTCATTCGTTAAGTCCTTTTCTGCATTAAATTGTGTTTTAATGGATAAAATGTTCTGAACCAATCATTTTATAATACAGAAATTTAAACATGATTTTCTTGGATGGGAGAGGGATATCTGGAAATGAAATCTGTCTGAACAGTGATGGACAGATAAGAAATAGCATCATTAACAAATCTTTATTGAGTACTTACAACACATAGGGCTGTGTGCCAGAGAAAGGCTTAGATGTACTTTCCTGAAATTAGGTTTGAAAAGGTCTGAGTAACACAGGCAAACGAGGACTCAAGCTTGATAAACTTTCATTTCCTTTCTCTTTTATTTCTTTCTCTTGTCCAGTTTCTTATACTGTTTTTATTTTTCCATGTGACCCTCCTTCCCCATATTCCCTTTTCAGCTTCTCTCTACTCTTGCGATATTTAAACAGAATTTAAAATGCATATTCTAACCTTCTAGTTTATGTGGTGAGTAGGCTATTCTACCGTCTAATCTTTTTATATCTTTCAATATTCTATTCATGAGAACTATTTACAGAATTTAAGACTTGAGAAATTGTCCTTTTTTTCTAATTAGTTTAGATCAAACTTACTAACAGTTTTCTGCCTTTCCCTCATTTACCTGTGAAAACGTTCAAACCGGATCAGAGGTTGCTGACATATCTTGCCAGCACAATGAAGTTTTGTCTTCACTATGGACAACCTGTCTGTTCTTTGCTGACATCAAGTTCTGCCCTTGAAAAGGCAGAGGCTCTACTGTCTTTTCATAGTAGATTAAGAAGTTCTTTATTTTATGTTGAACTTCCTTTCCATTTCTTCTCTGCTTGATTCTGTCTCTAAGGCTTTTCTATTTTAATTAGATAAAGTCACTTACACAAGAGAATAACTCACATATTTAAAGCCAGTAGAGTTTTCCATTCACTTTTTCAAATATGGCCTTATAACTCAGTTAAGAGCTTTTTAAAACTCTATCTCCTTAAAAGCACAGAGAAGGTACTTATTAATACTTGAGAGTCTCCACAAATTCCCTTTATGTCTCAGGCAAGCTATTTCTTTGGTATCTTAGTTATCTTCACTACCCTCAACAGTTTCCTTTTGCATTTCTCTGTTTATAATCTCTATTTCTTTCTTTTGTTTAGAAGGCAGGATCCCTGAATGATTCAAAGTACATTCTAAACAGTAATTGGAAATTGTGCTTGCTACAAGAATTCATTAGGTCTAGTTCTTAGATCAGAAGTCTAAAATCAAAAGAATCTGAAATATAGTTCAGCACAGTAGTCAATGACAGAATTGTGACAATAATAAGTCATAAGTTAAGGCAAACCCTCAAGAATAGTAAGCAGTCTACTTTTCATAAACCTAGATAATGACCAACTTCCTATTACCCGGATTCATATATTAATGTGGTAAACGGATATTAAAAACCTCCAAATCACTCAGGGCATTCCCTAACCTTTGAAAACAATGTCGTGCAACTCTTTCAAATATCAGAGGGGTGTGCCATTGAGTGCAGTCAAAGGAGGGTCAGTATTGGTTCAGACTCCTCACTGTATTGTCTTTCCCTTTTTAATTGTGTAGTATTCATCAGAGGGGTAGCTAGTAAAATTAGTACCAAAGGCAATGTCTAATTTGGGGCACCTGCTTTGTCTCTCTCTCTCTCTCTCTCTCTCTCTCTCTCTCTCTCTCTCTCTCTCTCTCTCTCTCTCTCTCTCTCTCTCTCTCTCTCTCACACACACACACACACACACACACACATACACACACACACACACACATTCATTTCCCCTTGAGTTTAATATTGGGGTGGACTAAAGGAAGATGGATTTGATCTTTAAAGAGAGAATGACTACTTTGATGTGATATAAGCCAAAATGACAACTGTGAGCACTCAAGGCTACAAGCAATATGAACGCACTGCCCAGTGCTCTTTGAGATGTTCTCAGTGTGGAGGTCTCTTAGAAGGAAGAGAGGTTGAGCCCAAACAAAATTATTGTTTTGTAAAAAATAATTACTAGCAGGATGTGGTTCCACAGTGTAGCAGTTAGCACGTCTGCTTTACATGTAGAAGGTCCTGGGTTTGTGCCCCAGTGGAGCCATGGTCCCTGGTCTCTGGCCATGCCATGCTGAACAAGTCTGATATTTGTTCTCGGAAGCTAAGTAGGTCTGGTTAGTACTTCGATGGGGGACCACCTAGGAAGACCAGGTGCTATAGGCATAAATAATAAAAATAATAATAATTACTGGCAAATTATTTTTTCAAAATTAGAGAGCAAAAAATGCTCTCAGGGACTCCCACAGACACTTATAAGATATGTCAGCTACTTGGGCTCAGCTTTACTACTTATACCAATATTTATTCTCGTATTTCTTAAATAGAAGGATCCTTCTTTTATTTTCTTTTATAGTTACACACAGCACTTCAATAGTAAATAAACATGGTAGTATATTTTGCACATTAACCAACTGCCAATAAATTCATTTACATGTAACTAACCTTTGAAGGACAAATAGGAATTAAAAAGCTGAGAACTACATACCTTCCCTGAAAGTGTTCGGTCAATGGTGAAGTGGGTTGAGGGAAAAAGGGAGATTAATGAAAATTATATGTGATATTCATGACATATCCTTACCTTTCATTTCTGGTAGAAATGTTGACACTCTTGCTCTTTTATCTCTAAAGTAAATTATCCTGTGATTAAATAAAGAGAGATTTGGAAAACTAGAAGAGAAAATGAAAAAAAAATGGCTTGGAAACTTCCAGGGGAAAATTGCAAAAACCAGGTCATCTCGTGCATCATGGGAACATTAATGACATTTTCAGACATCAGTTAAAAGACTGGAAAACAAGTAATAAACAAACAAAAGGATAAAAGATCACAACAGAGGTAAAAAAAATATACATCGGTTATATTTTCTTTCTCTCTCCCATATTTTACAATGTGCATATTGAATTGTGTATTGACTGTGTAGTAAATAGTTTCCAAATCTTTGTTATTTATCTTAGAAGACATGTAGACACAGGAAGAACTTGGTTCACTACAGTTATTATGTTTGGGCATGTGTACAAATATTTGAATTAAGAGTTTACAAAGTTTTATTGTGGAATATAGTTGAGAATTTGCATTTCTGTCAGCTAATAATTGATAATGACTTAAATTAGTAGTTGACTGGTTATGCCACCTTTCTAGCAAAGTCACTGTTTTTTTATAATGAAAATGGTCTTGGGCAATCATAAGTATCTTTTGCTACATTCATCGCAGCAAGAGTTCTGTTGAAATTGCCTGAAGTTTCTTTTAGTACATTTTTATAGTAGTGACATGCCCCATCTGGCCAATGAGCCTGCCGATAGTAGATAGAGACCTGACTGGTACTATAATCTTGACTTGGGTATGTCAAAAAGCAAAAAAAGGCAGCTAGGTATGCCAAATCCCAAAACACACACTCCACCATGTACATAGCTGACTTTCCCCAGTCAGTTTAGTACTTGCCTGACTGACAAGTCAGCAGCACCTGCTCTGCATTTGTAATTCGAGCAGAGTCTGCAGTCTTCATTCACTAGAAAGTCTACCTTTTCTTCTCCTTCAACTTCACCCTGCAAGGCCAGACTCTGCTGAATTAATTGGGTTTCCTGCTTGGCTGTAAAACTTTCCTACTCAACATTCAATCTCTGGTCTTTTGTCTTTACTTTTTTTTTTTTTTTTTGAATAACAAATTAATACCTGCAAAAAACAAATTTCTGAAAGGGGCACTAAATCTGAAGGCCTTGGTAAAGGCAGAAGAGATGATTATAAGAAATTTGCAGCTCCTTGAAAGATAAATTCAAAGTGTCATTAGTATTCTAGAATAATTCCCACTTTCTAACTCATCATAGTTTCTTGCAATAGAGTATTAAGAAATTTAATTGTGCTAAGACTGTACGGGGAACACCAAGTTAACTGTGCATATTTTTCTACATGCTACATGCAATCAACTTTAACCCCTGCAATGATTGGTCTTTGTCAGCAGTTCTCTTTAGATAATCTACACAGACTGAAAAAATTATTATTATGCCTACACAGTAGACTAGATTTCCCTGAGTCAGTGTTTTAATTATTCTTCCCTTCTCCTTAGGAGGTAAAAAATTAAATATAAGAGGTGTTTGTGATCATAGTGGTTAGCAGTTATTGAGCAACTTAAAAGGTGCTAGGTGCTGTCCTGAGCATTTTAGATAGTTATCTTGTCTAATCGGCAAAATGCTGGCATAACGTAATTAAAGTTAGGCTCTCATAAAGATCATTACATAAAGCCTATAATGCAATTTTTCTGCCATCAGCATATTCTTCCAATATTTTAAACAGGAACATGATAGTAATAAGATTTATGAAATGTCATATTTTATGCTGGCATTGAGAAGGATGATGATAGTAGCATTTGCAAAGCTTTTTCATTAACTTATTTGTTCATAGTTCTATTTGTTCTTTAAATGCATACTGATTATCTACATAAGCTAAGCTCCATGCATAGAACTTTGAGCAAGACAGACATGGTTTCTCCTCTACTAAAGCTTTTCTGGCCATAAAGAGAATAAAGAGATGGCTGCAATAATGCATGCTAAGAGAGGAACACATGAGATGTGGAAACATGTGGGGTGGGGGAACTACCTCCATTTAGGAGTCAGAGAAGTTTCACATTAGAAAGAGGCATTTAAAAGAAAACTAAAAGGTAGGAGGGACTGATGAAGTTCTGTTATGCAAAGACAAGAGAGAAAGCATTAAGAAAGGAATTTAAAGACAGAGATAATTACTAGAACAGGGTTTCTCAAGTTATGAAAGACTTTGAGATTTACCCTAAGAGAATGTAGAAATAAAACAACCCGGATATGGTAAAACAAACAAACAAACAAACAACAACAACAAAACTATCTGTCATTAATGAATGAGCAGTATTTCCACAATGTTGACACAGATACTAAGAGGAAAAATCCTGGTTCAACCCATATTCTAAAGCTCTGGCTCTGTCACCTCCTGATAAGATCACTCTCCTGCCTAGATCTTCCTCTATTAATCACAATACCAGAATGTAGAAGGCTCAGAAAAATAAATCAGCACCTTTCATTTTAGATTCACTACTTTTAATGTTTCTTTATAGAGTTCTGCTTTCTTCAGTTTGAATATCTTAATCTTCAGGTTTTCTCAAGTAAAAATCTTATAGCAGGCATTTCCTCTTCCTATATCACTTATCAATCCCTTATTTGGTCATGTTCTTGTTCAGGGCTTAGAAAACTGTCATAAAAGGCCAAAGGGTAATTAAATGTCTTAGTCACTGTTGTCCACATTCTATCATGACTTTCAACTCTGCTGTAGTAGCAGAAGCAGCCATACACAATAAGCAAATAAATAAGTGGGACTATATGCCAATAAAACTTTATTTGCAAAGAACAGGCTGCTGAATTTGGCTGGTAGTTTGCAAACTTTACCTGTCCCCAGGTTATGTAGTTTCTCTCCATATGTTGCTCTTCAGAGCACCCTTCCAGGCAGTATATCCTACCAAGAGGACCATATTTCAGACCCTGTTGCTCCTACACAATTTAATCAAATAGGAATCACCCTACTAGTGTTACAAGTAGTGGATTAGTTTTTGAGAACAGGGTAGAGTCCTAGTTATTATAAGGTTGACTATGCTTTTGCACTATTACTCATGACAAAGCCCCGAATTTCTATCTCATCAAATTTTTGTGTCAGATTCTCTAACTAGCAAGCAATTATCTTTGGTTATGGTTTCTGCTTTTCATCCCAAAGTCATTCCTCATCCTCATGGCTTCTCAATCTTCTGCAATTGAGGCTACTGTCTGTGGCTGGTTGAATAAAGTATTGCTTTAGTTGTTCTTTTTGATAAAGATAACATAGGTATGTTGACATTAGAAATGTTCAAACCTGTAGAGAATTTTTATGACTTTGAGCCAAACTGACAACAATGTCAGGGAGCAAGACCTCAAATACTCCTGAGAATAACAGTTTTTCAGCTTCTTTTATGCCTTTGAAATTAAAAAGAGAATGTAAGGAAGATAACATGGAGGTGGGAGAAAGCAAGGCTGACATTGGATTATAGAATAGTTAACAAGATTATTTGCTTTTTTAAGGGAAGTTAAGGCTTATTTCAAAGATGTGTTAACTTAGAAGCATAGAAGCAAGAGAGGCTTGCTTAATGCAAAGATAAACCTTTTACTAAAAGATTATAGGTCTGGGGCGTGACTACCCACTATGGCCTACCTAGTTAGAAATTTATGATCAGATCACCTTATGAGGTTACTTTTCATAGCACCATCCATAGGTATTTTATATATGTAAATTTCTGTGTTTTGCCCTCAATTGTCAAGTAATCTAGGCAAACATTTAGATTAAAGTGTGACTTCCCTGAACTACAGAAAATGTCACTGCACCCCAGGGAACAACTTCTTGTGCTTCAGCTCCAGACTACGGGACCCAGAAAATTCCTCTGCCATAACGTGAATACAGCCACATCCTCTCCAATGAAGTTGGAAAGCCTCTTGGGTGAAGGAACAAGGGTAGGGAATAGTTAACCTTTTATTATTTAATAATATTTTCTATCAGGGCTCAGAAAACTATGGTCCACAGGTCAAATCCTGTCTGCTATCTGTTTGGTAAATAGTTTTACTGAAACACACTCTTCACCTTTATTTCATTGTCCATGGCTGCTTTTACTCCACAAGGGCCAAGGTGAGTAGTTGAGTTGAGTAGCTGAGAAACTGCATAAGTCTTATGGCCTGCAAAACATAAATATTCACTATCAAAAAAAATCTGCCTATTCATTCTTTAAATAAATTTTTTCCTGTTCAAATTACAGTGACTTCTGTCTTTGGTACAGAGTTAGTAACAAAAGTAGATCTAGGAGACAGACCTTCAAAGATGAGATATTTAAATTGGTTTGGTCATACTCTTAGGTTTACCAATGAGGAATGGGTACTAATATCCGTAAAATGTCACAACATCACAATGAATCGAGCTTCTATATGCAGTGATACTGCTCAGTTGGTGCCAGCTAAACAGTACATGACTAATCTTGTTGACTATAAATGTTGCATACTTCATAGGATTTTATAGCTGAAGTATTCCATTTCCTCTTTAGATCATTTGGTTTTGTTCTATTTTCACCATCTTAATACCCAAATTAAATTTGAAATATAATAACTTGATGAGGAGTTTTGTGATTATCCTTGAATAGAATGGGGGACGAATGTCAAGAAAGAACATAAATCCCATTAAATACACTATTATTTCCACATGGAGAAAAACTGAGTGCTACTTGATATTTTAAAATATGTAATGTCCTTCGTGAAGCTAGACAAATAATGAACTTCTAATATATATAAGCTTAACCATCAGGATATTGACACCAATAACCATCAGGATATTGACACCAATATATAGTTATTGTGTACTCCACTAGCTTATTTAATTCTCACAACCAACTTTGAAATGGCTAGATACTGTTCTCATTTTATATAAAAGGAAAGTGAGATAAATCACATAACCAACAGGTGTTAGAATCAGTACTGATTCACTGCTTTATGACTAAAGAGTGGAATGTTATCTACTACAAGAGTATTGCCTTCCATATTTCTTTTGACTATTTCTTCTATTGGCACTGCCTAATGGATATTGATAATGAAGGCTGCCATATGAATTTACTTCCCAAAGCAAACACCTCCATATTTTGTATAAAAATAAGCCCCTTTAAAGAAAATTTGTTAACGGTTTCAGATCACAAGAATGTACTGGGTTCAAAGAAAATGAATTCAACTCATTTCTTTAATAAGCATTGAATGTGTTTCTTGGAATGTTGGAGATAATGTGACATTGTGAAATATAAATACTGTAGTATATGTTCTATGTTTTCAAGCATCATACATTTTGGTGATACTACTTTGGGGTATTGTCTAACACCGAAAACCAATTCTTTGCTTCTTCAGACAGACACTAACTTGGTGTTCAAAAATTCAGTTCAGTTCTGACACAAATTACCCAGAGATAGCACAGACCCTACAGTTTAAGGATTCAATCTCAGAGAACTGTTTCCTACTTCAGATGCCAATCATAAGTGATTTCAGTGGTATTCTCTAGAAAACATAACCTCATATTTTACCTCTAGTTTGTCCTAACTGTGTGCTGCAGAAGAGATAACCTATTCACAAAAAGGGTAGGTTTCCTCAAATATTTCTAATTAATAGACAAACATGAACCAGGAAAAATGTTAAATGGATATTTCAAATAGGTATTTGAAAAATATATTCTCAAGAAATATATCTCTGACATATAATAAAAGCCCATAATATGTGGAATGGATGAAGAAATTAATTTTTACATTCATAAAAAAAAAGAACAGACAGGGTTTGATTAAAAGACATTTTATTTCATTCAGGCACATATCATACTCAGTTAATAAGAGCTGCAATTATTAACCTGGGCATTTTCTATGAAATAAAATGCCATAGGACAATATAAATTATTAAATAGAAAAGGATAAAAGGCAAAATGTTCAACACAAAGGTATGCTTACATGCTTTCAGTAATTATAATAATCTGCTAATTGACTTCTTCCATCTCCCCCCCATGAGGGTACCAATTAAAATACACTACAATTTTGCTATTCAGTCTTTAGCATTAGAGCAGATGATGTTTGAGTTTATGACCGGTTTTCTCAATGTGTTGTCCAATTAACCTCAATGGGAATGATTCACAGCAAATCCCTGGGGTTCTCTATGAAAGGAAAAGTCAGACAGGCTACTACAAAAGAAAGAGCTTTTTTGGTACTCTAAAGCTCACTTGTGGACTATTCTGGTGAAAAACTGGTGCCAGTGGAAACATTTAACTATTCAGGTAAACAATTTATGTAGCTATCACTGAGGCAGATGAGATGAACCATAACTGAAACAAAGGGAAATGGGATATAGTTCAGGCAGGATCTGACTTAGTCTACCAAGAGGATGAAAAAATGTGTACAATTCCATGTTTGAGGGCTTAAATAGGAGAACTGTATAATACCTCCTGCAGAAGGTTGTTTAAAATGAACTGTTCTCTCAGATACAGGGACAAATTACTTATCAAACTTAAATATATAATTTTTTAAATATAATGTAATATCAATGAAGTAAATTTCTATATTCACACCAGCTTGAGAAGGAGAGCATGCTTTTGTGTTAGTTCACACTAAATTCCAGATTATTGAAACCCTGATAATTCTGAACATTAGGCAATTAATGAATGTTCATTCACTCAACAAATAGCATTGGGATTTATTTTGATGGGGCCAACAAAAAGGCTATATGAAAATATGGAACAGAACAAGAGAAAATAATTTGAATAATGAAGTTATTCACTTGATCTAATAGGTACACAGAGAACTTTGAATCCAAAGAAACCTTACTCTTTTCAATGAGATATTGTCTTAGTCCATTCAAGATGCAATAACAAAATATCATAGACCTGCTGTAGCTTGTAAAGAACAGAATTTACTTCAGCCTCTAAAGATTAAAAGTTGATCAGAGTGCCAGCATGACTGGGTGAGGGCCCTCTTCTGGATTACTTCTCAATGTATTATATTGCATGGCAGAAAAGAAAAGGCAATTCTGTGGAACTTCTTTCTCAAAAGCACCAATTCTATTCATGAGGGCTCTGCTCTCGAGATCCAACCACCTCCCAAAGGCCCCACCTTCTAATAACACCGTAATGGGTATTAGGATTCCAACATGAGAATTTGGGGATGGGGGGTGAGCATAAGTATTTAGAACATAGCAGACAAGCAAAATTGGAAAACAATGAGGATATTAGGCTACAAAGAAAATACTGGCTTAATATAAAAAATAACTAGATTTTGAAATATGTGCCAAACAACAACTTGTGTTCTTCACACATATGTGCATGTCTACAGTTTGGTCATTTAAATATGTATGTGTGTATATATAATGTATATGAAAAATATGACCACCATAGAGCAAACCCCAAAAAGGATACTCAGGATATTCTCAAAAGACAATTTAGAAAGAAACAGACAATCTAAATATGCCTATATTCATTAAAATAATTAAATCAATAATAAATAACCTTCCAAAGCAAAAATTACCAAGCTCAGATTGGTGCATGAGTGAATTCTACTAATATTTAAGGAAGGAATTATATCAGTTCTCCAAGTCTCATTCAGAAGATAGAAAGAGAGATGCTTTCTTACTCATTCCAGCATTACCCAAAACCACACAAAGGCCGTCCAAGAAAACTACATATGAATATATTCCATGAACATAGATGCAAAATCCTCAACAAAATACTAGAAAATTGAATCCGACAATGTATAAAAAGAATTCTATACCTCAAGTATGAGAATGGCATTTCTTCTTTTGTGATATGTAGAAAGTAGTGGAGGATACATGCAGCTGTGTGTCATGCCCAACAATGCATGTACCCATAGAAGCCATACGGTTGTACAATAGAAATGTCAGCTGTTTAAAGGTAGATGTTTTGGAAACAGACTTGAGTTCTAATACCAACATTACCACTTAATAGCTAGGTGAGGGACTTGGAGCAAGTTATGTAAACTGAGAAACTATTTATTTTTATTGAGGAAAATAATATCATATCTTCTTCATCATAGGCTTATTAAAAAGATTGCTAAATATACTGTATGAAAAGGACAAAATACCATCACTAACTTGTAGTTATTATTTAATGAAAGTTTTCTATGATTTTATAAAAGTTCTATGTGTTAGAATGGTGGACAAAATCCACCTGTTGCAATCACTGTCTGTAAAACCAACAATTATGAAATATAAATCAAACTATACAGTGTATTTGACATTGTGCTTGACCCCAGTGAATGAGTAACTGTTATTAAATAATTTTAGAGTGAATCAAAAAATGTGGAATAGTATTGAGTAATCCTAGCTCAAAAACTTACTGTTCCATGATTAAAGACAACATATCATAAAATAATTAAATACCTATCTCTAACTGAGAGCCTGATAAATTTATTAAGAACTCTAGGATTTTCTCAATAATATGTAAATCATGCTAGGATATTTTTTTCTATTTGGATATAAATTTTGTTAATTTTATAATAAAATTTCAGTTAATAATACTCTCTTTGTTTCAGCTAAGCAGATTACTTTTATTGATAATTCCTCTCAAAATCAGTGAACTTACCCTAGAGAAATGAAAGATCAGATAGAGGGTAATGAGAAACAACACAACACTTCTCCTCTGAGAAAGAAATGTAAATTGGTAGGAGTTACTGTATCACAGTCTTACTTCTGCCCAGACCTGAATTTGTTAGACAGGTTACCAAAAAAGGAGGGTCTAATTAGTTCCTGCTCTGCCTACTGTTATCTATATTATCCTGTTTTGCAACAATTAAATATATACATGTTTTTTATTTAAGCTTAGATATTTGCATAACTTCTAGCTTTCAATTTTATGTTACATAAGGAATCTTTCAAAAAGATGTTTTACAGGAAAGGATACTTTCATTCATTAATTCTTTCAATGATTTGGTTAATTTGTATTCCGGTAACTTATTTTGGATTCTCAGTTTTATTATTTGGCTTCTGAACTTCTATTAGTTTTGGCATAGATGTACAATGTTTATGATCTTATATTCTTAGTAAATATATCTCACTGTTTAACAATGGTCAATATTCTGTTTCATACATGCATTCTCTTGTCACTATTTAGTCATATTAGTAGTACTATTATAGTCATAGTATTCGTTATACTATTAATATAGTTATACTACTATTATAGAACTGTACATAACGTCATATGAATTTCATTTTATTATAAACATTTTGCAGATGAGGATGCTATTTCCTCAAAGAAGTTCAACTCAGGATCTCTCATCTTTAACTTCAAACATTACAAAAAAAAAAACCTATGTTAAATTACTGGTTTATTTCATGTGGGGATTGGGCTGTACTACTGACTGCTCTCCTCTTTAATTTTTAAATTATTATCAAAGTAATTTGTTAAACTGATCTCTTTTTTTCTTTTAATTTTTCTACTTTAGATAAAATTATTTATTAATAACAATAGTTTTTAAGTTATTAATTATAATATTTGAAGTGCTTTAAATTTCAAGTAGAAAGCAGTGGGTGTATTTCAGTATCTTTTCAGATTTAAAGCTGTTTTTTTTATTACTGAATAGAGAACCACTTTGTTATAAACATCTGTAATGTGACAGTCTCTAAATAAAAGTCTTATTAAAATTCTGTTTGCTAGCTGTCAGATTTTTAAAAATTAAACACATCAGAGGCAGAAATTCTGGACCTGAATTTCATCATTTTTCATAATACCCTGAGTTTTCCATGTAATTTTTTTTCCTCAGAATTTCAAACCAAATTATTTAAGAAGCATTTTTATATAAATATAACCATGAATACTGTCCTGGAAGACAGTAAGCATGACCTACAGTCCTATTTCTGCTGTTATTTATTCACACGTCCTTGTCAAAATCAATCTCTTTAGAAAGCAGTTTTCTCATTTCTAAAGACTGAATAGATAGCTTATAAAATTCCTTTCAGGTATAAAAATCTCTAATTATTTATTAAAAAAAATGCTTTTTAGGTACCTGAATTTCAATGACTTTTGAAAAAGATTTAGAAATCAAAGATATTATAGTCTTTGTTATAATCACATCCTACTTCATGCATATTATCAATCCCTATTCTCTCTAAATTATTTAAAATTTTTATATCTTGTTTAATAAAATCTGCTCAAATTTAAAATATGTTTTGATCACTTACATGAGTATATAATGTTTTCCATCCATAATTGGTTAATATAAATTCTAGATCAGAGCATATCTTTTATGATACATATCTATCTTATGATATGTGTGTGTATGTATGTATGTATGTGTGTGTGTGTGTGTGTGTGTGTGTGTGTGTGTGTGTATATATATATATATATGGAATACGATTTCCCAATATAGCTTTCTTAATATCTTTTTTATATTAGGAAATGAAATATTTCATACAAAATAAAATAATTTCTCATACAATTTACTTATATTAAATACCAAAGTACAAAATATGAGATATCATTATTTTTAAAAATTAGAATAGTTATTCTTTTTCTAATTAAATTATATTTTTTAAGTCTATAGTTTAATGAACTTGCATCATTCCTTGAACACTTCATAGACTATACTTGTATGTTCAAGATTAATATATATAATACATTAACAAATCTTAGTTTACATGGAATTTTTGGCAAAACACAAATTTGTTCAACAAAAATCTGAAACAACTTTTTAAAGTTGTGTTTTGAATGAGATAACATAATTAAGTGAAAGATAACCAGAACCCAAAAAACCTAGAGTGATTAGGAATCTGAAACTTCCAATTTTTTAACTTTTACTTTAGGCAAGGATTTTTTGGTTGTTTAATCTATAAAATTAAACCATGGTTATTTCATCTATAAAACTGGAATAACAGCATTTATTTTGGATAATTCAAAATGTCATTATGAAGAATAGATGAATTAATATATGGAATGGCTGAATGTGATGCAAATTAAGATTAAATGCTTAACCTCTATTGGCATATCACAAATATTTCAGATGAACTCTTGTAGAATTGTGGGATACGTGTTTATTTTAAATATAGTTAAACCTATTTGTTTCTAATTATTGTTAAAGAATTTTTAAAAATACATTCATTTCTCACTAATAGTTGTTCGAATTCACAGCAACCTTCATCTGTATCACGACTTATTCAAAAACGTATATTATTACATATTTCTCTCAGTTATGTTCTAAATATTAACTGTAGCACTAGTAAAATGTATAACAGAATGTCTGCCATAAATTCATGATTTTCTTATTGATGTGTGACACAATTTATTCTGGCATATACCTAATGTTAAAAATGAACCATATGCTTAAGGTCAGAGTGATTATTTCCAAAGACTTCAGTTTTCTTGTAAGAATATTCTTCTGAGCTTGTAAGTTTCAAAAGGGACATAATATCTTCTCTGATATTTAAAATCTCAGCTAAGTATTTTATATTGATATTTTTTATTGTTATTGGGTCTCTCACCTACTTCAAGTACAATTGAAATAGCCTGGCTTATTCTATCTGTTGTTCTCTTTGTCAGCTGTTGTCTGTTTTATATTTATTTCTTCATGAAAAGTCATTATTAGGTAGGGGCAAGATCTTTCTCTAATATTTTTTCTAGATGTTTTAATATAACATAAGATAAGCCCTCCATTTTTGAATTTTTAAAGATATTTTAAGTAAAATTCTTTATTCCATAATCAGTTAGCTTTGTATATTTTTATTATAAACATTTAAATATACAAATATAATGTATATAAAGTAATGACACTCATGTATTTATACTGAAATTAAACAACTGTTTGCAATTTGCCATATTTGTTTGTTATCTTTTTTTAAAAAAAGGAAATACAATGTTAGAGATTCTGATTAAGACTCACAGCATTTCTTTGTGCCTATTATTCCCCAGAAATTAATAACTTTCTAACATTGATATAGATTATATCCATGTGTTTTAAAACTTTTAACTTATTTGATAATATCAATGAAACATTTGTGTTATGTATTTTTAAACATATATAACATACACTATATATCATTTATTACCTAACATTTTCACATAATAGGATTCTGATATATATATGTTTAAATATCTAAAATAAATTTATTTCAACTGCTCTTTATAATTCTCTTATATGAAAAAGCCAACTAATTTTGTTCACTCCTATTGCAAACAGTTGTATGGTTCCTATTTTTCAAATCACCATTGCAAATAGATTTCGTTTTTATCCTGTGTTTTTTTGTGCATATATCTACAGTAGATACCTAAAAATAGAACTGCTAGGGGTAAATAAATGTTTTTAGCCTTAATAAATATCAAATTATTCTCTTAAGTGATTGATGAGAAAATACATAGTCTCAAAAATATCTAGCAAATCTCTTTTTTAAAATATGCAAAATGATACTTGGTAGTTTTAGACATTTACATCTTTGCCAATCTGAGTGTGCAAACACATCTTATTTTTATTTTAATCTCCATTTCCTTGAATAGAGAAGTGAGTTTATTGCCAATTTGACTTTTCAACTTTGAAAAATTTTTAGGTATATAAAAAATCTGGTTGGATTTTTACTGAACTTGCTTTCAATTTACTTTATTTGGACAGAATTTCTATCTTTATGATATTGAGACTTCCAATACATCACATGCTATTACTCCACTTATTTAGACTTCTTTTATATTTTTCAATAAAGTTTTATCATTTTTTGACATACTTATATACCTTTTGTTTTAAATTTATTTTTAATTTTCTATTGATAGCTTTCACCACTCTAATAAATTATATTTTATTATGCTTTAAAATTTGTTGCAAGTATAGTAATATAATGTTTTTGTTTTTGTTTTTATCTAGCAGCTTTGTTTGACTTTTATTAGATTTTCTTCAATGAGGAATAATTCTTTATTTTTCTGACTTCCAAGGGGAGGATTTTTTTTTTCTAAAATCTCCTTGTCTCTTATGCAATCACTTATTCTTATAATGGAGTGGGCAACAGCTACTGGAATACAGTTTCTCATTGACCAGACTACAAAAAGTCCTAAACACAGCTGTATCTCCCTCCTCATAGTCTACTTTCTTCTCCATCACAGACTACTGAAAGATGGGACCCTGAGCCAGTGTATCAATCAGAAGAAAAACTTTTCATTATGTGAGTTTTATCTAGACAGAGTGAGTGACAAGATAAGAAGTAAATGCAAGCTCTTTTGACTCTCACTTTTAGCCAGAAAAATCTTATCAGAAACAAAAGGCAGGCATTTTGACTTCTATCTGTCAATCTCTTTGATTCTCCTAATTGATTCAAAGGTTGTACCTTCACAAATACAAATAGAAATTAATAGGATTAGAAATTAAAAGATTTTCTTGAAATTTTCTACTCAGAAATATCCTACTATCTGTCACTATAAACAGTTCCCTTTTTGATTACTGTATATTATATTTATTCTTGCTATTTTTTACTCGCTAGGACTTTCAGGTAAATATGGAAGATATATAGTTCAAAGGATTTTCTATAACTTTTTTTCTGACTCAAAAGTGAATCTTTATTTTTTTATGCCAATAGAGGATGTGCACTTTTATTTAAATTGTTCTAAAGTGAAAAATGAATCTTAATGTTTCTCATTAAGTCTAAGGTTTAATACTATTTTAATAACTAAACTTTGCCTCTTAAGAAAGTTCCTATCATTGTCTGGTTTTCTAGGAAGTAACTAATTTTGAATGTTTTTGAATTTTTAAATTTGTGTCTATCTGTTCAAATTGCCATAAAAAATTCTAGTTTAAACTATTTATATGGGGAAATATAGTAATTTTTTTTATTCTTCAGATAAAGGCAATGTCTTTAGCATGTATTTTAAAATAATAGTTGAATTCAGTTTATTAAAATTACTTAGAAATTTTGTATCTTTATTTATATAAGGATCAGCCTGTAGCATTTCCATACTGTCCTTGTGTGCTGTTTCTATCAATGTTTACTTGTCTCATAAAATGAGTTAGGAAATGTTACCTAATTTTATGATAAATATGTATGTCAAAGTAGAAACAATAAAACTATTTCCACTGATGAAACATGGTAGTTCTTAAACATTTCTCAGAATTCTTTGAAACTCTTCCCATCCAGGGAAATAGTCAATATTCTCTCTCTCACATCTAGCACAAGTGAGGCTATATCAGTTTCCAGACCCAGGACTTTAAAAAAGTGGGGAATAACAAAACAAAACAATAAAAACAAACAAGAAACAAAACAAAAAACAAAAATGACAACAAAGAAAAAACTAGCAGCATTGACTTTCTATTTTTCAGAACATTTGCTCCTAGAACTCAGTCACCATTGTGTGAGGAAGTTCAAGGAGCTTACAGAGAGGCCCATATGACAAAAACTAAGGTCTCTGGCTCTCAACCTCAAGAAGCCTTACATAAACAATCAAAAGTTACTGTGAGTCACGCAAACGAGTCATCCTAGAAATGAATTCACTAATTCCCAATCAAGTACCCCAGCTGACACTGTGCGAAGCAGACATGAGCCTTTCTTACTGAATCCTACAGTTATAGGAATTAAGTAAATTATTGATTCTTCTCTAAGGCGAAAACAACAACACATATAGTTGAGGAAATTAAAAGACAACCTATAGATCAGGAAAAAAATTTTGAAAATTATATATCCAACAGAGGACTTGTATTTAGACTATATAAAGAACACTCAAAACCATACAACTAATAACTGAATTTTTTAAATAGTAAAGCGAATATGCACATGAAAAGATGCTCTATCAACATCATCAGTCATCAGGAGAACACAAAGTCACAATGAGATATCACTACACAACTGTTATATTATCCAAAATAAACACAATTAATTGATTAACATAATTTCAAGTACTGATAAGGAAGCAGACTAACTACTGTACATATAGGATTTTGTTAACTTCTGAAAAATAGTTTTATTTTTCAGCAGCAGTTAACTTTCTGAATTCAAATTGCAAAGCTCTCTCTCTTTATGATAGGCAACAAGTCAAATTTCAGTTTATTTTTATTTTTATTTTCATCCTTGGCTGAGTTAATTGAGGCTGATTTATACTGCATGATATAGGGGTCATCAGAGATTGGAGCAGAGTTCATACACAGAATCTGTGGCTCTACCTTTCTGCCTCCCTCTTTTCTTGGATTTTCCTCATAACTTTTCAGCTACTGTGGTCCTAAATAAACCTTGTTCACTGGTTATCCAAGCCAGAAGACTGTAGGTTTTCTATTGGATGGGATGTTTAGCCACCTCAAACGGTAAAGACTGGTATGCACCTTTGTTTAATAACTAAATCAAATAAAAAATTCATTTTACAGCACTCTTGTCTTCAAAGTCATTCATTAGTCTTCAGTTTTTACTTACTCTTCAGATATATTTTAAAATATATTTTGCCCTGAGTTTATGATTATGACATGCGTAAGGGTTGTGATAAGCACTAACTCAACAAGACTAGAAGTCAAACTTCAGGGCTGCTTTTCATCTGAAGGAACTGCATCTTTTTCAACTAAGAAAGTCTGTTAGGTTCTAAAAACATGTATCTATTTCACATATTTTAAAATTCTTAAGCAAATCATTTGAGGTATTTAAAAATCTTATATAAACTTACTTTTCCAGACTTATTTCCTGATACTCCACACCATAAAGGCTAATTTTTGAATTAATTGCTCCTGGAATTCACTGTGTAATTTACATACTTCCACACATTTGTTAATGTCTCTCTAGTTAAAATCATCTGTCTGTCAACCTGTTGAAAACCCATTTGTTCAGTTCACATATAAGTATCCAACTAGTAAAAATATTCCTTTCATGTGTGTCCCCAATGAATATTCTTTCTTCGTAGGAACTTATCACATTATATAATGGTTTGTAGTATGTCTGTCTTCTTCAATAGTCTCCTCCATGAATATTTATCTTTGTGCCCAATGGCACCTAGTAGAGTTTGAACCACATGCCAAGTGCTTGATGAATAAATGTTTCCACATGTATTCCTACACATTTCCTCCTACAAACCTTTTAGTGAGCTGATTTTGACATTCTTCCCAGACAGGGCTTATGCCCTTTACTAGATACTCTGTTATTCCAACTATTGGCTTTCAGTCCTCCCTTATGGCTCTGAGAAAAT
This sequence comes from Macroglossus sobrinus, assembly GCA_004027375.1. NCBI lineage: Eukaryota > Metazoa > Chordata > Mammalia > Chiroptera > Pteropodidae > Macroglossus > Macroglossus sobrinus. The sequence continues at coordinate 199,640 of PVKZ01001673.1, read as the reverse complement.
GTTTTGTTTATGTGCTTATGCACACACCTAGCCTCTGAAACTGACAAAAATATTATCTTTCCCTGGCTCCTAAAATACACCTACTCTTCTAACCTGGAATGCAACTTCCTCTAATCCAATAAATTTTATTTGTAGAATGGTTCAACATGCCCCACAACTCTCCAAAAATGAGACAGGGCTCTGAGAACTTAGATACATTCGCACCCCCAAGAATTCAGGAAGAATGTAATCCATAGCTTCTTTCAGCCAATAGAACTTAAACACAGTTGACAATATCTTTATTACAGGGTGGGGTAGTAAACCATCCAGATGTATTAACAAGATTATAGTAATTACCATGCTCCAGTCATATTAGCTCTCTCAGTGATTTTCTGATGTTCATGAAGCCAAAGAGGTTCTAATTTTTTTTTTGTTGGTGTTCATCAGAGGTATTAATTGAATAATCAATGTTTTTGATGAAAAAGACTACCTTTGTGTCATGCAAATTAACAATGAGAATATAAAAAGAAACATGGATATTTAATTCTCTGGATGGAGAATTATTCCATGGTAGAATTTGATTCACCTGAAAATTTGAACAATAAAGTATTACATTTTTCATTAAGTCATTTGAAGCAATTGTCAGTGCTATGAATAACCTCAATACAGTTTGGAGTCTAGGTGAGCAGGACAGGACTCTAGTGTATTTTAGACTAGAAAGAAGTCAGAACCAACAGGACTGAGTTAGTGCCTTGAGTTAGGCAGGAGAGTTGACTAATACAGAAACAGGCTAGTGTACTCAACAAAGTGTAAGTCCATCAGCCAGAGGGTAAGTTCAAGAAGTAGATTGACTGTAAATATGATCCTTCTTTGTTCATATATCTTATAATGTGACTTGATAGCTCTTTCCACTAAGAAGTGGAGGCTTTTTACCTCCCCGTTCCATCTGAAATGGCTCTGTAATTATCTTTGGACAATAAAATGTGGCAGAGTGATAATGTGCCAGTTCTGAGTTTAGGCCCTACAAGATTTTACATGCTTCTTCTCGTTCTCTTAGAAGCCTGACAAGCTCCCATGAGAACATCAGGTTAATCAGCTGGATAAGAGACAAGTCATCCCCCAGCTATTCTGTCAGTTGATCACAGATGTATAAATAAGCCAAAACAAAACAAACCAAGTCTAGCCCAGATTAGAGTCTCCTAGTTAATCTGAATAATTGGAAATGAGTGAATAAATTAATGAATGAATGAATCTGTATTCCACTGAAGTTTTGTGGTTCTTTATATAGAAATAGCTAAATAACAGTATGACATAGTAGGAAGAAGACTAGTACTATATATCCAGGAAGAATCTGGAATCTGAAAGAGTTTCTAAGTAACTTCTAATGAACAATATGTGTGATTTTTAATACTGGAACAAAGTTTTTTTTTCTCTATGACTTGTTTAATTCCCTTAATAAGTAGAGGCAGTTCTGGTACTGAAGGTGGTCCTATGACTGCTAGTGAATTCTCTCCTTAACCTGGGCATAAAGAGCTAACTCTATTTCTTCACATTGGGTTAGTCCAGCCACATTATGTAAGGTAAGTCTTTGAGGGTAGTGCACAAACCTGGGAGACTTGATCCACACCAAAATCAAGGCAGGAGGGCTGCTAGAGGCAGATTATCTTACTGGGTTATTAAACTAAAGAATTATAGTGACAGAAGGAAGAATGTAGGGTAAGGAAACCAATATGGCACACTTCAACTTAAAAGTGTTGATTGAGAAAGTTACTAAACAAGCAGGCACATCAATGTAGCAATGATAATAAAGAGAAAGGCAGATTCAGGAACCAAGTTCACATAAATTGAAGACTGTCTAGGTTTCTTTTACTAATAACCACAGGTGCATAGAACAATTTCATAAGATTTTAAGATAAAAGCATACATTAATAATCAAGGTATGATAACTGATAATGAAACAGGTAAGGATAACAGAAATTCCTTTAGTCTAATAAAAAATTATAGGAAAAAATCTAACTCAAGATAATTGTTGAATATCATCCTGCACATAAAGATGAGAGTAGCTAACTTTGCATAGTACCATATGTGACTTGAATTTCTTCACACCCAGTGGTGATGGTTTTATATGTTTCCACTTAGAAGGAGTTACTTGGTATTCTTTTTGATACATGTTACATACTAGAAAAGGGGGCTGCTGATTGTTAAAGAATTCTTTCTAACATGGAGTGGTTCTACTCCTTGTTACCCATGTAGCAACTCTAACTACTTTCCCCTCTGCAATGGATCTCTAACACTATCTTGCCAATAATGAGATTGGAAACACCTCCAGTATTCATACATTTCAACATATCTCCATTTCTTTAGCAATTATTCCAGTCTTCTCATTTGAAAGAATGGGAAATGCTAGTTTCTGTAAAAGAAAAAAACCTCCCAGCTTTCCTCTACATCCCATCATTTTTATGACTCCTAATGGAAATTGATTTTTTTTCTCTACTGTTTCTTTACTTTTCACTTTTAAATGTACAGCACAATGTAGGTGAAAGTGAGAGATTACATCATTTGGAAAGTCATTTAACCTTTATGAATCTCTTCAAGTATAAATGGGGAAAGGTAATAATACTTACCAATATGACTGCTTTCTACCAGTCAGAGATGAGACCCTACAGAAAAAGGATGGTACAATCAAGTGAAGTAATTAAAGAGAATATCATGAGGAATCGATTTACAAGAGTGTAAGCAGAGTAAGGGTGAAATCAAGAAACAGCAAGTCACTTAAGGCTAGCAAAAGCAGGGAAGTATTACCATCCTGAATGTGAAGGTGAGGGAGCAGTTACTGGAACCCAAAGACAGAGTCGTAGCTGTAAGACAGCACTACTTGAAAGGTGCAAATGGAACGGCTCTCCAGGTTTACAGCTCTCACCAGGTAACACCTATTTTATAGGTGACTCTATTTCCTTTCATTGTCTATCTAGCCAAGGGCTTCTCACTGCTGTTAATCTTTGGGTAACTCACCATCTCTCATTTTGTTTTCTAACTTTACTCAGACATTGATAAACGTTCACTTCACTAACATCTCCTGTGAAATATCTGGGGGTGAATTCTGTAAATAAAATGTGTTCTTGTATATTTAAGGATATTTCCATTTATTTTTATCTATTTGAAGAATTTTTTTTCTCATGGCTTCTAAACTTTCGCTAAACTCTTAACTTTCTGATTCTACATAAGCCTTGCTTTTTGTTAATTTACTTGAGTGTAATTCTTTTCTCGCTCCTCAAAGTTGAGTGTGCCGCAGTATAAAAGCTGCATTTCTGCTCATCTTTTATTATTTCAAATAGCCCATGAATATTTATAGCTAAAATTATTCTACTGAAATCATGACTCCCAAATATTTATCTTCAGATCTGCTTTATACTTGAGTGAGTCTTGAAGAATGTTACGATATATGCTCAGAAAATGTCTGTTGGAGTACATGAAATCTTAACTGCTAATCATAACTTTAAATCTAACCTTGAATTCAAGTTATGCCATCTTTTATATATTGAGTCATAATATTGTATTATAATTTTATATAATTATATATTTGTTTGCCCAATTAGAAAATAAAGACCTCAAGGTTACTTTGTCTAGTATTTCTATGAATTAATAGTTTCTAGCATATAAGTGCTTAACAAATATTTATTAAATGAATAATTTCTAAATTAATCCATTAACTTCCAAAGAAATAACATTTCCTACTTGTTTCTATTCCCATTAAATTCTTCTATGTATCTAAATTTGAAATATTAGAGTTATTTAACATAGTTATCATCATTTCTATTAGTCTCCAAATCATATTGATTCAATTTTCAATGAGATATGTTTCTTATTTTGTCTTTCCTACTAATTTACCTTGATAAGTTTCTTATTACAAAATATGAGGATTAAAAGAAATATGTGGATTACTGCTTTGATTACAGGCATTTCCTCTTCATTTTCTTCAGTAATCACTTTTTAAAAAAACTCTGAAATGTTATTCACATTACATAATACCTAGCAATTGGCTTTTCTGCCACGTCTTTCAGTGTTCTGAAAAATAATGAGAGAGACATTTTGAACTTCTGTAGGTGTTGTGAGTCACTTACTGAACAAGAACTAAGCTAAAAAAAAGTCACACACTCACACACCATTCCATGACTGGGTAGTAATAAGATTCTTCCTAAGTAAAACCATTAAAACGTTTTTATTCCACACTCATCCCCTAAATCCATAATGAGATAACAAGCAAAATTACTTAATCACATTATTTCTAGTAATTTTTAAGCTACTAAAGTATGCAAGTATTATGCCTCTTAGGGATTTTTCACATTATACCTTATATCCAAACTAAGCTAATAACATTTGGTACAAGTAGGAATTTAAATCTTTACTTCATTAGCAAAATGATCTAATCAATTCCCAGGCTTTTATTGAGCACCTACTCTGTGCTCTGGAGTCACTTTCATATTCTAACAATGCAGCATTATAGAGCCTGCTCAAGTACATACTATTTTATGGTAGAACATTATGACCTTACATATCATAAACCTATCTAACCTAACTGCAAAACATGAGAAAACATTAATTTTCTTTATAATTATATTTCCTATATAAACTTTATAGTCTGTATTCTATTTCAGTGGATATGTCAAGACATACATGGAAAGCAAATCATCAGATGTTTATGGCATGATTGAGATAGGATAAACAGCCATTGTCTGCATATGTGAGGGAATGTCTGTGAAACAGGTCAGCTGAGGAATGAATCTTTAGAACTGCAAAGAGCTTTTTTGTGTCTGCCATATATTTTGGGAAATACAGTATATAATGTACTCTGGAGGGAGGCATGATGTATCTATATACAATTTATTCACTATACAAAATATTTAGTGAGTCAGTTAGGAGTAGAAATACAGCTAGCACTTTGCTGTGTACTCTGACACAAGTTTGCATCTGCCCAGAGCAAGACACACTTTATAAACTTCTAACTTAAAATAACCCTTACCCAAATTGAAAAAGTAAAAAGAGAAACACAAATTGATAATATAAACAAAGGAAAGAGAGCAGTACTATAGATCGTACAAACATTGTGAAGGTATTAGAAAGATATTATCAGCAACTTTATGTCAATATTTTAAAATTAAGATGAACTAGGCAAATTACTTGAACAGTTATTGAAATTACACAAAAATATGTAGAAAACTTTAAAAATCCTATATTTATTTAAAAATTGAATCTGTAATTTAAATCCTTCCAACTGCAATAATTTCAGGCAAACTTGGCTTCACCGGTAAATTCTTAAAATATAGCTTATGACTATAGGTACAAAGTCCTTAGTAAACTATTAGCAAATCTAATTACATAATATGTAAAAATTATTAAGTTGCATATCTTCTAGTTAAAAATTTACGTTTAACAATTAAAAATGAAACAATGTAATTTACCAAAGTAATAGAAAAAATTATATAATTATTTTAATAGCTACAGAAAAAACAATTGAAAAAAATAGCAACATGCATGATGAAAATTCTTAGTAACCTTTGAATGAAAGGGATCTGATAAGAAATATCTACAAAAAGCAAGAGTAACTAACACATTTATGATAAATTATTGAACATTTCTTCTGAGATTGAGAAAAAGACAAAAAATCTCTGTTCTCATAGAGTTATTAAATTTTATTAAACATTATGCTAGATTATCTTGTCAGTAAAACAAATTTTAAAAATAAAAGATACAAAAGTTTAAAGGGGACAAATAATTATTTGCACTGTAATTACATAGGTTAAAAAGTAGTTAAAAATCCTAACAATCCATATAAACTATTAGAATTGATAAGCAAATGCAGCAAATTATTTGTATGTAAGACTAATGAAAATAATTTTATCTATATAATGAAAATATTTGGAAATATAAATTAAAATTTTATATATATATATATATATATATATATATATATATATATATATATATATATAACTCCTACAGACCAACAAAAAAATAATAACTAATTCTTCTCTCCTCGGAATCATATGGTTTTGCTCTGTGAGAAGAATTAAGTAGGGAATGAGAGCTTTGCTGGTTTTTAATTCCTCCCTTGAGTGCATAGTTGACTTTTAACTTAAAATTTTGGAAGAAAATTTTAAGCTTAAACATGCTCTGATGATCATCTTCAATTTATTTTTTTTTCCTCTTCTGACAGCACTTAAGTTATCCAGGCAAACTTGTAGAAGCTTTCTTCTCTAATTAGAACTCTGAGAAAGATGGATCACAATAATTTTTGGAAAAATAAAAAAAGAGGGGGAATAAGAGAAGAGGGGGCCAAGAAAGAAGAAAGAAGAAGAGGTGAAGAAACAGGCTTAAAGAACCAAGATGATTGTTGTTTTTAATTTTACTGTGAAATTCCCAAATATTGACTTCACTGAGAAAGAAATGATTATGCCTATATGAATAAACTCTCAGTAAAGGGTCAGTCTTCAAAACCTTGGAATACAGTGCAGAAACACCTTCATTACTTCTGGCAACTTTAAGTTTCTTGTTAGCTACTGTTACTAATTTATGAAGCTGAATCATCAAACATTCTTGTCTAATGTGTCTCTGGGGAGGTCTAATTGTTGTTCAAGTTCACTGTGACACTTTTAACCTGTTAATCATTATTTTCTCTTTACACTATCTTAGCCTTAAATTTAGTTTTACCAAGTAACTGTCCACAGGTTTAGAGGCTGTAAATATGAAATTGGGATTTGACAGTACTACACTCTCTCTAGAGTCTTAAGGGGATGATCCTTTCTTGCCTTTCCCCAGCTTCTGATAGTTGCTTGCAATTCTGGGTATTTACTCCAGTCTCTACTCCTGTCATCACCTGGTATTGTCTCAATGTGTGTTTTTCTCTTTTCTCCTATTCTTATGAGGCCATCAGTCATGTTAGATTAGGGCCCACCCTAATTCAACGTGACTCCACCTTATCTTCATTACATCTACAAAGACCTATTTTCAAAGGTCAAGGTAATGGTAGTTAGAATGTCAAATATGTTTTGCGGGGACACAATTCAACCCACAACATTACCTAATAATATTTTATATTATCTTAATAGTACAGGTTGTAGGTGTACAACATCAATGATATTTTCAGTATAAATACAATTGAAAGAACATTTACTATATTATTTTTAAATAAAATATCATTAATTCATATTTTCACAATATATTATATAATAACTTAAATAGATTTGATTAAGAAATAAAGAGCCCAAGTTCATTTGTGTATGCTTTGAAGTTAAATAAATAATATAGCACACATTTTGTTGATATTAATTAGTAAACTAATTTTTCAACCAGGAGCAATAAACTCATTTAGTCAACAATTGGGAATAGCTGAGTTTTGGGCTTCAAACTGTCTGAGAAACAGTATTAACATTTAATGGGTGAGGAAGGTAGGGATGCCAAAACAAAAGTTTTGCATTGCAGAGAATAACTATGCCCACTAAGAGTTGTCTTTCTTAAAATTTCAATAGAAACAAAAATAAACTAACAATACTTTATTATCCTAGAGCAAAACTAGTAGCTTAATAATTCACAGAAATTCATCATTCCAATTACATACCTAAGTATGTAGAAGGAGCTTTATAATCTAGATCATCATCTCATCAAATCTACTAATGAATCAATAATAGTTCATGCACACCAAATTTCAGTATCTGAAACAGGTAGGCCTTGACCTTAGCCCTAAATAGACCTAAAAGGGAACATGCATTATTTACATATAATAAGAAAATGTTTTGCTTCTGAATAAATTTCTGACCCATTAGGAAGGCTGCTGGCTCCCCACTGGCCTTGCACTGTAACTTGAAAAATACTCTCTGCTGTTTTTTCACTGTTAAAGTCTAAATTCTTGGTTTCTAAGTGCAGGTTCTTATCCTTAACCCAACAGAGGCTTAGAGAAAAAAGAGGTCGTGAAAGATGGACAAGCGTGAAACCAAAACAAGTTTATCAGCACCTCCAACAACACTGGTAACAAAGTCTAGTAGAGGAGGATAGAGCAGAAAGTCCCTATTCCATATGAAAAAAAAACAAAAACAAAAACAAAAACAAATAACCTTATAATTATTTTCTCTGCAGATAATGCATACTTTTGTAGAAAAGGGGGAAATAGGAGTCATTTGTTTCTTGCAGATAATCAAAAACTTTGTGATTAACTTTTCTGGTCAGAAGAGAATTTAATTTCATCAGGGGATTTTAGCAGGTTAATAGTAGTGATATGCCATAGCATAAAATGCCAGAGGGTATATCCTACTTGTCAAGCTTTCTTGAAAAGAAAGTAAATGTGTGTATTCCTTTATGGTTCTAACTGGGAGTGCTCAGGCTCTCACTTAGAGTGGCCAGATACTCACAGTGGAGGGCACAAATGCATAAGAAACCACCTAATTTACTAAAATTGTATCCCTGAAAACCAATCACACTCATAATTCAAACATAGCATTCACATGTGAATTTATATCTCTGTACTCAAGCAAAGCTGCATATATTTTGTTGTAACCCTGGGCCAGTGGACTTCAAATAATTTATGGGCACAATCTGTTCACTGGATGAAAGCCCTATTAGCAAAAATAGCATTTGCTTTGAGGGTCCAGGGTCCCCAAGAAGAATCATCACAAGGATCTCCATCAATATTTTTGAAGGACGTGTCAAAAAATCAAATCAAAATTAGCTTCTAATCCAATACCATAATCAACATTCCTCCCCTATAAACTCCACACACATAGACTTGAACACATGCACACACAACCTTTAAATAAGCAGGGGAAAAAAGACTTGTTCACAATGAATCAAGCCATATTTTACCTTCATGTCATCTACTCTCTCCAAATTCTCCTAGACAGCCAGTGCAAAGGCATTTGAGCCTAATGAAAATACTTGGCCAAAAAAAAAAAAACCCAAAAAAACAAAAAAACAAAACAAACAAACAAAAAACCTCCTGTCTCACACTGGTCCATCCTATTTTATTTTCTAGTATGAGGACTGTTGAAGTGTTCAGTAGGCAGAGCAAACATTGTTAGAAATGTGCTGCCATCAATTACTATTGATTAAGACTAATGATCAGTGTCTTAAAGACCCTGTAATCTAGAATAGTCTCTTTATCAACTGTAGCAGTACTTCCCTTCCTTTTTCTCACAATCTGCAGTACATCTTTTCAGTCTTTGTTTTTATTTTTATGTTACAGAAAAGCAGAGAGCACAGAGCTTTGCCCATTAATTCAGTGTTAATAAGGAGTGTTATGTGCTTTAACATATCTTCCACGAACACTGACTTTCCTGTTTCCTTTTCTTTCTTTTCCTTAGTGGAAAGCTGTCTTCTTCACTAATTAAAATTCATTATCTGCTCTTGAAATAAAGAGGCTGAGAAATGGCTGGCTGATTGCCTCCATAATGCTTAATAAATCTCGGGAGAACAAATAGTGTCCCTTTTGGAGAGGGTTCTTTTTCAACTTTCAATCTCTTTGGCAACCCAGTAGCCTCAGCTATTTTATTTGGTTTGCCATTTGTGGCATCCAGCTCTCAGTGTGAATTGGTTAGGCATCCACTCTTTAGAGTAGTCACTCATATTCTTAATAAGCATATGCTTTCAAGCATATCTCATCTAGATCCTACAGCATTACCTCCAAAACCTTTGTAGAGTCAGTCTATCTCAGTGAGTGAAAACTCTTAGTGAAATGTGATCTCATTTCTGGCATTGACGATCTTAAATACAGGTTTTTATACATGAGTTGGACCAACTCATCTCCACTTCAGTTGACATAAATTCATTTGTTGCATTGATTTTTACTGTTTCTTCCTTGCAGCCTATAGATTTCCTATGAAGTTGCTTAATCTGTTTGATCTGTATCAGCCAGGTTCAAATGTAAATGTATGCTTGGCAGTTTGGGGGAGAGGACCCCTACACACAAAGGCATTTAAAACTGCCGGACAGGAGCTCTGCTGACCCCTCATCTACCTGCCTGAGTCCACATGATTCTGGTTTTCTTGGTAAATTACCCACTATTCTTAACATCATCACATTATTAATGTTGCCAACTAAGAATCTGCAGGAGATATAAAATAAAGTTTAAGGGCATAGCTTTAAAGTCAGATGAAGTAGTCACTCTGCTTATTATCAGTAAAACTTTCAGCAGGCTACTTAACTGGCTGGGTCTCAGTTTCTCCATGCAATATGGGAAATGATATTTGTTTTAATAATTATTATGTTTCCCATAATAATCTTATGGGAAATAAGATTATTTTGAACAAAATAATCTTTTGTTCTAGTTCAAAAGATTGGTTTGAACCAATTTGAATTATGCATGTAATGTACTTAGTTTAGTGTTAGAATAGGTTCTAAAATAATAATACTCTTTTAAATAGTTTTTTTTAGAGTACATATTATAATTCTACATTCAGTGAGTTTTATGCCTTCCATTTTTATGAGAAGAAAGCAATGTATCTGTGGAAACAAAATATATCAGACTTTTCTGAATGTCCAAGGATTCACAAAGAAAAGATTCTGCCTGGGTAAATGATAAATATGTTGTTTCGATGATTCTGTATGGAAAAGTCTACCTTATGGGAGCTTATTGCCTTTTTTCTCTTTTTGAGAGACTTCACTGCTAAATTGGCAATTTTGTTTTCTACTATTCTTCTTAGTGTCTGTCTCTAAATAAAATACTTGAAGATTCACTTATCCCCTAAAGTGGATGGAGGTGTCTTTTGAAGACATGCTTCCTCATCAACTTGTTTCTGGCTGTCCTGGTTCATTGTCTCCAACAATCTGACTTTAAGCAGGTATGCTGAGGAATTTTACTTACATATGAGAGTAATTTTCTAGGACTTCATAACCTATTCTCTTACACCAGCTCTAAAATCAACTCATTTTTGTCAATGTTACTACTATTTCTTGCTGTATTTTTTTTCTCCTTAATCTATCCTATAATGTTACAATTTATATTCCTATTATCATACATCCTTATCATATTTGTCCTGTAATAACTCAGTACTTGACATTGTGGCAAACATAATGATGTCTTTGTGGATGTCTGGAGGTTTTGATCAGTCAGTAGATAGACACACACATTTGAATAGGGCAAATGGGCAAGAATGTTACTGTGGTGGACCCAGTCCTGAAGGGATATGATGCTCTGAAAGCCCTCTTTGTCCACTTAGAACCCAGTAGTACTAACCTGTTACCAGATTTTGGACCCACTCTCTTCCTGGGACTTTATCTTTTAATGTGTGTTGGGATAATGAAATATTAGGTGGTGCAATAGTGGACCCTTCTTTGGTTGACATATCACTGTTGTTGTTTTTGCTTTTATTTTTATTTTTAACCAGAATTTGGAGTAAGCTACTCTGATGCCAGAGAACTGGTTCTCATTCTCAGCTCTCCTACCTCTCAGGCACCCCTCCTCCTCACTCTTGCAAGCTCTGCCAACCTCCTAAAGGAAAATGCTCTCATTTTTTGCCTCTCCTCGTCTCACCTCCTCAAATTCTCATTGACCGGCTTCATTCATACCCACAACTTTTTCCATCCTCAAATTTACAACGATAACTTCACATCTACACCTCCTTGGTGATTTAAAATATTAAATCAATAATTTCCTGTTGAGTTGTGACAGTTAACGATGAAATATCTCCAGAAATTGGTTAAGGAGCAAACTCTCAGTGGTGTTGCTGGTACCTTTGGAATAATGAAGCAATTTGGCCCTGAGTTCAGACTGGGGTCCCTATTTTTTTTCTCACATTTTTACTCACCCATTTTCAGGTGCAACAGCCAGAGATCCCAGGTATGCCCTTTGTGCAGAAGATCAGCCCTAGCGATGACCTAATGTAAAAATAAAAGCGGTGGCAAGTCTAGTAAAAATAAAAGCGGTGGGCCATTGTCAGAAAGAGAAAGAGAGAGAGAATAAACAATAAGGAGAGAAAAGAGAAGGAAGGGCCTGAGTTCCTATTTCTCCATCCCATCTACATGGAGGAATAAATATGGATAGGGTTAATTGCACCCTTATAAAAATAAAAGCCCCTTCCTCTCTGGAGGGCAAGGAATGAAGAAACAAATGATCCTCAGGAAAGTATTCTCAGATCAGTTTATGCATTTTATACACCCATATATCCAGATGTATATGAAACATTTGCACCTGATGGTCCCACTGGCAATTCAAACCAAACATGTCCAAAATTGAAGACTCCCCCTCAAAACCTGCTTTTCTATAAGTAAATGACAATTATCTTGGCAATTTCTTCTTCTTCATTCTCTTTTATCTATTCAAGTACAAGACAATGCTTTTTATACTTACCACTTAAATCTTAATTATTGAAAATGCATTATTTTCTACTTACTGTGTTAAGGATTTTATATATACTATCTTGTCAATTTTTCCCACAACCCAGTAGAGTAAGTAGCATAATCTCCATTTTACAAATGAGAAGACAGAAAATTACAAAGGTTAAGCAACCGACTGAAGTAATATGCTTCTCAAATACATAATCTTAATCAGTGTGGACAACCCCCGCCCACATCTGGTCTTTTCTCTTTATAGGTCCTGCCACCCTATGTCATGTTTTGCCTGGAGACTATTGCAATAGCCCAGAAAATGGACCCTCTAACTTCCAATTTGACTTCTTATAATTCACCCTTCATAATGCCTCCTGCGTGATATTTCTAAAAAATGCAAATCTTATCAAATTTTCTGCCATAAAAGTTTCATAGACTCCCTGTCATGATACAGCTGCTGCCTAGCCAACCAATCTAATCTTCTACCCTTCTCCCACACACACACTAGGCTCTGCTGACTCTGAACTAATTGTCATTCCTGAGAAATGTCTGGCTTATTTCTGGCTTCTTCCCTTTATATGTTATTTCTTTTCTCTGACTACAATGCAATTATTTCACCTATCCCAATCCAGCCTTTGAAAGGCAAATGAACTTAATTAGGAACTTAAATCTTACCTCTTGGATAAACACTCCAACAAATACCTGTCTGATTACAGGCATTTTGTTACATTGCATTGTAACTCTCCATTACAATGTATGTCTAATTATGAAAGCAAACTTGGAGAGTTTGGAAGAATCTTTATGTTTGAGTCCCTCATATCCAGCAGTGACTAACACATAATAAATACTCAATACACACTTTTTTTTTTCAATTGAGAAAGGCACCCTATATCTTCAGAACTACATTTAAGATACTTCTCACAAGATGAGAGCAAGAGAGCACAATATGGCCTGCTACCTACCAACACTCCACAGACAACAGCATGGGCATTAGTTATTTATCTGAGGATGCTAAATAGAAATTAACAAGGAAAAATGCTTGACTCTCTTGCTTGAAGCAGGAACCCTCTAACATGAATCACCTGTCAGAGCAAATGCCTTTTGTTCCCATAAAAACAAGTGAATTAGAGAGAAACATAAGTATATACACTTATTGAATTTTACCTCTCCTGTGAAGAGTATAAAAGAGGTGATAATTTGCATACTCAGAGACTGAGAAATTATGGGCTGATTTTCAGGGGGCCACGAAGAGCAGTTTCATTAGGAAGCAAAATTTTCTAGAGGGCTGAGATGCAGACTGTAGACACACAGGGGGAAAAAAAAGAGGTGAAGGGAGGAATCAGATTGATGGCTCCACAGGAGTTGTACCTCCTTTGTGTTCTTAACTTTCACAGGGTACTGTGAAATCCACAGGACATTGAAATTCAGAGTGTTAACATAACTACCTAAAGTCACACAGTTGGTGTCTTCCAGCCTAACTTGAAATTCTATGCTCTTTCCACTTCACTACTTGTTCTTAAGCTAGTGCCCCTTGTCTCAAATCAATTAAAAGACTGACATTTTGTGTTTGACAGAGGAAGATACACATTATAAACCAGCTAAGGATATGTCAAACTATAATTTTCCTAAAAACATACATACCATGAACAGTTAAGAAATGATTCTCATTTGCTCAGAGAGACATGCCTCAGGCACACATGTCAGATCAATAAATGCCAGATTCACTCTAACTGAATAATAAAGTGGAATTCAGAAACTGGAGTTCAGGCTAGACTGACCTGGGATTTTAAGTTCCTCACAACTCTCATTCTAAAGTTGTTCTTGGTTCACCTTTGCTTATCCATTTAGAATCACATAAAATGTTTCTAGTTAAAGATCTTTGGGGAATAAATTCCATTTTTGTATTTAATGGTTCTGATAATTCAAAAGCCGACTAAAAGAAACTGTGAGATTTGTTAGACTAATGTGAAAATATATTTGTGTCAATTGTGGAGCAATTTATATTATAATTCACTGAAAAAATAGACCATACAAGTTATTTATGAGGTCATTCCGCCCCTCTTCAGTAACATGTTAATAATAGAAAATAAATCAGCATGCTTAACAATAAAATATAATTCCAAATGTTGTAGTGGCACTTTGGTAATAATGGGAAAGAAAAAACAGAAATACTACTAAAATTACTGTTTATCACACCCCAGATTCTCCTTATATCCATTAAACATCTATACAGATCCTCATTCAAATATCTAACTTCAAGCTTTCCTTACACACACACACACACACACACACACACACACACACACACACACCACAGAAATAAAAATGTTATCTATTATCTGGATAAAATAACTAAAAGTGATTAGATTATCTTTTGTCAGCTTAGTAGTAGTGATGAAAACACATGAAGGCTTCTCATTTCTTTCTGTTCATGTCCCAGCTTTGTTGATCTTGAAGCCAACTTGTGATATAACTTTCTTTGCTGTTTTTATTGAGTGATCTTCCTTTCTGTCCCTTGGATAGACGATGTTACTAGGTATGTCAGCATTCATTGGTAATGGGTGTGTTCCAGGCCAAGCCTGTCCATCATCATTATTTAGAACCAGCTTATTAAATGTATTTGCAGATGAACATAACACCGAAGGTCCCGGTAGATTTTTTTCTGCTCATCTTTGATAGGCAAGTGAAAGATAGGTTCAAAACTACAGAAATGGCTATAATTGTTAAAAGCAACAATGTTTCTGAAATTTTCTGTAACAGATGAGCAAATCTTTAAGGTTAGCCATTATTAGTGACATTTATAGTAGAAAATATGTCCTAAGTGCTAAGTAGTTACTATGTATAACGACTTTCAAATTATTTTTTTCTGCTGAGATTTTCTTTAGTTGGCTTCTTGAAGTTTCTAAACAACTTTATGAATCCCAAATTTATGACAGTGTACAGTGGTAAAAATTAGTTTTCCTAAAGTACAACAGAAATTAAGTGTTTCTTTTTTCTCCTAATTTAGAATTTCAACTTTGTGCACAAGCACACGTATTGACAGGTTTTATTAAGACAAGATTTAATTTGGTTTCATAAACATTTTTAAAATTTACCTTATGGCCAATAATCAAATGGTGGTATAATTTTTTTTTTCGGTGGTGGGGAGTATAAAGAAAGGCCTTTTTCATTTGAATATTAGCTGTTTGGGTGTCAAAAGATTCAGTTGAATTCTAAAGTTTCTATTCATCAACAAACATGTGATTAGAATCTTCAAGAATCTTTTTTTTTTTTTTTTTTTTTTTTTTACCAATTGAAAGGCTTTATTGTCTTCTCCCAGCATTAGGGTCTTTCAATGACCATACATAGGCTGATTATTTCACCCTGGGATTTCTATCATTTCTACAATTTATCTACTTTCAACTTTTTAAATTTCTATCATTTTTTCTATTTTAATTTATTTTCCACAAACTTACTTTAGGGAGATGTTCTGGCTAGATTTTGATGGTATTTCTCTACAGGAAAAAATAGCTAATATTGATTTATATTTCCAAGATCTTTGTTCAATCCCCTACTCATATACTTGAATTTCAGCTATCATATAATATATTATCCCAATGTATTGCTTTTGCTTCTTTATATAGCTTCCTGTATGATAGGTTCTTAATTGCTATCAATGGTGTATCACATGCTTAAAGCAAAGAGGTAAGGTCTACTGATAGCAGTCTAAATTGTTTTAACACTTTTTGGGAAACAAATATCTAAAAGGTCTTGAAATGTTGGCACTTGTTACCTGTATGTTTCTACTTATGATAAGCTCTCCTATAATATCACTCATAACACTAAACGTATTTTAGTACCAACAAGCTCCTAGCAAGATTAGTTATAAAAGTAAATTACTTAATTTTAAATTGGCAAACAATCAAAAAGATTATCGCACAATCATAGGACAGAGTATGATTTAGTGAATAAAGGTTTTAAAATGAATTGTTGCATCATTGACAAAATCTTGCAATGTTAAGTTTAGTGGTGAACTACAAAATTCAGTATTTAGTAAAGTATGAACCTTGCAAACTATACACAGGTCAAGAATGAGATGAAGTTGCATAAGTATTAACAACTGTGTCTTTGGGTAGTTGTACTTACAGTCTGTTTTCACTCTTTCTAAATGTCTACATTTTGTAGATATTCAGCAATAATGAAGTATAAACTTTTGATTATAAAAATAAGCTTTATTTTAAAATTAGATAATGAATAAACATTGCCAGATGTTGTTTTAAATATATTGCTAAAAGTTTTATTTTGGTTTGCAAAAAAAGCATTTGCAAATATATTGTCATGTTTTTATTTCAAATACAGAGAATTCTCATTTCTTCCTCTGGAAGTTGGTTGAGACTGGAAATAAAACATTTGGGTTGAAACATTCTCAAGTATAAAGAAAATCAAGCATTCTAAGGATGGTGTTTATGCTGTCAAAGTCATAATTACAACGAGCCTTAGTAAAAATATTGTGAAAATTACTCTGAACAAATGGCTGGATTTTCTTTTCAAAAGAGTCAAGTGAAATTTGTATTATCTCATACATAAGAATTCCATTATAGTTTACATTTTCTCCATATTTATTGTCTTTGCTTTCACTCTTATTTTTCTTTTTTGTTTCATCTCATTTAATACAATGCATTCAATACCTTCATATTTATATGATAAATTAAATGCAATCCTTTCCCCTTCAATACCTACCTCTACTAGACTCAGAATTCTAGATAATAAATTTTATACAGTTGTTTTTTCCTCATAATGCTAATTTTAAACATTTGCAACCACAGCTTCAATTTTTCTAAACACATACTTTCTCTCTCCATTCACAGTTTTATCTTTGTCCATAACAACTGACTTTTAAAATATAATATGAATTTATATTTTATTTGTTGTTAGTTTCCCCACACAAGAAAGGAATCTCTCCATGAGAACAGATGTTGTCTGTTTTCTTCCTTGTTATATCTCAGGACTTAAACAATGCCTGGTACATGTTAGTCCCTAAAATGTATATTTATTAATGGAAAGTATGTATTCAATGTTAGTCTTTAAATGTTTTTACTTATAAATGTTTACAAAGGAAAATGAAAACATATGTCTATACAAAGACATATATGCTAACATAGAGGCATTATTCATCATGGCCAAAAAATGAAAATAATTTAAATGATCGACTCGTGAAAAAATTTTTAAAATGTGATATTTCCAAACATTGGACTATGAATCAACATTTTAAACAAATAAACAGATACATGTAACAAGTTGGATAAATTTGAAAACACTGTTTTAAGTGAAAGAAGCCAGATATAAAAGACTGTATTATATGAATCCATTGATATAGAAAGTCTAGAAGATATGAATTTATAAGGACAAAAAGTAAATTAATGGTTTCTTAGAGCATGGTTGAAACTGGTAATTAACTAAAAATTGGATCAAGAGAACATTTTGGACTGATGCAAGTAATAAGACTGGATTGTGGTAATAAGTGTACAACTCTATACATTTACTAAAATCATTTAATTGTATACTTAGAATAGATAGATATGACAAAAAAGAGCTGTTTAAAATACACGCATACATATTATGTACATATAAGATCTATATTCATATATATACACACAGAAACATATGTGAGAATATATACAATCTGTTTCTTTGAAAAAAATTAGAAGAAAGTTAATGGTGGTTACATTTGGAACAATAAATTTGAGAATATGAGAATTTTTAAAACTTGCAAATGCATTATTTTTTATTTAAATGTGAAGATGGAACAGAGAGAGATTTGAAGATGCCCACCTTGAACACTGGAATGACTCGGCCACAAGCCAAGAAATGATGGAAGCCGCTAGAAGTTGGAAGAAGAAAGAAAGAGATTCTCCCTAAGGTTCCCCTGTTGATAACATGATTTTGGCCCAGTGAAAATAATTTCAGACTTCTCGCCTCCCGGACTCTAATAAATGTTGTTTTAAGCTACCGGATTTGTGGCCATTTGTTAGAGTTGCCACAGGAAACTAATACAATCATCATGGGACAGTAAACCAACTAAGAAGTAGGTAAATTAAACTAATGCTATTTATTGTTAGTGAGTTGCAGGGGGAACTGCTTGACCTTGTTAGATTCTCTTTGCGAGATGCTGGGCAATGAGGGCAATCATAATAGAAAACTGATAAAACTTTATAGCATATTTCAGAAATGGCCAGTGAAGCTGCACTAACATATTCATGGGACAATTATGCCTTTATTGTATCAATGAGTTATACTTCTTGCTATATCCAAGATGGCAAAATGGAAGTACAAATTGAAGTAGAAAAAAGGGAAAGTGGAAATGGATATAGCAAAAATTATACTTAGTGGGGAAAGATCAACAAACAGAAGAAAGTGTGAAGGAATGAAGTAGTACTAGAGGTCCTGATGTATATGAAATTGTTATGTATTAATTCATTTATTCAATTAACCCTGAACAAATATTCACTGAGCAAATATTCACACCACTGTTGTATGAAAACTAAAAATACTACAGCAAGCAAGATAGATATGGCTCACACCTTCATGAAACTTACATTACATTTAGAAGATTGACAGAAAGCACCCAATTATCATATTAAGTTCTGAATGCAGGGACCATATTTTATAACACTTTTCCTAGTATATCCATAATCCCCTTCTCTCTCCTATCCCTCAAAAAGCCTAACATCAACTTTTATCCAAGGATTGGGATCAAATTTACCTATACAATTTTTCCTAACTATCCTCTCATGTAGAATTAAACTCTCTCCTGTGAGACACCACTGTACTCTAAAGTGATTAATATGGCATGGGTTACATTCTATTGCATTTATTTTTTACATGTCTACTTTTTATTAAGCTGTAACCCTACTCCCAATAGTGATAAGGTTTGATCTGTGTTCACTTTGTACCTTCAGTGTATAGTACAAAGTATGACACAAAGAAAACATTTAATAAATAATTGTTGAATGAATTAAGAAATAAAACACCTTCTGGGTCTAGGCTAAAGTTAGTATAACAAGGTGTAAACCTGAGTCTCAGTTGTAGGCAAACAGAAATCAGAATTTAGATGATGATGTTCCTTGTAATTGGGTCACAGAGTTCAAGAACCAAAGGTACCGTTTTGATGTGTTAAATGTGGTTAAGAGTCAGTGTGAAATTTATTTAAATGTTATAAATAATCTCTGACAGTGTTTTATCCATAGTAGGGACAGGGACAGTTCAATCAATGATAGTACTTATTATTGTGCTCAGTAATGGGGACAGAAAAATAAGTAAAATACAGCCTACTCAGTTCAGTCACTGAGCAATAATTGGAAGAGACAAATAATAATAGGCAATAATAGGCAAGTGGAAATAAGTAGTTGCATAAAAAGAGTTATTTATAAAATTTCTTACATTGAACAGTATTTTTTTCTATTCCAAGGATTCTGAATGTTTTATAATTTTTAATGTTTATTTTAAAAGTTTTTTTCAGTGTTTGATTTCACTGTAGAATGTTAGCTTATTTTCTTATTAGCACAGAACTCTTTATAAGTATCCTGGGACATTGCTGATCAAGAAAACCATAGTTAAGTAAACTACTTCTGAAAACCAGTATGTAATATTACTTATTAAAGATAATACCTATAAAATGAAAATGTGTGGCTTTAACTCCTCTTGTCTGAGTACTGGGAAGACTACCAACCACTCTCTTGGCTATGAGGTTCTTCCAGATAGCAGTATAAATTGTCTAGTGACAAAACAAAGACCCAAGTCCCTAATTACATAATGCTTTTGGTGATAAATTTCCTGTCTCTTGAATGATCCACTTTTCACCCACTTAATCAAGAAAGAAATATGGAGTCATCTTTGACCACCTCTCTCCTTCACTTCTCATATTCAATCAATCTCAAAGAGGGAGAAACTCTCTTTCTCCATCCTCTTCCTTCCTTGAGAGGACTTCCCATTTATTCCCAGTTGGGGGAAGAATTTTCATTACCATTTCCAATCCAACATTTCAGTGCCTTCATTGGTTCCTCTCCATGGGAGAAGAGATAGCTTACTCAGTGGGTGAAGAGGGCAGGATCCTAGGCTATACTATCCTATTGGATAGGTTAACATGTTAAAACAAAACAAAACAGAACAAAACAAAAACAAGACAAAAAAAAACCAAAACAAAACAAAATACTGACCATGTATGGTCCTCCCTCAAATGCTTGCTCTCTCTTTCACTCTTCTTGACCTCTTGGGTCTAACTGTGACAAGCTGTGATGAGCTCATCCTACTCTATGTGGAATGAATTTAAGGAAAGCTTAGTTCTAGAAGATCTGAAAGATTTTTCTCCTAGTCCAGCTTCTCTCACTTTGGTTAAATAAGTAATGCAAATTCGTCTGTATGTCACTGAATACCTTCATTTTCAAGTGAAAAAATCAAGAACCATCATTTTAGCCTCCAGTTCTTGCCTCATTCTCTTATTTCTTATGAAGTCTTATACTTTTCATATTAAAGCAAATATTTCATTTTGAGCTTCATATGTTTCTATTCTTTATTGGTTAAAAACAAAGAAGGAGGGGATTATATTAGACTATATCAAACTTCCAAAATATTAATCTTATTATTTCTATGTTTTTACATATTATCTGTATTTTTACTTTACTTTTTGGCCTCATTTTGGATATCAGTGTCTCTAAGTTGAACAACATTAATATCATACTCAGTCTCCAATCTTTTTTACCATTCTCCCCTGTAGATATTATGCTCTATATGTGAGTCATAGTTTGGTAGGACCAGATTCATGGTCATGTGACCCAGCCACACAGGTCCTGCACTTAGAGGGACCCTTCATTTGGTTTAATGATATGTTATTGTTTTGTTAAAATCCTTAGTTTTATCTTTAAATTTGTGGTTTTTAAATGAAATATGATAGATATAAAAAGGAATGTTTTCAATAAACATGCATAACTATAGTTTAGATATTATAAAATACAGTATATTAGACTAACATACTGCAAATTATATTTGAGCATTAATTATTATAGTCTACATTAAAGGAAATTCTTGATATCTTAATCATGTGTTTCTGCATCTAAAAATTTATTGAGTTTAAGTAGTATAAGTAGTTAGCTAATATAAGAAAGAAAGTGTTACTACTAAAAAAGAATATTATGTTTTTATATTAAATATAAATTTTTCTTTATTTTATTTCATTCTTTTACCTTTCTGCTCCTCTGACTAGAAAACTTCAAACTCTCTAAGAATTTTCTGATTTTTTTTTTCTGCTTGATTAAGACTGATTTTGAAACTCTCTAGTGAATTTTTCAATTCAGTTATTGTAGTCTTTATATCTAAAATTTTTGTTTGGTTATTTTTTTATATTTTCCTTCTCTTTGCTGATAGTTCTATTTTGTTTATGTATCATTTTCCTGAACATAATTCTTTCAGATAATTCACATACTTTAACGTCTTTAGGGTTGGTTTCTGAACATTTATTTTGTACTTTTGATTGAATCACATGTCCTTAGCTCTTTGTATGTTTTGTCACTTTGTATTGGGGTTTGCACATGTGAAAGAACAGCCACCTCTACCAGTTTTTACAGACTGGCTTTATACAGAAAAAGACTTTTACCAATCAGCACAGATTCTGTGACCTCTTAAAGTCTTTCTTATTGATACATCTCTGGACTGGTGCCTGTAAATTTCTAATTAGAGGAATTTGCAGGTTTCTTTTTTTTCCAGAGTTCATTATTTCTTGTTCCTTCTTGAATATATATATAGTTCTATAGGTTCTATGAAGCTGTCACAGTACACCCATCTCTCTTTTGTTCTCAATAGCATCCTGGCTTCTACAGTATCCTAGTTCCCATCAGTGAACCAAGACAAGCAAGCCAAAAATTAGTCTTTCGGGTAGCCTTCCACCCCTAAAAGCTAAAATGGTTATATATTTTACTCTTCTCTTTCTACCCTAAGGGAGAGGCCAGATGTCTTGACTCTTTCTTTAGTACCATATGTCTTCTGGGAGAGCAGCAAGCCACCCAGATATTTTTTGTTCTCAATTGCGATTCAAGCATCTAGCATACGCAGTTCCTTCAGGAATTCAATATAGGTGAGACAGAAAGCAATTCTTTGGGCAGCCCTCTGAAAAGCTAGAATGTTGGACACAAGCTCTAATTCTTTCTCTTCCCAGGGAGTAGTCAGGAGTTTGGGGTTTTCTCTGCTCATTCTGCACCTGGTCTTCCTAGGTGGTCTCCCATCCAAGTACTAACCAGGCCCGACCCTGCTTAGTTTCAAAGATCAGACAAGATTGAACACATTCAGGGTGGCATGGCCGTAGGCTTACCAGTTTCGATGTGGCTGGTTTAGCACTTGCTTTGGGTGCAATGGTCTCTCAATTGGTTCTGAATTTCTCACAAAGGGAATTAGTCCATGTATTGTTGTTGAGCTGATGTCTCCATAGAAAGAAGAAGGGTCTGGAGATTACTATTGCACCATATTGCTGATGTCACCCTCTTATTACTAAATTGTTTTTCCTATTTCTAATTTTAAAGTTAAAATTTTAGAAGCATCCTCTTCAAATCTGAAAAAAGGAAGATGAGGATGAGATTTTCACTGCTTTTCATGAATGTTTTATTTGATTAGAAAGAACAAAAATAACTTATTATTTGAAGAAGAAAGAATTGTCTGTATAAAACCTTCCAAAAAAGTGACAGGTAATCATTTATAATGAAAAATTATTTGCATTTCCATACACTATCAACCACAGTGAGACAATGTGAACAAATTATTAGATATTTAGGCTGCATAAAAAACTCTAATATCTAGTGGATTAGACAGTAACAATCATTTTTGTAAATCCTAATCATTGTGGAAGGAGTGTCAAAGAAAATCAAGTATTCATTTTTGGAAAATAAAATCTGCCTTTGAAAAAGTTATCATTGTAAATAGCAACAAAAATGGAAAATTAAAGCATGCTTATAAATATAGATTCAACATCAAAAAATTATCTGTTTTCTCCTAATTGAATTCTAATTCCACCAGCCAAAATCACAACAGGATTTTGAAGTACTTGTAGAAATAATTTTATAATATATTTGTAGGTGTGCTAATCTCCAAATGGCCATGTTTGAAAAAGAAGGTAGGGAGATTTGCCCTACATATACAAGGACTTCTTTTAAAGTTTTGGTAAAGAAAATATCACATTTGTGTGGGAATATATTGACCAATGTAACAGAATAATGAGCCCAGAAAGAGTCCCCAATATGCATGAAAATTTTATATATGATTGAGGAAATTAAGAATTAAGCAATAATGAAAAAAATAGTTATTCATGTAATAAAATACTTATTCCAACTTCAAACTTCTATAAAAATTATTTCAGGTGAATTAAATACCCATGAGAGGCAAAATACTAAGAGATTTCAAGGAAAATATCCTAATGACTTCTGGAATAAAAATAATTTTACGTTAGATTTTTTAAATGCTTAATGTAGAAAAAGGTTAATAATTTTGCTACCTTAAAAATAAGAATTACTCTTTTGTAATTAAAACAGTTAAGAGAATGCCAAGTACTGTGAGAAATATAATAAAAGATTAGATTCAAAAATACATTTTTAAAAACTCCCAAAAAACTAAGGGGAAAAAAGTTACTTAATAGAAAAAATATATATAGAAATAGCCATTAAATATAATAGCAAACTTAAAATATAA
Source organism: Macroglossus sobrinus (assembly GCA_004027375.1). Lineage (NCBI taxonomy): Eukaryota > Metazoa > Chordata > Mammalia > Chiroptera > Pteropodidae > Macroglossus > Macroglossus sobrinus. Next base: position 175,643 of record PVKZ01001673.1, on the reverse strand, counting down.
AAAAAAAAACATGGAAAGGTTCTTAATATATTTGACATTAAATTATATAACTTAAAGAATGGCTTTCCTATTTGTGCCAGGAAATGTGTTCAACAATGTTCATTAGCATTAAAAAATGGAAACACGCCTAATGCCTATCTGCTGGAAATAAATTATGAGTCACTCGTCAGCACAGTGCACCACAATGAAAGTAAAAGAAATACCCCATAAGCAAAACTATGCTTTAATTTTAGGTGTATTCTTAAATATAATAAACAAATAAATGCTTAATTAAATATATAAATAACAACAATCCTAGAAGACTACCTTCAGTATGATACCATATTGAAAATTCAAAAATAATAAAAGCACAGCTATGTGTTGCTTAGAGATAAACCAATAAAATTAGGTAAGCTCAATATTTAAAAAGTATGTAAATGATAAGTATAAAACAAAACAATAATTACTTCTAGAATCAGGAAGTATGATGTGGGAGAAGCATGCAAGTAGCTTCTCCCAATCAACAATATTTTTTAATAATTTTTTGAGAGGTTTACACACACATTACATAAAGTGCAAGTGTATGTGTGTGTGTATCTATGTAATAAATTAAAATTTTAGATATTTAGAAAAATGCTTCCAAACTTTTATACACAAGTCAATAGAAATTCCAGCTTTCCTATATTATACCCACAACTTTATATCAAGCAAGGCTAATAGAAGTATTTGGTGAAGTAGAAATGAGTTACTTTGTTGACCATGAACTTTTATGAATTTGTTGATATTGACAGAATTATAGGAGACAGATACCCAATAATAGAGCATTGCATCAGTAATGTAAAAAATTATAAAGAAATGAGAGAAGCGTCCTCATATAACTTTAAGTTTACTTGGGGTAATGATGAAAATACTCTCCAGTATCCACCCTGTTACTAGAGCAAAGTGCACAATCAGCAGTGGTATCTTTTTACTTCAGGTTGGTCTACAATTTCCAGAGTCAACCAGGTCTTTCTGAAAAAACTGGTATTGTGCCCAAGAGAGGGATTCAAGAGTGGGATTTGAATTGTTAATTACTGGAGTGCTCTTTGGTTTTGCTCATCTTAGATTTCTACATGAATATGTTGATGGATGCTGAATAGCTTTCATAATACAGTTCTTCACAGTAATAAAATTCTGTGTTGGAATCTGTAATCTTTTAACTTTCAGAAATCAGACAAGATTAAATTTATACAAATACTTGAAAATTATTCCAAAGTGGTATGTAAAAGTTGAATTAAAAATGATTAAAAACTAAAAACTAACATTTCACTCAAAATTCATGTAGGATTCCAGAAAATGTTGTGAGCAGGGTTGAGTAGAATTATCATGTTTTTGCAATGTAGTGTATACTTAATAAGATCATACTGTTTGCAAGTTACCTGAGAAGATGCAAAGGTAAATTACACATAGAATCCTGACCTAAAGAATCTTATAGCTTGGTATGTACATTAAGAGTCACCCAAATTATCCAAGCTATAGAAGAACTATAGAAGACAATACCCACCACTTTCATTTCTGAGCCTAACACTGCATGCAGCCCAAACCATGGGCTTTTAATAGCCAGTCCTTGTGATCCTTATCGCAAGACTGTCCTTCAGTCATTGGAGCCACTTGGTTCAGACATGAAACTGAATTCTCTGTGGGACTTCTGCCTAAGATCTTACTGTCACTTGTTTTCTCCCTTTTCCTAACCTACTCTTCCCACCCCCGGTTTCCTCTGAAAGCCCTTCGTAATAAATGACTTGCACAAGTCTTCATCTCAGGATCTACTTTTGGTAACTCATTTTAAGTCAAGTGTAGAATAAAACTATAGATCCTGAGAAGGAGAATGGAAGGCTCATTGGGAAGCAACCTGTTTGGTTTTATATGCTATGTGGAGCAATATCACCTTGACTTCGTTAAAATGGGTTTATTGCTTTCACTGTGACAGATCAGTGTTGTTATTAGTTTATGTTACAAAGAATATCTGATCAATGTACTTAATTGTAAACATGTTTTTTTTCTTTCCTTAAATGTAGTACATTCTCAAATCTATTGTAATCATTATATTCAATTACTAGAAGAATAAATCACATGAGCCAAGTGATTAACGTTCACAGGAAATTGCCATTTTCCCCCCACAATGATTATTTAGCTCATCCATGTGAAATGCAATTCTGGAGTGTTTCAACATTTTTGCTACTTCAATTACAGTTTACAAAGTTTAGCTTGATTAATTAACACTGGATTCATGTAAACAACAACATTATGTTTGCTACACTGATAATGAATTTCCATTTATCAAAAAAAGGAAATCAGCTTTATCCATTAGTAACAAGAGGTTTTTTTACATTCCTTTTTTCTTTTCTTTCTCCTCTTTGAAAGAATCAATTGACTTAAAGTCTAGAAAATGGTTCAGGAAATTATGTCATATACTTAAAATATTTGCAATGCCAGAAGAAAAACCTAGTTACTTTAATTTAATAAGTATAAAATTGTTATGTTTAAAATTGATGAAGAGTATTTTTTAAGTGAAAAAGAGAATTTGTTAAATTAGAACTGGATCAATACCACAAGTTAGCTAAACTGTCTGAAATATTTTTAAAGAGGATGAAGTTCACACACAGGGACAAGAGGGTCAACATATGTCCTTTGAAAAGGACTGTATATCCATTGTTAACAAGATGGCAGACCTAGGATAGTATTAGTGCTCCATGAGAAGCTGATTAATCTTTAATTCTGGCCTGAAGCTCCAGCTAAACTCTAATAATTGAATCCAGGGTATAAGTATTAGTAAACTTTTCAGACAGAAAGCTAGGCATGTTATTTTTGGTTGTCTACATCCAAACTAAATCAGATAATCAGACAGATATTCAAAGAATGAAATATGATTAATTGGCCTGATCCATACAAATCAGAATGAAGTCAAGTGGATTAAGTGAATTGCCACGGGTCTAGCTGACAGTGATACTTCTAGATTTCATTTTCAGATCTAAAATCTCAGTAGTCTGACAATTTATAAGGGGAAAGCTGGGTCTTCTTAACTTAACAAAACCCCATTTATAAGCCAATGTATTGATACATTTCAAAAGGCTTTGTTTTTATTTTTCCAAAATAGTAACAAATTTCTAGTTGCTCAGGATTTGCATTTTTTCATGTATCAGAAAGCTTTCCAGTTATTATATCACAACAAAAGAAACATGAAGAAGGATGATGTGGCTGAATGGGGGATAAAGAGTAAAGAGGCAATGAAGCTTTTCTTTTTCTTTTCTCTTTTTTTCCTTCTTCTTAAAAAGAAAAAAAAAATAGGAAATGGTATCAGTGTATTGAGAAGGAACAAAACCCCGAAATGGCAGAATATGATATGAGCCAGTAAAGGGGAGAGGACAGTAGAGGCTGTCCCCTCTACTGGATGGTATTAAAGTAACAGATGTTAGTAGTCAAGTACTTGCCACACAGGCAAGACAGCACTCATTATGTATATAAGATATGGTATTTCAACTCTGTCTAGAAAATCTCAAACTTTTAATAAATTCAGCATCATACTTGGTCTTGAACAGAGTCTACTAACATCATTCATTCATTTATTCATTAATTCAAAAGGCATTTGGGTATCTTCTGTGTGCAAAGTTAGCTGCCGTGTATGGGAGTAGTGGGTGGGCAGGACAAAACACATATTTCTGTAGAGGCAATATTTATTTCAAAAACTCAGAATGATAGACATCTATGGACTTGAGTTGTCAGTAAAAACAGATTTCTGAAAGATAGCAAGAATTCCTCCAATTAGAATCACTATGAATAATTCCTGACTACTAAAGACACTGATATTGAGCAACACTGGTGAAGAAGAGGAAAGAGCCAAATTGCCAGGCAATGTCACCATAGTAATTTTTTTTAAAAGAATGATAATAAAAGAATCTATTCTTCATATCTGAAAGCCATCTAATTTAAAGTAAGTAATCAGTATTTATACTAGTCACCTCTAACTCTTTACCTGCCTAAAGACTGTCTCTTAATTATGTGTTAAAATAAATGCCTGCTTCTCATTACAGAATAACATTTTTGGGGTACTGGATATATGTGACTTTTTATTTTTGCAAAAAATTTTGATTATACTTTTTCATCATGTGCCTCTGAAAACCCACCTTGTGTTAGAAAAATCTCCCTGTGAGCAGGTCAAGTGTGTTGTGACAAAGCTCTTCAGGTGGTTTTGATGTCCCTTTCTAGTTCTTGCCTTTATAGTCTAAACAGATTTTATTCATGCCACAAGGCTGTCATTTTCATTTCTTCATCCAGTGTACTTGATTTTCATCTATAAAATAGCAATAATTATATTTACAGTTAATACGGCATAACATTTTTACCATTACAGGTTTCCATGAAGATAGATTTTCCCTAAGAAGAATGCTGGTTTCATTCCATTTCTTTATTCAGTCTGCTACTAGGGAGTACAGTGCCTTGGAGAATCGCTGTGGACATATCTAACATCGTCCTGCTCTTCCTTCTCCTGGGAGGATATCTCCCAAACAGAGGATTTCATGGAGTTAGTCTTACCAGTACACACTTTCTATATAATATTTATAAAATTTGGCATGTGTTATAAACAATAGCTCATAATGTTATCATTTATTAATATTAGTACCTTGTTGTTTGGATTGGGTGTTATAAACTGACCATAGACAAAGTAAGTTGTCACTTCTCTATCGCTCTTCTGTAAAGTTGGCTACTATCCTATACACAGGATGTGCATTATCAATTGCTCATTAACATATTTAAAGCTCTTTCTCCTTAATTGTCATTATACGAATAGGGAGAGAACTAGTAATGAGAACAATAAACAAATAAATGTTTTGCTCATAATTTGGATAAGTAATGAGCTGTATTTAGGAAAGTAAAAATTATCTCTGCAGCTTTTAATAGAGAGCCCGTGGGGAAGAAAGTAGTTTTTCACCATGGAAGTCTTTTTATACTATAAAATAAAACAGTATTAATAATGTACATGACCAGAACTCTCTGAAATTTATGTTCAGGTCCCAAGTTTAAATAGCTCCACTGAAGGTACATAGTGTTACCCAGCTCCCTGCTCTTTTCAGGGAAAGCTAGTTTGATTGACATATGGGGTAAAGGCTATTAGACACCAGAAAGTCCATTTAACAAGAGGAAGAGACACAAGAACTCCTGCTACAGGAAAATAAATTAGGTGGAACTAGTTGCTAGGAAACAAGGCAAACTAAGTGCATTGGAACAGTTAGATGGGACAACTCCGAAGAACTAACAGCCCTGCATATTCATTCAGAGACCTAAGCAGACCAGGTTTGCAGCCTGTGGCAAAAAATAACACAAGGTGTGAAATCAAGTCTTGCAGGTACAGAGAAATTCTCATTGTACACATACCCAGAGCCAAAAGAGAGAGAGAGAGAAAGAGAGAGAGAGAGAGAAATAATGAAAGAACCATATTAGTCCACATATAGTTAATCACCAGAGTAGATATGAATGTGGCCCAGCGTCATTTCAAATCAGTGGTATTTCTCACAAGTCTATTGTAGACAGACTTATGTGTAGGGATAAGTTATATAAAGATCATAAAAAGAGAATAAACCTAAATCATGGTTTAAGGGAGCAGGAAGGAAGAGGGATATTTTCTACATCACCCAGACAAAAAGTCCTATGCCGTCTGTCTTTTGAATTTCATCTTTAGTATTCCTTATTAATGCTGACCATTCTTATTTTCTGTTCAGCAAATTTTAGGCATTTGATTAGAATAGCATCTCATAAGAATCAGTATCCTCTATGTTTATTTATGTGCATGATATCTAGATTGGGCTGTGGGTAATAGAAACTATCCAAGAAATATATGTTGAACATTTGAAAGAATGAGTGAATATTTATTTTATCATTCACTTATTTTATTTTTTACATACCTATTCTATCTTTTTGAAAAATATTTAAGTTCTTTGAGAACAATACATAGTATTTATATTATTTATCCCCCAATAACAAAATAGATCAAATTAAGCAGATAATAGATATTCAATGATAGATAACATAACTCATTATGTTAAACTGAATATCTTTAGTTAGACCATCCTTTTGGAGAAAGGGTAAAGCTATACTGGCAGGGCATTAAATAGATTTCAAAGGCATTTTAATACCCTTAAATTTGTTGTGAGATTACAGAAGTTTATAACAATGACAGCACCATCAATGAAAATAAATACAGTAATAATAAATATTCAAGAACAAAATTCTAAGGACCAGGAATATAAAAACGAACTAAATAGACTAGGACTTCTGTCTTCATTGAGTTCACATTCAATTCTAGTCAAGGGAGTTAGACAATAAATAATCAAATATGTTAGATGATAATAAGTGTTATAGAGAAAAATAAAACAGGAAAAGAGAATATGAAGCATTGGGATGTTGCTGTCTTTCATAGCATAATAAGGTGAGATAATAACATTTGAATAGACACCTGCACTAAGTGAGGGAGATATGCATGGGAATATCTGGGGAAAAGCATTCTGGGCAGAAGAACAATGTCCTGAAATGTACTATGCCTAATATTTGAGAATAATAAGGAAGACACTGTGACTAGAGCTGAGTGTGTAATAGGAGAATAGGAAAGTTAACAAGAGACATATTCTGTAGAGTCTTGATGGTCATGATAATGTTTTTGATTTTTTTCTTTTATTTTCATTGAGGTAGTGGATACTTGAAAAGTATTGAGAACAGTCATGTCATGCTCTGACTTTAATAATAAACACTCTGTTATTGTTTTAAGAAAAGACTGAAGGAGGCAAAAAGGAAGCACCTAGACCAATTAAGGGACTGGATTTGGCTAGGATCAGGGCATTATCATGCAAGTGATGAGAAATGGTTAGACCCTGAATATAATTCAAAGGTAGAAAAATTGGTTTTCTGACAGTGAACACAGAGAATTTGGCTTGAATAACTGGAATGATAGCATTATCTTTGCTAGAAAAAGAAAATACTGAAGCACAGAATTAGTGGCGGAGGTGCTAGGGCTTCTTGAGGGATGTGTTAGGATCTTGGTTATGGACATTTAAAGGCAGCAGTGCTTATTAGACAACCACATGGAAATGTTCAGTAGGCAGCAGATATACAGGTCAGAAGTCCAAAGAAGAAGACTCGTCTGTAAACATAAATTTTAGAAAAAGAAGAAAATTAATTGAATTTTAGCTTTATTCATATAACAGATGATGAGATCTGTTAAGTGGAATTATTTGCCTTTATTAGCTGCACAGAGAATTTATATTATTAACTGGAGAAAAGTCAGGTTAAATGGGAACAGATTTAAGTAAATGGGTAGATATGGTAAGCTGAATTTGTGAAAGTCCTCTTTTATCTGCCTTTATTTTGTCAATGAAATAGAGAACACAGGTAATAACTACAAGTGATGATAAAGAATGAGAGCTAGGGTTATCAGGTGTCCTCTCTCTATAGGACATGTGCTGTCTCTAACAATTTACTCTGTATCCTGTATTGGCTTTGTTAGGGTACCTTAAATGTTCTATACACAGATTTTTCAAAAAATAACAAAATTTGACTGTTATAGCTATTTTTAAAATCACACTAATTGGTAGCTTAAATCACTTATGGAAACCAAACTGAGTTATACCTCCATAAATAAAGATCTGGCCAATCCCTTATGGTCCTTTCTACAGGTTTGGCTATGAGAAGGCCCAGAGAGAGAACAGTGAATTGAAAGTACTCATTTTTCATACTCAGAAAAGGAAAAGATTGTTCTCTGGCCAAGTTCTAAGTTGTGAATATATCATCACCATTATGGATAACTTCTGGTTAGTTTATGTTTTAAAAATCAGCAAATCGACAACATCCTTACTCAAGTAAATATGACATCTGAAAGTCAGCCAAGCAGTGATAAAACACCATTTTTGAAAGTCAACCAAGCAGGACAATGCCATGCTTCTAAACAGTAGCCAATCAGCAAGTGCTTCAGTCACTTTCTGTGGCAAGTCAGCCTTACTACAATGATGGACTAACACAGTTGAAAGTCATTTATTCCCTGAACACTCCCTCTTCTGAAAGTCTGCCATCTCTGAAAGCCAGGCTTTCCAAAATCTTATATAACACCATCTCTGGCTTTGTTCACAGAGACAATGCTTTACAAGTATTCTTTCACTTGTAGTCAAATTGAAATTTCATAATTTTGCATCAAATAGTTCAATTTATTGTTTACAAGTTCCCAACCCTTTTGACAGCTCAACCTGTTTATGGTTTCTCATGAGTTTTAACTTGTAAGTGACAGAGGCAACGAAGCTGTCGCAAGATTATCAAATTTGAGTTTTTCAATTCTTGTGGTGGTTTCTAGTATCTATTTTTTAAAATTTATACTCCTAAATGTCAAAAAACAGGTACAAATTTTGTGATAAATTTTTTGAAAAGTGGACATTCATTTACATAAGGAAAAAGTCCTTTTGGAGTTCTTTGTACAGAATGCAATTATTCATCCAATATTGATATAAACAAGTCAGTTTATATACAGATATATACAGATATAAGCAAGTCAGATATAAACAAGTATATTGATATGATATGTATAATTTCTTCAACTAGTACCAAAATAGTGATAAAATAACAAAAATTTTGACTAAGTGAATTTCATATGAAGAAAAAATAATTACAGTCGAAGTTGTAGTGATCTTTCACACTGAATATCAACATCATTCTTTCAGCTCAAACACCTTTGAACATATAGCTACCAAAAGTATGTTCTGATTCTAAAATTGCAAGCAAATTTTCAAGTTCCAGAATTAAATTTACTGCAATAAAATTGCTACATTGTTACAGAGATTATTAAATATTTAAATTCTCTTTACTTTCATAAAATAGCCATAATGCAAATAATTGCAATGCAGAAAAACTTTCTTTTTGCCTATGCAATATTTTTCTTATGAAAGGGCTTCTCCATAAGGCTATGGAGAATAAAATTCCTTTAAGATGAGACCTCAGAAAAACATTTTTTTCAGAGACTCACTTTTTTGAGTTAGGAGATCATGAGAAAACAGTCCAACTTTTGGTAAAAAGTAATAAAGGTACAAATTTTGGTAAATAGCTGTGTAAAAGTGCAAACACAATTTATTCAAAGTTGGAGCCAAACATAGATTATGGATTCTATGGAAGTTATTGACTGTTTTGCCCACATTCTGCATTATGCTGCTCAAAGTACATCCCATGTCATTTCTGTTGACATTGAAGAGATTCTATGTAATTGTGATTTAATTTCAGCATTTGCACTGTCAAACTGAAAAAGAATTTTTGTGATTTTGTTGAAATTCAGTATTATCTGGTTCTCTTACATTCAAAAGCTCATTGGCTCTCTTTAACCAATACAGTTGAGAGAATCTCCAGTTTATTTGAAGCATTGCAACTAAACTTTAGTTTTGAAAAAGAGCCCCCTCCAAATTCTTGTTGACTTTTAAAATAATCTATTGAGTATATTTTACTTATTTCTTGCCCACAGTTTTCAATGTCTCTTTAGCAAAAGAATTATGTAAATTGAAAAAAGAGCAAACAGTATAATTGAAGTACTTCATTACTTAAAGAAATCTATGGACTGTGTTCAAGAATTTATATAAAATGTATCCCATTAAGTGCCAAGGCTTTTTTTTTTAAGGACAACATTACTATGGCTGAAAAAGGAATTTTATTTTAGTGTATAATTATTATGGCACTTGCCATGACTATCTATAGAGATGTATTTCATACCTTGAAGAATTTGATTTTTGTACATGAATCCTACATGGGAACAAGTGGAATCATCATGTAGTATTGAAGAACAAGGGAATGAAATGGAAGACGATGCTCTTTCTATTCAATGCATAGCATTTGAAAAGTTATTAATCAAGGGGATGCCACATAATCCTGAAGAATGGAAAAGCAAGTTGTTTCAGGAAAGATGGTATTATGTGTTTCAACAGATCAAATTTGAAAAGTAATTCTCAGGCTTGTTAACTATCTCAGAACATGATTGTATACTGGCTTATAGGGCTAATGTTGAGTGTGTTTTCTCATTAATAAAATTTTAGTTAACAAAAGAAGTTGGATGTGACCACTGTTGAAGCTATGTTATAGTGTAAATGGAATATAGACTGCAAAAAACAAATTCTGTGAAACCAGGAACTTTGCAAGAGTCAAATTTTCAGAAAAATAATTTTTAAAAACAAGTATATTTTAGGTAAACAATAAATAATTTTTAGTATAACTATGCCCAGTGCAATCTTTTATTTTTTTTAATCTCCAAGTACATAGCACTTAGAAATAATTCAAATTTACTTGGACATCTTGTATTTTTCCTTTGCTAAATTTGACAATTTTAATAAGGATTGAGATTTTGAGTAGAGATTAGAAAATATGGGTCACCTTATCTGGATGAACCAGGAAAATGTAGTGTGATTATCAGGTAGCATTTTAAGGCCTCTTGAAGTTTGAAGTCACAAAGTCAAAGTGAGACTAGATAGCATGGGTGTTTACCTCCAACCACCCTCAACCATATGGATGTGAACATAAACAGAGAGATGCAGGGTTATAGTTTTACTAGTAGTATTATTCTAATAGAAATATTCCCATTAAAATAATTGCTATTTGATTCCAATATGATCTTTTAACCAATACGTGAAACTCTTTCCCAATGAAAAGTGATTACTTAAGATCAACTCTCACTTTCTTATGACTTTAAGATATGAAATAAAAGAAAAAAAATTAAACTGCATTCAGTTAAAAAAAATAGTAAACCTGGTATATGCCAATGTGAAAATGATTAAGGAAAAACTCGTTTAAAATGGACCTGGGAAGTCATGAGGATGAATTCTCTTGTACATATCATTCATCGCTTACTTATATACCCTGGCAGGTGGAAGGAAGATTTTCTTCTGCCCAGCAACAACTCAGCTGGTTAGAAGCTACCACAACCCAAACAATGAGAAGCTGCCACAATCTGAACTTTTGCTCTCCTCCAATGAACTTTTGTTCAAAACTACCTCTCCCAATTTCTTCCCTTCCCCTATGAAAGCATACTCCTCTCCTTTGTCCTCCAGACTTGTCTATAGTTTTCCATTGTTTACATATCCATAATTGCAATCCCTTTGCTACTCCCAAATAAGCTCATATGCTGCTTGATAACCTTTCTGGAATAATTTTTAAATATGACATCATAAATGGTAATTCCCAGCACTGAAGATGGCAGATAGATGTGTCTTTTAGCCTGTATTTTTGCTTTCATTCTTCCTAAAGAATGTAAGAAGGTCACATTTATTAGGATACAACAAAGAACAAGAAATGTTAGAGATCTTTATAAGAGGCAGAAATGGCAAACAGCTAGAAATAAGGATTTAGAAAATGTCTTAATTTTGATACATTTACCAAGTCAACACTATAAGCACATATCCATGACCTCACCCGCAAATGAGATGTCATTCTCAAAATAATATACATATACCAAAGAGATACATATGATCTTACTTTACTTACCTTGAGCTCTTCTAAAGATGGAACAAGGCACCTGCAAGCACAAAGAATCACTGGGCCAAAAGTGTGTCCCTTAGAACAAACACTATCTGCAGTTGTCATTTCTTATGCTTATGATAGGATTGGAGGCTTTTGTTATTCTTTAGTTAATTATTTTCATTCTTATATATCTAAGTTTGTGTTTTTCTAAGAATTTTGACTATGAGCTATATATGTATATATAATCTCCCATCTAAAATGCTGCAGACAAAATATTCTCCATTTTCCTACTAGTCCCATAACACAAATGCTTTTAGACATTTAATGATCTATTTCTTTAGTAAGTCTCTTTCTATTTCACTGTTTATGCATGAGATTGATCTAATGCCCAAAGGAGAAATATCATCATCAGCTTTTACAACATTTTCAGAAAGGCATATATGCATTTTGCTTCTTCTGTTTTATGAAGCTCTTTTTACTGCTTTCTCTTAAGAACACATTATGAAAAATCCAATTTCCCTGCAGATATGTTGGACTGTGTTGTTTCTTGAAAGCTGGAACAAAATCTACTTTTCGGATGACTTATGCAATTTGGTACCAAATAGGTGGATGTTCAGCTTGAGAAATTCTCATAGAATTATCATTTGCAATATTTCCACAGTATGAAACAGGAACTCATTGATTGCTTTTAACCTGATGTACATTCAGTAATGAGGAGCTAGTCACCACACTGAGCATAGATTTGAATAACCTCACGAATTATTCTGTGCTAAATGGCTCAGTGAGCCAAAGAGGGAGTCTTCAGGAAATAAAATGGCTCTAGAATGAAAAAGTGGAAGAGTAGGTAAAGGGAGGATGGTCAAGGAGTCAGGGAAAGTTTTCAAAGAAAAAGCAATCTCTGTCTTTCTCCTCAACTCACCCTTTGTTTGTATGCATGCTTACTTATTATTAATGTAATATCATTTGATATTTAGAAAAGAATGAATGTAACATATATTTATAAACTAAAACACAATCATAAAATTAATGTCCACAAACCTACTACCCAATTTAGAAAGTAAAATTACATAATATTATTCTATTAATCTGTGTGTTTCTCTTTATCCACTGCTTCTCCCACAAATTCAACTATACTATGAATGTTATCTTTATATCCTTTAGGCTTATATTTTTTACTACTTATATATTCACTCATAAACATTCAATTGTTTTTTGATCTTTCTAGACATAGTATCAAACTATAAGTAGATTTCTTGGACTGATTATATTATATACATGCATATTTGTGGCATATTGCTTTATTTCATCCAGTTTCATGCTCAAAATATGAGTGGGTGAATAAATCATTCCACTTATTAATTTTTCTGTATGAGGCCTTTCTTGGCTTTTTCCTTTTCTTTCTCTCCCTACCTTCTTCCTTTGTATGTTCTTTCTTTCCTGTCTCTTTCACTCCCTTTCTCCTTTTATTCTTCTATCCCTCTTTCTGTTCTTTACTCTCTCCCTTTTCTTTCTTCCTTCTTCTTTACCTCCTTCATCTCTCTCCTTCCCTCCCTCCCTTGCTTCTTTTCTTCCTTATTTTTTTTACTCCTATTGCAGTAGTTTTGCCAAACACTTTAAAGACTTAATTTTTTTTTCTAGAGAAATTTCAGGTTCACAGCAAAATTGAGAAAGTATAGAATTTCTTATATCCCTCCTGTTCCCACACATTCACAGCTTCTCTCATTATCGATATCTAGCACCAGAGTGGTTCATTTGTTACAACTGATGAACCTACATTAACACATCATAATCACCCAAAGTTTGTAGTTTACATTATGGTTCCCTCTTAGTGTTGTACATTCTATGGATTTGGATAGAAATACCATGACACATATCCATTATTATAGTATCAGAGAGTATTTTCACTGCCCCCAAACTCTTCTGTGCTCTGCCAATTCATCCCTGCCCACTATCCAGCCCTGCCAGACTCTTGACAGAAAGCATCTCATGTGTTTACATGGGAGCGAAATTGTAAGATCATAGGTTCTACAAATGTTCAGCCTCACAAAATAATGCTAGTTTATTTCTCCTGAGACTTATACTTCCATCGGAAATTATTGGCTCCTCTCTTCTCTAATACTTGGATTTGTCTTACTTCTTAATGGTTGTGGGAATTATATCTCTGGGAATTAAATCATGTTAATGAGCTTTAAATGGTAATTTGCATTTCCTTTATTACTATGAAGTTAAACATCTTTCATGTCTTTGTTCTGTCATCCTGTTTTCTCTTTTGTGAGATGCTGATTTGTGTCTTTCCCCTAATTTTCTATTGAGTTTTATTTTTTTCTAATTAATTTGTAAGGATGTTACTAATCCTTTGTAAATTACATATACTACACACAGTTATCAGTTTGTGTCTTGTCTTTTCACTGTTTCTAGACTGTATTTTGTTGAGTAGAAGTTTTTAATTAACAAGTAGTGAAATTTATCCATGTCTTAAAGCTTAGGATACAAATTTATCTTTCCCTAGCTCAAATTTAGAACAAAAATAAATATTATTCTTTTTTTTGGGTAAGATCTCAGATATTCTCTTCCAATTCTTTAAGTTTCTAATTCATTAAAAATTGATTTTTTGTGTATATGGTAACAAATAAGAATCTAATTTATGTGGACAATTATTTAATAATCCTTATTAAATAGTCCTTTTATTTCACAATGATCTTCAATCCCACATTTGTGATGTACCAATTTGTAAAACAGTCTATTTCCCAGATCTTTATTTTGTTCCATCAGTCAATATTTTTCCATTTTTGTGCCAATTCCATATTGACTGAATTATTACAGACTTATACCTTTGTGTCTGGAAAGACATAACCATTACTCTTCTTTCTCAGAAATATTTTAGCTATTCTTATTCTTTTATTTTTCCAGATAAATTTTATAATTACCTTGTCAAGATTCATAAAAAGAACCCTGTTGGAATTTCACTGAAATTGCATTGAATTTCAGATAAATTAGAGGATGACTGATGTTTATATGATATTGAGCTTTCATATCTGTAAAATTAGTATAGGTCTCCATTTATATAGATCTGTCAGAAAAAAAAATTGATTGGAGGTACAGGTTTATCCTCTCTCCCATTTTTGTAGCTTAGTAAAATTCTGGCTCAGCTGGTCTGAATTCAACCAAGGTTTAGACCAGCACTATACTTTCCAATAGATATGGAATGTAAACCACATGTGCAGTTTATAATTTTCTAGAAGCTACATTAGTAAAAATAGTAAAAAGACCCAGGTAGAATTAATTTCAATAAAGTATTTAACCTTGTATATCCAAAATACTATCATTTTGACATGAAAGCAATACAAAAATTATTAATGAGATAATTTATAATTTTTTTCTGTCTTCAAATTCTAGAGTGTATTTTATACTTAAAAAAACATCTCATGAATAATCTCATTTCAAGTGCTCAGTAGCCACATGAAATAAGGTTAGTGACTACTGTATTGGACAGTGAAGTGGTAGCATTTCCCTATTTCTTTGATCAGGAAGTATTGTTGAATATAACTTGTCTTTCAAGTGTTTGTATTGAGATTTTTCATTTGTTTATTTATTTCAAAAAATTTTAAATGTTTATGCTGCTAAAGATACTCACTCTAACTTCATGTTTTCTTGCTTTGTTCCTATACTTAACAAATGGCTTGTTCAACACAAGATTCTAAAAATACTTACTAATATTTTTTGTATTATAATTATAGTTTCTCTATTAATATTTGCCTTTCATTTATTAAAGGCAAATATTAGAGAAATGATAGCGTAGAAATCTCACTGAATTTTTACTTCAGTGATTATTCAAATTTCCTGAAATTATTAATGAATAATCTATTCTTTCATTGCTGATTTAAAATGCCACTTTTGTCACAGAATAAATTATCACAATTTCTTGCTATTTTTCTGGATCTGCTACTCCAATAATCTTTCTATTAGATTTTAGTGTTTTAGTGTTTTAACTAATTCAATTTTATAAAAGCATACTATGTATTAGCATGAACATTTCTTTATTGCTTTCTTCTTTATGGATTTTTCTTGCATATTCATTTTCTTTTATACATTAAACACCCTATAGAGATAAAAAAAAAAGATATGCTAAAATTACAATTGTAAAATTTTAATATTAATTTTGGGATAATTTTTATCATTAACATTCTCATTCAAACAATGGTTTGTTTCTCAGTTTATTCACCTTGTTAGTGTGCATTTTGGGAATTTTAAAATTTTCTTTATATGGGCCCTATAAAGTTTATTTCTAAGACAAGTAATCTTATTTTTGAAACATTTATTAGGGAAAATTGCAAATAATCTGAAGTATAGAGAATAGTAAAATGAGCATGTTTTTATTATCTAGATTCAATAATTATCAACTAATGGCTACTCATGCTTCATCTATGCCCTTTCTCATCTAAATCACCTTTTTTATTTTAAAGTAAAGTCCAGAAATTGTGTTATTTTATATATGTGTTATATGTTACTTATTTCAGTAACTTTCACTAACTGGTAAGGACTCATTGTTTTAAAAATAATCACATTCATATTATCACAGTTCAAAAATTAACTATAATTCCAGAACAGGCCAATTAAACTTTATAAACTTTAATTTTCTTATTCAGAAAATTGGAGAAATAATAGTACTAGTTCTTAGCTTAAAATCTGAAAACTACTATCATCAGTAATGATTTAAATGATAATAATCATTTTCACTTGGTCTACTATACAATGGCTTTAACTGATGTATCTTTTTATGTTGAATCATCATGCATATCTGGAATTAAAGCTCTCTGGTAATTATATATTGATATTTTAATACATTTTTGGAACCAAGTGGTTAGTATCTTTGTATGTTTGTATGTATATTGTCAGTGAGATTACTTTCTAAAACTTTAATTTGTTTTTCTCAGCTCTTTAATAACTGGGTTTTCTTAGGTCATTGTATTAGTTTTCTTTATTTCTCTATGTCCTGGAATAGCTCAACTATTACCAGAATTACTTGTTACGAAAACATTTGAAACTTGTTCATAGAAGCATCTGGTCTTGACAACATTTAAGGAGTAAATCTTTTTCATTTTAATCTGTCTTTATTCCTTCTCTTTCTTAAAGTCAGAATCCAGGTTACATGCCCTTTCTCTTGTCTCCTAAATTATATTATGTATTATATTCTAGTTGTATTGTCATTTCTCTATGTAGTCTTTCTCTCCTACAGAGTGAGAATCTTTCAAAGGTAAAACCATTTCTGACAATAGATATTCAACACATGTTGACTACATAAATGAGTGAATAATATATATGTAAAGTATCTAATACACTAACATGGATCTCAGTTGCTCTTCTCAATATTTACTAAAAAGAAAAAAAAAGTTTAACTATGGATTTGGGGGATCAAATCATAATCCCATTGTGCTCCAAAAATCACGGTGTCTGTTTGAGCCTTTATGTAAAATAGTAGCTACTGACTGAGGCAACTACCTTCCCCAGAGTGCCCAGGATGTATGAATTACATGTCTTTGATTTTTTTTCTATATTAATTCCCTGTTCTAGACTTCTTAATGAATATGAATTGATGAAGAATACCACGTACTGAGAAGAAAAGAGACAAAATATTCAAAAGAATAGTGAAAAACTTCCTCAAAATGGTAAATTATATGGTAATGCCATCGAGTGTTCTTTATGCAGATAGAAAAAGGATAAACTCAGCAGGTAATGATGATAAAGACAGTAAATATTCATTTTGGGTCTGCAAGAAACTTGCTGTCATCCCGTAGGGAAATTATTTAATATGTGTGGAACTCAGTGACTTTATCTATTACAATGATAAATTGTTTTACAGGAATTCAATCCAAGAACTTAATAAAAATTACTCTGAAAGGAAAATGAAAATAATTAAGAAGCATTAAAATAATTGTAAATATTGGATAAGAATAAATTGAGAATTTTAAACCATCTATAAGCTATGTTAAATAAATGCTTAGTGTTAATTATGAAATTGTGAAATGTTTCAGATTTCTGTTTTAGATTCAAAAATTTATATACACCTGAAATTTTTGTCAGCTTTATGGCTTAATGTAAAAATTAATCTTGGACAGGCAGGGCTGTTCTCCAATTTCAACTACCCTCAAAAGAAAATAATTTTTTTAATGAGTTATACATATTTTGCTCCTATTCAATGTCAAATGCTAGTTCATGTCCTGCACATCTGAAACATATGCTTGCTTGGATCATGTTCTGGATAATTTTCTTATATTTGTTTAGTTTCATTGTATTTAATTTTTTTATGTGCTTTTCACAAAATATACATTTGAAGTTTTGTACTTCACTGGATTTTGTTTTTTGTTTTCCTGTTCTTTGTTTTTTGTTTTCCTGTTTTTTGTGTCCCTATTCTGAGAGAGTTAGTAGAAAAGATGTAGCCTGCTATGTATACAGAACAACTATTAAATATTTCAGAGTGGAAACAGAAGTTTCCAGACACCCAATGAAAGCAATTTCATTTTTAGTGAAGATTCTAAATTCTCTGTCTAATCTCGTCTACTTTTTCAAGTGGCTTTCTGTCTGAAACAGCAGCCTTTTCCCTCCACCCCCTCATTCCCCACACGCAATGTGCCTGTGGGAATCTACTAACACTTTTTGACCTTCTGGCCATGTTAAAGTCATCCCAGGAAGCCTGATTGCAGAGATTTAATTCATCTCATCAAATTGCAATCATCTAGTACACATCTGTTTATATTAATATAGTAGATATTCTGCAGAACAAGTGAAACAAAATCTACCTTTTTATCTCCAAAGTACTAAAGAACAGCAGGACTCTAACACAGCAGCCAATATCACATCTTCGCTAGACTTAGTTCTGTTTCACCCTGAAAGTTTATTAAAACAAAAGCCTCTTCCACATTACCTAACCCTCCATTTTTAACAACTCCCATTTTTTCCCCACAAAGCATTTGTATCTTGAGCCCAGTGATGCAAAATGTAACAATATATTTTTATAGTGTTAATTTCCTCAAATCATGCCTTCATCCATGCATAGCACTGTGAAGATGTGACTATCTTTTCATTTTGGAGATAAGCAAATTTCTTCTCGCCAGTTCCCAGCAGTTTTCCTGACATCAAATATAAACACACACCTGGAGGTCCTTGGTTACCTCTTTGAGAAAGAGGTATCGAAGCTAAAACAGATGCTGTTTGGATCTGAAAACAGGATTTTAAAGAAGAGCCTCTCATCTCTAATTAGGCTCTCTTCCATTTTTATATTACCATCAATAGCCCTTGTTTTGAGATTTTTTTAATTTCAGAAGAGACTTTTAAAGAATAAATTATAAGGCTAAAAGTTTTTGTTTGTTTTGTTTTTTGAAAAAGAAAAGGGTTTTTTGAACCATATCCTAGCCAGAAAAGAAGACCGGTCCTGAGACATACAGTCTAAACCACCAGCAGGAGGGCTAGATTGAGAAGGAAAACGTGTCCGTCATCCTGGAGCTGCCAGGGCTCTTTCATACAGTGGCTTCATGAAAGATGAAAGTGATTTTGAAAGAATTTACTTTGGCTACAGATAAGGGGGGCAGAAAAAGATAAAGTTGGGGCAGTTCTAGGATAGGTACATAGTCCATAAAGAAAAAGTATTTGTTACTTCTTGATAGATTGTGGGCAAAACCCAAAAAGTTCATGCATAAGCAGGATGTGGTAGCATCTGATGGGTGGCCATTATTTTTTTTAGATTGCCACAAGGAAGTCGATTTAAAGTTTTAACATACATTCAGAAATGTGAACAGTCTTTTGTTGTTTTTCATTTTCCATCTATGGCTTTGTTAACTGATTAACTTCTTACCTCTTCCTCCCACCCTCCAACTGCTACACTTTAATTTAAGACATCTCAGAATTTCTCTGTTATCAAGACTTAATTTATAAAACTTGCTGTTAATTCACAGATAGCACCAGCACTAGACAAGATCACTTAATTATTACCATAACTGAAAACATGTCTGAAAATTTGATATAGTTATTCCTATTTTAAATCCATATATGACTTCACCAATAAGATTATAGTATTGTAGAAATTGCCCAAGGACAAATACAAAAATCAACATTTAAATGCAATTATAAAGGAATTAACTGTTGAAAAGTCTGTTATTTCTTAATACCAACATCACAAGGCTGTTATTAACATCTGAGGAAAGATCCACATACTAGAGTACAATGTTTTTAGATATTAGAACATAGGTAGCAAAATCATAGATATATGCTTGAGAAATAGTGCCAGTATCTCAAATTGAAAGTGCAGAAAATGAGGACTTGCTAAAATGATATACCGTTTAGTTTTCCTAGGAAGCAGATTTTGAGATGGAGATGTGCCTGAGGAAGTTATTGGGGAGTGTTTTCAGAATGAATACATGTGGGGTGCATGAAACAACCAGGACTGACCAGAAAGAGAAGTTAAAATACAATGAAGTCACAGCAAAGACCTCAGTTGATCCTAGGAGGAACTCTAGAACTGGGATGACCCTTCAGACAGAGAAGGCCAAAAGGATATTTTGCTAAACTTAATTATATTGAAGCTCATTTAAAAATGTGCAACTGTTGTAGAATTCAAACACTATTTATGCTTAGCATTATTGACCCATGTCCCTTGAATATTTTAATTGCTCTGGATTACAATTTAAAATTCATTTGTATTGTAGTTCTAGAAATTTCATGAAATTTGACTCTCTACTTATGATAACAGTTTAATAACATTTTTCTTCTGTTCACACTGGAATCTTTGTTGCAAAGCTTGTGTTAAAATACTTGGACATATTTCTTTATTGCCTCAGCTAGAATCCTAGAAGTCATTGTTGATACCTATTTCTTTCTTATACAACACTGCAGATCCTTTTAAATTTCCAAGACTTTCAAATTTAACTTTTAAATTTCTCTTGACTTTCCTTTTTTTCATTCCTTGTTACTATTTTCTTAACTGAAGTAATTAGTTTTTATTGTCTAGGTTAGTGAAATAATCTCATTTTCCCCCAGATTTGACAATTCTGGATATATCCAGTGGCTGAATGTCACTTGCCCAGCGGGAAGTTTTTGTTTTTTAAAAAAAACTTTCTGATGTGATATTTACCCCTCAATACACATGTTCCTTCTTACAGCTTTTAGATGGTAAGGAAGATGAACAGATGTAATATATATGTCATATGTAAACTAAAATGTCTATCATAGCAATAAGTTTTTTAAAAAAAAACAGTAAGTTAGTCCTACACCAGGTTCACTGCTGTATCAACTGCCATTATGAACCAGAGACAAGACAAAAACATAAAGAATCCTCAGGTTTATGTCACCCCAGGGACTGTAACATCATTAAATACAATAGCACTGACAGTCATTGCTAGAACTTAGAATGGTAGATATTAAATTGGATAATTTTAAATTGGTTAAGCTAATATCTCTGAATCTGTTAGGAAAAGCCAGGATGTTGGGCAGTGAGGGCAGGAAGTACCCAAGAGAAAAGCGAATTCAAATTCTAAGGCTAGATCTAGAGGGTTGTCTGACATATGCTGATTCTGTTCATCTATAAAGCAGATTGGTCTATAAAGTAGGCCAGGTTACAGCTCTGTGTTCATTTCCCTCCCTCATGTTCCATCTGCAAGGTGTTTCCTGATGTTGAATATCTGCCAACATAGAGAATAACTCTCTTTTTCCTTTGCAAAGACTACTTCTACATTTTTTCTATTCAGAGGCCAAACTATGTTTTTATTCTCCCATCAGTTTAATAACACAATGGTTTTCTTTAGGTACCCCAACCTAGATTAAAACAAAATAAGACAGATTATTTATCAGTAGATATCTAGATGTCCTGATTGCTAATACATTCTGTACCACTAATAAAGATGATGATAATAATAATAATTACATTGTTCATTAAATGCACTGTTCTAAACAGTTTTCATATTTAGCAGTTTTGAGTAATCCTCAAAACACAGAAACCCCGTGATATATGAAATATTGTCATGCCCAATTTATTGATGAGGAACTTCAAGTACAGAAAGCTTAAGTAACTTAAATAAAATCACTCAACTAGAAAGCAGTAAGACCAACTTTGAATGCACACACTTCAACTCTAGAAAAAGTGCTTTAACCCTTATGCTCCACTGCCTGCCATTAAGAGAACCACAGTCTTCCTAAACCATCAAAGACAAAAATACCATATTATATTAAATTAAGCCAGAGCCCTAACCCTAAACTAAATATTTGTCCTCATTCTTGTACATAAATGTTTTTCTTTCCAACAAATTTCCCAGCAACTCTTAACATTGCACTTTCTAAATCATTGAAAATTCTCTATTTCTTCCCTCGTCATTTCACATGAAGGCATCAGCCCTACACATCTGCTAGTGAATATTCGTACAGATGGATGTCTGTCGAACTGCCCATCTTAGCCCCATGTTATTTGTTGCCACTGTTTATTAAAACATGTTTCATGCATGTCCAATGACATAGCATCACTTGAACCACAAAGCAGAAAAAAAAATAGGCAAATGCATACAGCAAACATGAAAGTCCTTTGATTTCCTGAGGTTAAATTTAATAAATTTTTGTCACAAATTTTATGTTCCCAAACTAATAAAAGGATTAATAGCAATGATGAGGGTCAAGGACAACATTTGGAAGAACTGCCTATAGATTACAAGATAACAATATCACAATAATATGACAAGGAACCCAAATCAATTTCCAATGTATTGCTTTAAATAGCCCTTAGTCCAGATCACGTAGGTTTGGAAGCAACATAAATTTCATGTCTATTATTCTTCTAAGAGAAAAATATAAATAGGAAAAGGAATATGGGCACAAAGGAAACATGAATTAGAAAGAAAAAAAGATTTAAAATTGAGGGGGGGGGTTGGTTTCTGTTCTATTTTGGTGTCTGTTTCCACCAAATGGAAATGTATTAAGTGTGGGGAAAGTATGCAAGCCTACTATGGCCAGGGGCATAAGATGAGTATCTAGAAAAATTCAATTTGATTTTTAGCTATCTCTGCTCTGCATATAAAACTTAGAGCAAGTTAAAAAAAAATTCTATACCTCAGTAGTTACTATATGATTACTATGTATTTTATATTAAATATTAAATATTACTATTTTTATATTTATATCTACATATTTATATTATCTAATTTATTAAACAATATTTTTTAAAGTACTTAATGCTATAACAAGTAAGTAGAAATCTTTAAATCAATATTAATTGAATTTGATTTCCTTTGGTCCTTAGGGATATGGACAGTCATATAATAAAAATAAATTTAGAAAATCTAATATATGTGTAGAGCCCTAACTCTTAATATTTTCTGTTTGAGATAATTAAACTGTTGATGATATAAAGTGGAAATTGGCTTAAATATTATAGTGTTCAGGGTCAAATCAGGAGACAGAAACTACAGAGCAGTTGGAACAAAGAATGCTTAATATAAAGGATTATTAACTAGTAACAGGAGATTAGCTACCAAGGGGATAAAAAGAAATATAAAGAATATAGGAGCAGCAGATATTGGGAGAAACTACTACACTACCCATAGGGCTGAGGCAGAGTACCAAAGAAGAAGCAAGTAGAAAGAAGAACCCTCACTCTCAAGGGTGAAATCCAGCCCTGGTTGCAGAGGGTATGGCTGTAGCCTACAGATTACAGAGCGTTCACTGAGTGCCACAGGCTGAGGTTTTCATGCTAGAAATTACCCACTGGAGTGCTGAAAAAACTTGACTGGAAGCTGCCTGTGGAGGTGCCATTGAACTTATAACTGTGCTGTTTGGGATAGCAGCAATATTCATCACAAAGCCACTTGTCTGCAAAAAGACCCTCAGCTGGAGGGTTGTCTAAGGTGTCTGTGGAACTCCCCAGGAAGCTGTTCATGGGGAAATGCTGTAACTCTTTGGTAGTGAGTACACTAATGTCTGCCTCTATGTGTCACTCATGCCAATCAAATGCTGCAATAGCAAGAAAATGAACCAGGTCAAGAAAAGGAAACCCTCTTCTCTTACAATATGACTGAGTGTCCTCTACTAACAATGTTTAACAGAGTTAAACTAAGGAAAGATGTTTATATGGTCTACCTTAAGTATCACAATCATGGTAATAAGGGACAGAGCTGGAGCTGAGAGATTTTAACTGTACACTTTTGTATACATACCTGTACAATATGTACATATGCATCTACTGGAAAAAAAGAGATATTGTTTACTGTTTGTGGGCTCTTATAACTCAGTATCAGAAGGGTGACACTTGTTTAGGAAATAAAATACCATCATTTATCCTAAGACATTGAGTCATTTATCATCTAAAGAACAGGAGCAGGTGCCCAGCTACTGCCAGTTTGCCTTCAGAACTATGAGTATTACTGGAGACTGCTGTTTCCTTTCTATAAGGTAAATCTGTTGTGAGTAGTTAGCTTTCACCAAACATGCTTGTCACTATGTAGATGAAGGGCTATAAATGCCCAGTTGTGGAGAGAGAGAATCACAATGTCATTGATCTGGTTTCCAGAGGAGTGGCTGATGTCAACAGGCACTGCACATTGGACAAAAAGTGTTGTCGGTGACATGCATCAGGGAGTCTATTTCATCCTAGTGGTGGAGGATATATTGGCAAGACCAATCCAGAGACCAATTAATAATTAGTAGTAAAAAGGAAGATGTACACATTCCATTGTTGGCTTAAATCTCAGGGAAACTCATATACTTTTAAAAAACATGTACAGGAAAGTACATAAAAACATTGTCATAGCAAAAACAATATTGGCAATAATATAAATGTTCAACAAAAAATGTATAAATAATTTGCTGTATTCTGAGACAGTAAAATATAGCAGATAGAACAAATTAACTGGAGGTATTCATGTCAGCAGGAATAAATGTCATAGTTATCTCTAAAAAAAATGCAACCTGGAAAATACTGCATATAATATAATATTTATATCAAGTTCAAAGCAAAAAAATATATGTGTGTGTGTGTGTGTGTGTGTGTGTATATATACACACATATATATATACTATATACATATATACATATATATGTGTATAATTTAGTTGGTGAAAGGTTTTACTCAGGTATATGGCTATACTGATATTGGCTTCTAGAGATGTTTTAGAAGCTCATGAAAAAGGAACATTTTTATTCTTTCTCTTTAAGAAATCACAGCTTCTAAGATTAGGTCCTTTGAAACCACTTACATAAGGGAGGAACAGGAAGTTTCAGAACTTAAGAAAGTAAATTTTTATTTTATGACAGAGAAGACATTTCCATATTATAAATGAGGGTGAAAAAAAAAGGTCAAGAATAAAAAGAAAGTGCAGAGCTCAATCCCTAGTGAGCTAAGGAGGCACCACAGAGATTAGAGATCTGCCACTTACTTCTCTCCAGATTTCTTTCATAGCACATATCAGTACTCTAGTTAAAGAAATTTACTGAAAAGCAGATTTCATTACAATCAATTGCAACAACTGAGGAATTCTAGGTAGATTTTATAACATCTTTAGATATGAGTAAGGTATCATAGCAACTGTGAATTCTTCAAGAAGAGTTACATGAATAAATGCACAAATAGATGAGTGGAGAGTTTGGTGGATAAATGAAAATGTAATGTTAGTCAAGATGTAGCTTAGAATATTATTGAGGTACAGAGAAAATAACCTTATTTATAATCACTTTTCTTATATTTTAGTTATCAAAAACCAAGGTACAAGTTTTAGAAAACATATACTGTTAAAAATGTTAAAGTTATTCTTTGTTTTAAAATCTTTGTGTAAGACTCCTAGATGTAAGCTGCTATATCATGCCTGTGGATAAGGTTAACTCTTCTGATCTAACAAAATACCATTCAGCCCACTTAATTTGCATTTGCCTTACTAACACTATCAGCACCAAACTTTGCTGGCAGATATCTTGAACTCCCTTGGTCTCTCCCCTTTTGACCAGATTTAGAATACAAAAATTCATTTAGAAAGCTAGAACTAGAAGCCATGTTCTGATGTTGATTTCCATAAAATTCAAGGCTATACATGTGAATGGTGTGAGAACAACATACTCTTTCCCTTGTACTTTTTTTTTTTTTACAACTATTACCTGGTATCCTTAAGTCTTCTCTTTCTTTATTCCCAACCAAATTTAAGTTTTGAGTACACACTTGCTTACTAAGTTAAATATGAATTATTAAGAAGTAAAATTAAGAATAAGCAAGAAAATTTTAGTTATATATTAAGGTACAGTCAGACTCAAATAAAAATAATTATTCTCTGTCATGAAATTCAGGCAAACTTGACTTGCTTGGAACAGAAAGGAAATAAATTCCAGAGATGGATGTTCTTCCCTTAAGACATCAAATCCATGGCCTAGAGATACAATACAACACTTTTATCTTGATGTAATCAGAGGAAGAAAGAAAATCTTGGGCCAATTTTCTAATTAGTACAAGGAGAAAAAAAATCACAAAGGAAGCTGGTAGGACTATATTCACTAAGAAATGTTGATAGGGACATTAAAAAATCTCACCAATGAATTCTCACTTTCCCAATTCTTCAACCCCTCTTGACTTTATGACCAGGTAGTTAAACAAGGTGAAGAGAGAAGAAATTTTGCACACAGTGGGAAACAGATTTGTGTGAGAGAAGTGTCAGGCATGTTGTTGCCAAAACAATTTTTGTTGTACTCATTACATGTAGTATTGCTATACTACTTTTGAACAAGTTCAATAAATATTATCTATTTATTGAACAGCCAAAACTCACTTATTCATTCTTATAATGATTTATTAATACATATAAAAATTTACTAAACATTTTGGAAGAAATCTGTTTTTACTAGTGATCTCTAATGATATGTAGATGTTTGGAAACAAACCAAAAGCATCCCTACTATAAATGAAGGAAGAATGTCACCACAGTTAACAAACTTCAAAAATAAAAATTATGATAAAAATTTGTGATCAAAACACTGTGACCACATTTTCATTTTATGGGTTCTTGCCTCACTTCTTCCACCTGCCCTGAATTTTTCACCCTTCTATTACCTTCCATCAGTGCTTCCAAGTGACAAAAGAGGTTGCATGAAAACATTAGTTCTCATGTAAAATATTTAACGATTTGAAAGAATTTTAATAATCATAAAACCACTGACCTTGTCTGAGAAATAAATGAAGAAATAATTAAAGAAAACAAGGGTATTTGAGTGATTCACAAGGTAACAGGTAACAAATAATACCCTGGAATACAAACAGTGAATTGAATGGGAGGTTAGAACTATTAGAATAAAAAATCTGTTTACAAGTTTTTAAACCAGCCTAATCGATTTACACATTTGAAATTACAAAACTAGATTCATTTTTGCACAGTCTCTGTGAATAATACAAAGTAAATTCAGTTATCATCAACTTCTTTAATAAATTGAAAATTGTGCTATTGGTGTGCAATTACTATAAACATTAATAATAATGAATGTAGGGTTTCTCCTACATTCATATTAAAAATATTTAGTAATTAAATATTTTACAAAAATTTTTGCTAGAATATCAAAAATTCACATCCATGTTTCAAATTTTATTATTGTTTGGAATAAAAGAGATCAGTTTCAAATCTTCCAAGAATAATTTTTTCTCCTAAAATTATCTGTGATTGTGGCACCTATAGAACAGACCTGTGTTGACCAATACAGTTGACCAATACTTCTGTGACTAGTGAAAGTTTTAATAGTGGCTAGTTTAAATTGAGATATGCTTTAAGTGGAAATAGACACCAGATCAGAAAAACAGTATAAAAAAGAATGTAAAATATCTCTTTAATAAATTTCTCTGATTATATGTTGAAATAACATGTTGGATATATTGGGGTAAATAAAATATATTATTAAAATTAATTTCACCTGTTTTCTTTTTACTTTTTTAATATAGCTACCAGAAAATACAAAATGACATATGTGGTTCATATTTAAAGCCTGCATTACTTCTCTACTGGACAGTGCTGATATAGGTAACATATAAGAATCATAGAATAGCACTTTTCCTGGTTTCTTTATTGCTGTGTCCCATGCAAACATAACTATGCCTGATAAATAGAATACATTAAATAATTGATGAATAAATGACAAGCGTCAGGATGTTTTGGCCCCACCCACCATTTGACCTTGAAAAGATTTTAACTGCACTATAGAGAACACTGGTAAAGAACTGTTAATTCAATGGATATTATTTTAGAAAATACTTCACAATGAGAAGATGCCCATGTTCTGACTGTTTTACTTCAAATTTTTATATACACAAACCTTCTCAAGGTCAAAATACTATGACCATAAACTTGTATAAAAGTGTGATAAAAAATATAATCAGAAAAAAATAGCATAATCAGAATATTTTGTATTTTAACACTGATTATTTTAACAAGGTGTATTTTGTCTCACTGTTAAATTATACTATAAATATAACCAAATCTGAGACCTGATTGAAAATACATCAGAAACCTAAAAACAGGAACTGATAAATTGAATATGGATGCAAAAATAATTATTTGATTTCTGATGTCATAATATAGTGAACAGATTGTAATATATATAGTCTGAAATAAAATTTAGTGATATCAAAGGGCAGATCTATTATAATAAAATGATTTATACTTAAATTATGAATAGTTCAAAATTATTTTCTAAATAATGCATTGTTAAAAGTATTGTGGAGGAAGTTTAACCAAGTATTAGACAATGTCAAATTTCTTTGGTATGTAAGGTAATGTAATTAAGGTTCATTTTATATTAGAGTGCCACCATTTTTAATATAGCAAGTAAAAGATTGCAGGTTCAAACATTAAGCACTTACGTACTTATAAAATACACATCATGTGGTCTTAATGAAAAAAATAACATGATACAGCATTCAAATGATTATAGTAGACATCAAATGCTTAAGGGCTACTTTGTGCAATGCTATTTATTGACACAAAAAAGAGAGAAGATATAAAATTGTCCTCTTAATAAAAACTTAAGAATTAAAAGAATACATAAAATGCTCTCTCTCTTCAAAAGGAGGACATGAAAAACATACAATGAAAGTATAGCAAGTAGATACAGGATCCAACTGAAAGAGTTCCCA
Organism: Macroglossus sobrinus; assembly: GCA_004027375.1. NCBI lineage: Eukaryota > Metazoa > Chordata > Mammalia > Chiroptera > Pteropodidae > Macroglossus > Macroglossus sobrinus. The sequence goes on along the minus strand of PVKZ01001673.1, from coordinate 147,030 downwards.
ATGGCCAAAGCTATAATAATTTGAGCAAAAAAAAAAAAAAGTATTTGAAAAAAACAAAGTATAAAATACATTTCCATGAGTTTACACCAATATAAATAAATGATTAAATATATACAAGAATAAATAAATGATTAAATAAATAAATATAAAAATAAATAAATGAGAATAGAGAAATCTTTCATGCGGAATTCAAAAATTTGTGTAGTTATTTTTTGTCAAGGAGGTAGAGCATAACCTCAATTCTTTACTGCTCAGTGCACACATTAACTTCAGTAGAGAAAGAGGGAAAAAGCATAATTTTAGAGGAAAAACCTGACAAACACTACCTTAGTCAAGTGATCAAGGTCCACATCAACAACAATAAATCAGGTTGATAGTATATGCTCTTGATGAGGTGTTGTAAGACTAGTGCTTTACCTCTGTGATATTCTTTCCAAAAACTCAGTATAAGGATGAGAAAAGCATCAACTAAATCCAAAAGACATCCGACATTCTACAAAATACCAGACCAATAACTCCTCGAACTATAAATGTCACAAAATATAAAGAAGACAGAGAAAGTGTCACCGTTTAGAGGAGCCTAAGGAGACCCAATGACTAAATGTAATGTAGAATCCTAGATGGAATCTTAGAACAGAAGAAGTATATTAGCTTAAAATCAAGAAAATCTGAATAAAATATGAACTAAAGCATCAGTATTGATTCATTTGTTATCAGAGTTATACTGTATCTATGTAAGATATTAACAGTAACAGTAATGGAAATTAGGCATGAAATATATGGGAACTTTCTGTACTATTTTCACAACTTTTCTATAAACCTAAAATTGTTCTAAAATTAACAGTTTATTGTTAAAAAAGAGGATTTGGCTGTCTATCCTTCACCATCACTTGGCCAGTAATAAAGAAAGGCAGTAAAAGAAACAACCCAAACTGTTAAGAAGTGCATATACATATCAATTTCCCTTGGGTGCATTTGTAAATGAGGGCAATAATGATAGTTTTCCTCGTAGGGTTCTAAAACTAAATTGTGTTAGCATGAATAAAACCCTTACATTGTACTTGACTTATATAGAACAGAATCAAAATTATGACTATTAACATAAGTACTAGTAGTAGCACTAGTAGTATTACTAGTCTTCCACAATCTCCCAAAAGACTGGACTTTACTACAAATATCTGAGGAAAGTGGATTGTAATATCATACTATCGGAGTCATGGCTTATCAGCTAATGATAAAAGATCTTTTGAGCGAGGTTAGATGACTCTGAAACACCTGAAGTAGATGTGTTTGGGAGAAGACATGATTATCTAATTAAGACATTTGAAACTTAAACATAAAGGGATGATAAAAAATATGTAAATTATAAAACTTTGAACTTCAAAGTATATGAAACAGAAAAAATGAGAGTTTAATTGGTGTAATCATTACTTATTAAGGTTACTGAGTTCCCAATATATTCTGCCAGACTCTGAAGAATGTGTGAAGATGTGTGAAGATGTCATCATTCCACAAGGAGACTTTTACTGCTGGTGCGTTAAGCTGTAGGCCATGAAATCTCAACTTCCCAGAACTAGAAAATTCCAAAGGTATACAGTGTTTAATATTTCTGGTCAGTAATGTACCTTTGGAATACTTAGGAATTGGAAAATGCTGTTTCCAGAAACTTCCACAGTTTGAATGGTTTATATTTAGATATGTCAATGCAATGGCGCTCTGTCTAGAATAAAGCTGTGCTTACCTTAATCTGTTTGCCTATGGGCCATTTTTGCCCTTTCTTCTTTCTTAACACATATGGAGATCTCTAGCTATAGACCTGAAATTCTAAGATCAGGTATCAACTCCTCCTTCCAGCTGTTCTCACCCCACAAGCTTGATTTGTCCTATCACTATACTCAATTTCAGATTCCCATAAAAAATAAAATGTGGGCATTCATATGTAAAGTAAAAAAACGTAGAACCAAGCAACTTACCAGTAATGGCAGATTGCCAGCTACCAGCAGCACTTAATTTGCTTACAGTTCACTGTAAAATTTACACTATAAAATTCTCCTGCTTCTACTTCTGCATGATGATGGATGTGAGAGATTTTCATAATGAGTCTTATCCTTCTCCCATCAGGTCTCAGTTGCTGCTTGGCAATGATTCTAAACAGATTTCTATTCCCTGTCAAATTATTCAATGTGCCTACTCCAAGTCTTTCCTACTTACTGAAGCTTCCAAGCCCCATCATTCTATAAGAGGATGATGACATTTCATCCATTTCTCTACATGAAAATCTTCAGCTTCTTTGCTCTCTCATTCAGAACTTCTTTCCAGCTCTCTTCCCATTTCAAAAAATGAGGCTCTTCTCCTCTCTTTGGGATTGGCCTTTTGTCTCCCATTTCATATTCCCTGCCTACTCATTAGTTATCCTTTCTTCTTGCATTCTCTACCTCCCTCTACTAAATTACACATACACATTTAAATCCATACAGAACTATATGCCTGAATACAGCATACACATCTATGTGAAAACTATATAGTAAAGCCACCTCTTTCTTTACTATTAGTGGGATGTGGCATTATAGAATAATCTAACACTAATAGCAATTGCTATTTTTTAAATTTCCATTGAGTTTTGTGTGTGTGTGTGTGTGTGTGTGTGTGTGTGTGTGTGTGTGAAATTGTAAAGAAGGAGCATTTTCATAAGATGTATTAGTTCTTGAAAGGTCTTTTTTCCCATTGATCTCTCTCTTAATGCCTCACAAACTGAAGCTTTCTCCAAATCACTCATGTACAAGTTCAAGTTCTTAAAAACACAATAAAAAATCTGCTTGGGTAGGCTTTTGCCTCATTCAGCTATCACTCTGGCTCAGGTGTTTAACATATCATTCTAGTCCTTTCATTTCTTACAGTGTTCCTATGTTCCCTTATGTGGGTTTTAAAGAACTAGGAAGAGTTAAGAGGTTAAAGGACAAGCAAGAATCCTTTCATACTAGAGAGGTAGGGCCTAGGGAAAGTATTACATAATTTTAACCTAGTCTTGTGTCTTTTATTTTTTGTATATTCTAACTCTTAAATATCTTTTATTTGAATCACCTCCTAAAAATTTGATTCAATCTCTTTTTACTAATTTCTAAAAGTACAGTCTATATTTGTTTCTTCAATTTATTCATTACCAATTCACAATTCATTGCACTTATGTTCTCTTGACTCCACTGAGATCCTTTTGAAATTCACTAATGACATCTTTATTTAATTTGTTTTTTACTTTTATTACTTTTATTGAGATGTTACTGACATATAATTTTGCCTAACTGTAAAGTGTACAATGTGTTGATTTAATACATTTATACATTACAATGTGATTACCACTGTAGCTTTAGCTAACAATACTGTGTTATAGACTTGCTAAGAAATGATCTTAAATGTTCCACAACAGGAGAAAAATTCTGAGATGTCCTAAATGAAATTACAGCAGATAGGAGAGTAGGAGAAAGAGACAATTGAAGTGCTCAGTTAATAGCTATGGGCTCAAAATGACAAGACTACTCACATTCTTGAATGTTTGTAAAATTTTCAATCAACTTCCAGGGGACTATCTAAAAAAAAAAATAGACCACCACCAACCTTATCCTGCCTATATATAAACTTTCCAGACTGTTATCTATAACCATTCAAGAAGTAGGAAATATTCTGTCCTGATGGATTATGCATCTCCTAGAACTGTCCCAACTTCACCTTTACTGCTCCCCTTATCTATAACCAATGTAAATTTTTTTAAAACAACTTATGTCTTTTTTTTCTCCAAACCCATTGCATAAAAGAGCCTTGTCAGCTCCAGGACAGCAGAAATGTTAGTCTTCTCCATCCAGCCCTGCTGTTGGCAGTTCAGACTGTATGTCCCAGGACCTGGTCCTTTTTCTGTTTAGCATATGGCTCAGTAAACCCTTTCTTTCACAAAAAACTTTCTACTGTGAATGTTTTTTGTTTAACACACACAGGTAATTATATGATGTGATAGACATGTTAACTAATGAACTCTTAAGGAACAAACCAACAACCTCTTTTCAGACTATAATCCCCTTGATCTATAATTCAGTTTTTGATTCTCTTGATAGCAGATTCCTTGATAAAACTGTTAACTTCTTTACAGTTTTGATCTTTAGTTATCCTCTATCTGATCACAACATTTTTGCCTCCTCTCCACTCTCTTACCTTCTGAAGGAGGCATTCCATTGTTAGCTGTTCTCTTCCTTTTACCTTTGCCTTAAGCAGCCTGTGTACTTTCATTATCACCTTCACATATATCCCTCAAAACTCAGCATTTGCTGGTATCAGACTGGACTGCCTATTTGTCTTGGAGCATACACTAAGCCTTTAAACCTTCTCTTGTTGTTTCTATTTCTCTCTTCCCTTCTATTTTACAAGTTCAACTTTCATCTCACTGTCTCTTCTTCCTAGGAGCTATTTTGTATTATTATAACAAGAAGAAATGTTTACCTCCCCTGATATTTTATAGTATTTTATCTATACTACTGTCTTATATTATTGTAAGTATGTATGTGGTATATTAATCACGTCTTGCACACTGTAGCCACTCAGCTAGGTGAGAATAAACAAAGAAGCAAAGGATGATATAAAGAAATTATACAGATGAGGATATATTTCAAAAGATAAGGGATTAGTGAGTAACACTGGTAATATTAAAATCTAAAGGTAGCACTCAACAAGTAGAAAATGCACTCCTTTTTTTTTTACTGAGATATGAAGGAAATAACAGAAAAGATGCCTTCAATTTGACAGAATTTTTTAGAAAAATATGTTCACAGAGGAGAGGGAAGTTAAGATTTATTGAGAGTGGCAGTGGGGATCCAAGGCAAGGGAGCAATAAGGCAGTATAATTTGGGAAATGGTATAAATTGCCAGAATAGAAGAAGACTGTACATTGGGAAAGCCTGAATAGGAATAGATAGATGAGAGAAAACAAAGAATAAAAATGTACCTAATGATAGGGGAAAGGGTGCAAATTAGAGTTAAAATCTTGTGAGAAAATCCCCAGAGTAGGGCTTACCCTTTAGTGGTGAAGAAGCAGGAGGAAGAGCAAAGAGGACTGGTATTCCTAGTTGATGACAATATTTCAATGATTAAATTAGCTTAACCATTTTTTTTTCCTTTTTTTTTCAGGTGTTGGTTTCAGCTGTTGTTTTCAGCAATGTTATGCCTCCTCAGAAGAAGTTTCCAGATAAATTTTTCCTGATGGATTGCCAATGGGTCAAGTTTATACCCTGCCTTATCTGTAGCAGAACAGATAATACCTTATGAGAAGTAGAAAATATTAGCCTCTTGCTAAGGCGAGCTGTATTTCTCCCAGCTGGAAACATAGCTATGGGCAAGTCAGAGAGTTAGGTGCGCACAGATCTAAGTCCATGCAGGAAGGGTACAGATGGAACCTGTCTTCCTTTTCATATCTGAGAGATTTAATTACCAGCACCCTTTCACCTGTAACCAGGACTCAAAACCCTAGGTTTCATATCAACCCTTATTTAGTTCCTGAAATATAACCATTCTGGTTTTGCATACTTCTTGAGTTCAAGATCCTGCAAGGTCTTCTGTCATAATCCCCACTCTGTGAATCATTACCTGGACTGAGGTACAGCAAATGATAGCTTAAGAAATAAAAGTCCTTTGTACAATGAGAAAAAAAAAAACCTGTGATGAGCATATTGAAAGATGTTTATTACTATGAAGCAGAGATAAATAAGCAAGTAACTCCAGAGTATGTTATTCAATATAAAAGAGATATCAGAATCATAATGTTGTAGTACATCATTGCCACTATAAGAGGTGTGTTTGTACACAGTGTGTATACATGGATGTGTGTGGTGCTGGTGGGAGCTGAGAGATATTTGAAATTTGACAATAAGTTTCCCAAAAATCTCTATTGTTTTTAAACATCACTTGAGAACCACTCTCCTAAAGGTAGGGAATATTTTCAAAGTGCAGGTGATCCTGGACACACAGAGACAGCATTTATCTCTGCCCTGTACCTTAAGTACCCATGTTGTATTAATGAATGTATATTTTATAAATTTTTAGAAGGATTTTATTTTAGGATTTTATTTTACAAATTGTGTGAAGTCCTTTTCAGAAAAATCATCTTTCAACATTTCTTATGGAAGTACCAACTCCTTTTGTTCTATTTTTCAAATCCCTGTAACTGAGTTATCAAGACTTTCACTCTCTGTAGAACTGTCAACCCCATCTTGATAGTCCCTTCATATTCAGAACAATTTAATTGTCTCTGCTTCATTCATTTTTTTATCCCCGCTTCTAATTCAGTGACTCAGATCTTTTCTAATGAGATGTCAAGGTAAGGGACACTATAGTACTTATAAATATAGTATAAATAGTAAAGTATTAAATATTATTGATATGTATATTAAATATACATATTAAATATATTTTATAATATATTTCAAATCTTTGGAGGAGGAAGATACATGTCAGAATTATCCTGTTTCCCAACCCATCTTCTAGTTTCTACCAATTCATGCCCTCTGTAGTTTTAGGACTATTCAAACTCTGAGATTGTGCCTGAACTTGGACTCAAAGCCCTAGTCTTTGTATCAACCCTCTATTTAGCTCCTGAAATATAACCATTCTGGTTTTACATATTTCTTGAGTTTAAGATCCTGCAAGGTTTTCTGTCATAATTCCTACTCTGTGACTTCTTGTTTCATTAGCCTCTGAAATTCTCATCCACCAGGTCCTCTATGTGCTGACCTGCCTGGGCTTCCAGATCTTCATTTGTTATATCTTACACATACATGGTTCTTGGTGTCAACCATACTCATCTCACCTAATTGGCTCCTAGTGTTGGCCACTCCTAGCTTTCTGAGTCTTCCTATTGCTAAAGTTAAATTTTTATACTTCTCAGTATTTGACATTGATGCTATAATCCCTCAGGAATATAATCATTGACTATTCTTTTTAATTCTAGTGTGGCATTAACTTCAAATTTTGGACTTTTAAATTGTGAGGGAACTTAAGGTTATACAACCCATCTCTTATGTCCAAGAGATAAGAAAATGAGGTATGAAAATATTTTAGAAATAAAACTAGAGCTTTCTAATTTCTAAGCTAGTTGTCTTGCCACTAAATCATGCTTCTTCTTGTCAAAGTATCTGGAGAAAGACATTTGAACTCTTGTCATCATTTTTCATGTTTATAATAGAAATGGCTTCTAAGGTCTCTCTTAAATCAGATTTTGTGATTTATCACTGTATAAATAGCACAATTCTTTTTCACTTTCAAATATGTAGAGAGATTGATTCTACTAACAAATGAAATATTTGCTTTTTAAAAAGATACTACAGAGAATTAATTTTATATTTTTTCAAAATATTTTTTTGCTTAAAAAGCTTAAGATTAAAATAAATTTAGTTAATTTGTTTTGGTAATTGCTGAGAGCCTTAGATGTAATTTTAGCATCTCTTTATATGACTAATTTAGGACTATTGATGTTTTCAACAGCAAGTTCATTTTTGTGATGAATCAACCCTATCGTTCCAAAATTTCAAATAATTTCAAATTTATCAGTAAAATTCAAAACATGAAAGCAGCATGAGCTAATAGATGAGGCTATGCTAAATACGATCTAGAGTAATGTAGATGGAATTCTTGTCCTCTGAGGACCTAAAATCTAAAGCAGTCATATAAAAACTGGTATGACCATAAGTAAGTGGCATAAAGTAGAGCATAATTAGGTCAATTTTTATTACACTAAATAGTATTTTTCTATGCCATAAATAAGAGCTTGTTTATCTTAACTTGTGCTAGATAAGAAAGCTTTCTTTGCTTGAAATGGGAGGGGTTATATATTCGACAGAGCTAATTGCTGCAGTTTCTAATGCTGCTACCTGGTTAGCAGAAATTGAAAATGGCAGGGAAGAAGACAGCACAGAATTTCAGAATTTCTTCAGAAATTATTCTACAAAAAATGTATGCTGATATAAAGTTATTTGCAGTGGACCATGAAAGAGATTATAAGAGAGAGCTGCAAAGAAAAGAGAAATAGGAAAAATAAAGACCAGAAATAATACTGTAATTCTCTCTGTATTATGTTTGTTTCCATGTCTGATAAGTACACTAATAATATATTGTGCAAATTAAGTTAGTCTTTCAGAATAAAAGGCTAAATACTTGAAGAATGTTTCCATCTATTTTAACTACACTCGGACTGATCTTCCACCAAGTGTCCAGATTTCAAATATTATCACTCAAGAATATGATTAGAGAATAAGATTTATAAAATTAATTATTTCAGAAGCATGATAATTCTGGATGACAATAACATTCAAAATAAGTTTGTGTGAATGAGTGCTTCAGAATGAATTGACATGTAGGTCATTGCAGGTGAGAACATAGTCTTTGCTAGACTATGTATAGAGTAGCTTCAATATATAGAAATAAAATAGAAGACAGCCAAGATATAACCCTGGAGAAGACACATTGAAAAGTCAAAAGTTGGCATGACTCCAGAATCTAAGGTTGTGCTATTCTCTGTAGTATTCTTTAAGAGCATTTACCTATTTGAGCACTTAAACTTTTACAGTTGTTGTTTCTTTATATATTTGATTTCGTGCTAGGTTATAAGCTACTTACAAGTAGAGAGACCTTGTGTCTTCAAAGTTTTAAAGTACAGTTCCAACAGATAGCAGCGAATCAGTGACCATGTTGGTTCTTACTCCCTACTGCCTATCAAATCCATCTTTAATGTCAATGTTTTGGTGATGTACTTCAGAGTCACATCATCTCTTGCCTAGACTATAATACCTTATTGTCTCATTTCTCTCAAATCCATTCTCTCTTCTCCAACAAGAGAACTTTTTTTTAAGACAAATATTATCACTTCACTCCTATACTTAAAACCCTAGGAGAGAGTTCCTCTTTCTTTCAAGAAAATTTCCAAGTTCTTTAGCTTAGAATTTAAAAACTCTCAAGCGAACTCTCATAGCATTAAATTCTGCCTCTTCTTCCTCTTTCATATTGTGCCATTTCAATATCATTCCTCTAATCTGAACAGCCATTTCTTCTTGACAAATGTCTAATCACTGTTCAAGATAATCCTTTAGACTGTTTTCTAAAATAATACTCCCACTGCTTTTTTTATATTTCTTTTTAAAATGCCAGTTTATTTTCTTTTCATACTATATATATTTTTTCTACATTTTTTTATTCCTCCCGCCCCTACTAGTGCATTGTCCATGTTAATGAGTCTCTGTTTGTTTGTCCTGTTCATTTACTGCTTTTAGGTTTATATGCCACATATGCGATATCATATGGTTTTCAACCTTTTCTGTCTTGGCTCTTTTTTCTTATAATAATTATTTCAAGGTTATCCATGTTGTCGCAAATGGTAGGATTTCATCTCTTCTTATGGCTGAGTAATATTCCATTATATATATATATATATATATATATATATTAGTTATATATATATTATATATATATATATATATATATTATATATATATTAGTTATATATATTATATATATATTATATATATATAATATATATAACTAATATATATATTATATATATATATATATACACCACAGCTTCTTTAGCTAATCTATTGTAGGACACTTCGGTTGCTTCCATGTCCTGGCCACTGTGAATAATGCTGCTATGAACATTGGTGTGCAAATATCTTTTCAAGTGTTTGGGGTAAATATCCAGTAGAGGGATTGCTGGATCATGTGGTAGATCAATTCTTAGTTTTTTGAGAAACCTCCATACCACTTTCCATAGTGGCCCTACCAATTTGAAGTCCCACCAGCACTGTATGAGGGCTCCTATTTCTCTGCATCCTCTCCAGCATTTGTTATTACTTATCCTGTTGATTATAGCCATTCTAACAGGTATGAGATGGTATCTCATTGTGGTTTGGATTTGCATTTCCCTAATAGCTAGCGATGTTGAGCATCTTTTCATATGTTTTTTGGCCATTTGTATGTCCTCTAGAGAAAAGTGTCTGTTCAGGTCCTCTGCCCATTTTTTAAATTAGATCATTTGTTTTTGTTTTTGTTGTTGTTGTTATTGAATCATATGAGTTCTTTGTATATTTTGGATATTAGGGCCTTATCAGAGGCATTGCTTGCAAATATATTTTTTCCATTTGGATGGTTGTCTCTTTACCTTGCAGATGGTTTCTTTTGCTGAGCAGAAGCTTTTTAGTTTGATGTAGTCTCATTCATTTATTCTAGCTTTTACTTCCCTCGCTTTTGAAGTCAAATTTATAAAATCCTCTTTAAGTCTGAGGTCTTTCAGTTTAATTCCTATGTTTTCTCCTATGCATTTTGTTTCAGATCTTATACCCAGATCCTTAATCCATTTTGAGTTAATTTTGGTGTTTGGTGATAGATAATAGTCTAGTTTCATTCTTTTGCAGGTGGGTTTCCAGCACCACTTTTTGAAGAGGCTTTCCTTTCTCCACTGTATATTTTTGGCATTTTTGTTGAAAATTATTTGCCTCTATAAATATGGGTTTATTTCTGGACTCTTGATTCTGTTCCACTTGCCCAAGTGTCTATTTTTCAGCCAGTACCATGCCATTTTGATTACTGTCGCTTTGTAGTATAATTTGAAGTCGAGTAGAGTGATGCCTCCAGCCTCATTTTTTTTTTTCCTCTGGATTCCTTTGGCAATTTTGGGTCTTTTGTGCTTCCATACAAATCTGATGATTTTTTGATGTATTTCTTTTAAAAATGCCAATGGGATTTTGATGGGGACTGCATTAACTCTGTATAATGCTTTAGGTAATAAGGTCATTTTAACTATTTTGATTCTTCCAACCTAAGAACATGGAATATCTTTCCATTTTTTGTATCTTTTTTATTTCTTTTAATAGGGTATTATAGTTTTCATTATATAGGTCCTTCATGTGTTTCATTAAATTTATTCCTAGGTATTTTATTTTATTTATTTTTTGCAATTGCAAAAGAAATTATTTTTTCCACTTCTTTTTCTGACATGTCATTATTAGAGTCTGAAACATTATAGATTTATAAACATTGATTTTTGTATCCAGAGACTTTACTGTATTTGCTTATTGTTTCTAGTAGCGTTCTTATGGAGTTTTTCGGGTTTTCTATATAGAGAATCATGCCATCCTCAAATAGTGACAGTTTGACTTCTTTGTTTACTATTTGTATGCCTTTTATATCTTTCTCTTGCCTGGTTGCACTTGCTGGGACCTCCAAAGTTATACTGAATAACAGTGGCGATAGTGGACAGCCTTGCCTTGTTCCTGATTTCAGAGGGAAGGTTTTTAGTTTTTCACCATTAAGTATAATGTTGGCTGAGAGCTTGTCATATATAGTCTTTATTATGTTAGGAATCATACAGATTTTGTTAAGTGTTTTGATCATAAATGGGTGCTGTATCTTATCGAAGACTTTTTCTACATCTATTGATATGACCATATAATTCCTATTTTTCAATTTGTTTATGTAGTGTATCACATTAATTGACTTGCATATGTTGAACCATCCCTGTGCCACTGGGATGAAGCCTATCTGATCATGGTGTATAATCTTTTTAATATATTGCTGTATTTGGTTCACTAGAATCTTATTTAGAATTTTTGCATCTGTGTTCATGAGAGATATTAGTCTGTAGTTTTCTTTTTTGTGTTATCTTTGCCAGGTTTTGATATCAGGATAATACTGGCCTCATAAAATAAGTTGGAAAATGTTGCCTCCTCTTTGATTTTTTGGGAGAGCTAAAATTAACTGGTGAAGCCATCTGGTCCTGGACTTTTACTTTTTGGTAGGTTTTTGATGATCATTTCAATTTTCATACTGCTGATTCATCTATTTAGATTTCCCAGTTTTTGATTCAGTCTAGGCAGGTTGTATTTTTCTAAGTATTGGTCCATTTATTCTAGGTTATTGAATTTGGTGTTATATACTTTTTCATAATATTCTTGTATGATCCTTTGTATTTCTGCAGCGTCTGTCATAATTTCTCCTCTTTCATCCCTGATTTTGTTTATTTGTGTCCTTTCTCTTTTTTCTTTAGTGAGTTTAGCCAGGGGGTTGTCAATTTTATTAACCTTTTTAAAGAACCAATTCTTTGTTGCATTTATTTTTTCTGTTTTTTTTTGTTGTTTGTTTGTTTTCAATTTCATTTATTTCTCCTTTAATTTTGATGATTTCTTTCCTTCTGCTGACTTTAAGCTTCATTTGTTCTTCTTTTTCTAGTTTTTTAAGATGAAGTGTTAGGTTATTTATTTGGGCTTATTCTTGTTTTAGGAGGTAGGCCTGCAATGATATGAACTCTCCTCTTATGACAGTTTTTGCCATGTCCCAAAAGTTTTGATATGTTGTACTATCATTATCATTCATTTCTATGTATCTCTTAATCTCTCCTTTTATTTCTTCTCTGACCCAGTTATTTTTTGGTAGTATGTTGTTTAATCTCTCTTTATTTGTGGTTCTTTCCGCTATCATTTTACAGTTCATCTCTAGTTTCAACACATTATGATCAGAGAATATGGTTAGTATGATTTCAACCCTCTTATATTTGTTGAGACTATCTCTGTGTCAAAGATTGAGAATGTTCCATGTGCACTAGAGAAGAATGGATAAGCAGCTGTTTTGGGATGGAAGTCTCTGTAAATGTCAATAATGTCCAATTAGTTTAATGTACCATTTAAGAATGTTATTTCCTTATTGATTTTCTGTTTGGATGATCTGTCCATATCCGATAGTTGGGTATTTAGGTCCCCTACTAAGACAGTGCTTTGTTTGGATGATCTGTCCATATCCGATAGTTGGGTATTTAGGTCCCCTACTAAGACAGGTCTATTTCTTGCTTTAGTTTTGTTAGTAATTACTTTACATATTCCAAGGCTCTCTGATTGGGAGTATAGATATTAATAAGTGTTAATTTTTGTGTGTGCATGATTCCCTTTATCATTATGAAGTGTCCCTCAGTATCTTTCTTTACCTTGTTGATTTTGAAGTCTATTTTGTCTGATATTAGTACTGCTAGTCCCACTTTTCTCTGAATGCCATTTGCTTGAAATATCATTTTCCACCCTTTCACTTTGAGTCTATATTTGTCTTTGGAACTGAGATGTGTCCCCTGGAGGCAGCATATGGTTGGGTTTTATGTTTTGATCCAATCTGCAAATCTGTGCTTTTTTATTGGTGAGTTCAGTCCATTTACATTTAGGGTGATTATTGAAATATGAGGTCTTCTTATAGACATTTTATCTTTTGCTTTCTGGTAGCTTGGTGTTTACATTGCTTCTTTGTCCTGTGTTTCTGTTTTCTTTATTTTGGTTGGCTTTTGTGGGTTTCTCCTCTGATCCTTTTTGTTTTATGTTATATACTTTAGTTCTAAATCTTTGGCCTGTGGTTACCATTATGAATAAGAAAAGGATAGTTGTATATATACAGTCATCTCTTTTCTTGTGCTTGTGCCTTATCTCTCTTCCCTTTTGCGAATTTGGATCTTTGAATATTCCCCTTTTCAGTAATTGTTGTTTCATTTTGTTCCTATGTAAGCTGAACATTCATTACTATCTTGATGTAGCAATTCTCTTCTTATTTTAAGCTTATAATGCCCTGTTCTTAGTAAGGGTTGCACTCCTCTGCTTTTATCAGCCTGCTAGTCACCTTACTCTTAATTATGCTTTTTTTTTTTTTTTGGTCATTTTATTTTAGGTGAGCTGACCTCTTTCAGTATTTCTTGTACTGCAGGCCTTGTAGTGAAGAATTTCCTCAACTTTTGTATGCCTGGAAAGGTCTTTATTTCTTCTTCATATCTAAATTAGAGCTTAGCTGGATACATTATTCATGGCTCGTAGCTCCTTTCATTTAATAGTTTGAATATTTGATTCCACTCCTTTCTGGCTTGTAATGTTGGTGCTGAGAAGTCTGACAATAATCGAATGGGTTATCCTCTATAGATTACCGTCTTCTTTTCCATGGTTGCCTTGAGAATTCTATCTTTGTCATTAATTTTTGATAATTTTAATATGATGTGTCTTGGTGAAGGCCTTTTTGGGTTGAGATAATTCAGTGTTCTATAGACTTCTTGAATTCCAAGCTCTAGCTCATTCCTTAGATTTGGGAAATTCTTGTTTACTACTTGTCTGAAAATGCTTTCTAATCCCTGCTCCTTTTCCTTCACTTCAAGTATTCCCATTATTCTTATGTTTCCTCTTCTGATGGTATCAGCTAGTTCTTGTATTTCCCTTTCATGATTTTTCATCTTTGGTTTCTCTCTTCTTTCTTCTGATTTATTTCTAGATTTCTGTATTCAATATCACTGATCCTTTCCTTCATATGCTCAATTCCATCTCCCAAATTTGTTATTTTATTTTTTAACTCTTGCAGTGTGTTCTTTATCTCCAGAAATTCTATTCAGTACTTTTTGAGAGTGTCAATCTTTTTGCTAAAAAACTCATTCTGCTCATCCAGTTGTTTTTTCAGTTCCTGAAATTGTTAATAAGATTTATTTCAAATCTCACTGAGTTTTTTCAGAAGTACCATCTTGAATTCTCTGTCATTTAAGTCATATATTTCTGTATCTGTAAGCTTATTTTTTGGAGATTTTTCTCTTTCTTTCTGAGATGCCTTGTCACCTTGTTATTCGTGGTATTTAATGGACTATTTCTCTGCCTAGGCATTAATGGAAGTGTGTTCTGCTTTTTTTTTTTCTTTCAGAAAGTAGATTTATTATATAATGGGTCCCTAGCCTGTTGCAAATAAGGTGTTTTTCTTTTGGTTTCCAGTAGGTGGCGTCTAAGCCCCTTAGATCTCTGTTTTATATAAAGTGTTAATAATGTCTTTTTTTCCTTATAGATGTTTAATCATGCTCTCTACCATCAGTGTCAGTTCCTGTCAGTGTTAGTGACAGTTTTGGTAGCATTTGCTCAGATTTCCCTGGGTTCCTCAGCATTCTGTCTTGGAGGGTATGGTAGGAAGGGGCCCTCTGGGTTGGGGGTTGGAGGCTGCGGCTCAGCCTCAGTTTTGCAAATGTAGCTGGGTAAAAATCAGCTGCTGTTCCTCTGCCTTCCCTGCTTTTCTGCTGTCCCTGTTTCTCAGCCTTCTGCCCTGATGACTGGGTACTGCTGTTGGCCATGGGGAGCTCACGGTACTCCCAGGCAGGGCGGTTAGGGAACTCATCACACTTTCTTCCCTCCCCTTCCTCCTATAGGGAGCTCTGGCTGCAAGAGGCAGCCTCTTTGTTTCTCCCAGTCCACCACCAGACACCCAGGATTCTGACCTATGGTAGTTCTTATGCACAGATCCCATGCTCAGACGTGCTGGTGTGCAGTTTGGGTGTTTTTTGTTGAGTTTTAGGTGTTCAGCTCATTGTTATTTCAAGGGGAGAGATCTGGGAACGTCTCTCATGCCTCCATGTTTAATCCAATCTCTCCACTGCTTTTTATAATATTTTAAAATATTCTATTTTCATACTTTTGGAATTTTATAATTATTAATGTAATAGACATTATTAGTGAACACCTATATGATGAACTTTTTTTTTCTGGGCTCATATTGAGAATGCTTTTCCCCCGTCTCTTTTGAAGGTGGGCATGGCCGTATGACTTGCTCCAGACAATAAACTGTGTGATCAAGTGACTTATGTGAAGCATTTATTTACCAATGCCTAACACTATTTCTCTCTTCTCCACTGAAACAACAGTGGAAGCACATCTTGGTAAGAAATTTCAATAATAAACCATTTCACGGAGAACAGCTGGCTGCTCTAGAGCACACACAGCCCAGACTTTCAGCAGGCTGCATTTAAGCCCTTGGAAATTGGGGCTTAGATTTTTATTAGTATATCCTAAATGAAACCATTAGCTTACATTTCCTTTCTCCACATTAGACTGTGAAGTCTTGAAAGCAAATACTGGGCTCACCATGTTTTATATAAGGAAGAAGAAAAATAATTGGAAAGTAACTGAATGATGTAACAGCCTGAGTGTGACTAATGAAGATTTATCCCTTGTTTCTCTTTATCAGCTATAAAAACTCTGCTAGTTTTCTTCTTTGTCCCCACTTGTTGCCGATGTTGTGAAGTCACCCTGACTGATAGCAAAGGAAAAATAGCAGTTTTTTATTTCATGAGTTGCTACTTCAGGTTATTACATTATTATCAAATGAAGTACACGAGGAAGCAATTTTACAAGACTGTAGCAATATATATGCATTTTAAAAGAGTAATCAAGGTAAAATTGAGTTTATTTTCCCTGAAAATTTCATGTTTAGCTACTGAAAGCAATCATTTTGGCAGATGCATTTTAAGAGCAAAATGTTTTAGGTGCAAATAATCTGAACACATGTATTTATTTGTTCTCTCATCTTGAATGTAAATTTCATGTTTTCAGGCCGAAAAACCCATTAGTATATTTTCTCTCTTTCTTAGCTTAAATGGACACCAGCAAACATTTGCATAAAATTTTGAACTATAGCCAAAGCAAATGCATCTTCAATTTACTCTTTACCAATTTTCCTTGGTTCATGAGTTTTCATACAGAGAAGTTTGGGATTTTTCTCTCAAACCATTTTCAGGACTAGAACTCATTCAACAAAAGATACCATTAGAGGACTCTGTGCCCTGTTTAATTCCTAAATTTCAACCATGAATTCACACCTCATTCAGAGGACTTATCTATTGTTTGGCACTTTGCCAGAAATTTAAATGCACAGTAAAAGTTTCTACATGTGAAAGTAAGTAAAGGTAGTCTGAATTAAGTTGTCACTTTTTTTTTTACATTTAGTTATTTAATAGTAATCAAATACCTATTTTAAAAATCAAATACTTACAGTCATAATGTTCTTACTAAAAATTATTTTGCTCTTCTCAAAATCACATCCTTTCTGGAAATCTTTCCCAGATAAGCATAAAGTTCAAATTTTTTTAAAAAATCATTAAAACACATCAACTGGCTTGCCATAAGCATTTGTTATATTATTCTTCAGTTTTTAATTCTTAAATATTTTTGTTTGTTTTTAATTTATTTATTTTCATTATGACAACATTGGTTAATGAAATCCAGTAAGTTTCAGGTGTAAAATTCAACAGTAAGGCATATATTTATTTATTGCATTGTGTGTTCACTGCTCATAGTTAGATTTCTTTCTGTCACTACATATTTATATTTCCATGTCCATAAGTCTCTGTTTGTGGCTTTTAGGTTTATATCCCACATATAAATTATATCATGTGGGTTTCAACTTTTTCTGTCTGGCTTATTTTGTTTAGCATGATTATCTCGAGGTCCATCCATGTTGTCACAAATGGCAGTATTTCATCACTTCTTATGCCTGAGTAACATTCCATTGTATATATGTACCACAACTTTTTTTTCCTGTTTCTTTGTCTTCATTAAAATGTAATAGACAATTAGTTGCTTGCATTTACATTGTATAATTCAATGAGTTTTTTTCCACTTATAGTTGGCATACAATATACCAGTTTCAGTTGTATAGCACAGTGATCAGAGATCCGCAAAACTTGCAGTGATCACCCCACTAAATCTAGTCTCCCTCTTTCCCCATACATATTTATTACAACATTATTAACCATCTTCCCCATGCTACACTCTACATCTCCATGTTTATTCTGCAACTATCCATTTATACCTCTAATTCTTTGAATTATTTTTACCATCCCCCAACTCCGCTCCCATCTAGTAGCTCTCTAAATATTCTCTGTATCTATGAGTTTATTTCTGCTTTTGTTGTTGTTGTTGTTGTTGTTGTTCTTCTTCTTCTTCTTAATGTCATTTTTTAGATTTCACATGTATGTGAAATCATGGGATATTTGTCTTTCTCTATCTGACCTATTTCATTCACTGCAATACTTTCTAGGTCAATCAAGGCAATAACTTTTCCCATCTCCTTCCTTTTAGTCTGAATGTATCTTTTAATCTGAAGTGAGTCTCTTGTAAATAGCACATGTAGGGGTCTTGTTTTGTTATCCATTCAGCCATTCTATCTTTTCATTTGAGCACTTAAATCTTTTCCATTGGAGGTACTTGTTGATAGGAATGTAGTTATTACCATTCTTTATTCATGTTTTTGATACATAATTTTTCTTTAAAGAAGTCCCTTCAACCTTTCCTGTAAGACTGGCTTGGTGGTGGTAAATTCCTTTAGCTTATTTTTGTCTGGGAAGCTCTTGATCTTTCCTTCAACTCTAAAGCTTTAACTTTACTAGATAAAGTATTCTTGGTTGTAGATCTTTGGTCTTCATCATGTCAAATATTTTGCCAAAACTTTCTGTCCTGCATTTTTTTTTTTTTTTGAGAAATCAGCTGCCAGTCTTATCAGTGCTCTCTTGTAGCTAACTGCTTTTCTCTTGCTGCTTTTAAGATTCTCTCTTTGTATTTAACATTTGGCATTTTAATTATGATGTGTCTTGGTGTGGGCTGCTTTGCATTCCTGGTTTTTGGGATTCTCTGAGCTTTCTGGAGTTGTATTTTCTTCACCAGGTTAGGGAAGTTTTTCATCATTATTTCTTCAAATATATATTCAGCTTCTCAGTTTCCTTCTTCAGATACCTCTATGACACGAATATTTTTACCTTTATAGTGTCTCATAGGCTCCTTAAATTATTATCATAGACTTGGCTTTTTTATTCTCGCCATTCCGATTGAGTGTCCTTGCCTTTCCCATCCTCTATATAGGTCATTTGATCATCTTCTTTATTCACTTTGTTTATTCCATTTAATATACTTCTCATCTCATATAATGTTCTTCATTTCTGATTGGTTCCCTTTTATAATTTCCATTTTCATTTTTATGTTTTTTTATCTCTTTGTTGAAGTTCTCACTGAATTCATCTACACTTCCCATTAGTACATTGAGCATCTATATAAACAGTATTTTGAACTCTGCATCTGTTAGATTGCTTAACACCATTATTTCTGGATCTCTGTTCTGCTCTCATATGCTTTCTGCTTCTTTGTCTTCCCATTTTAGCTGCCTTTCTGTGACTGTTTCTATGTACCAAGCAAAGCTCCTAAGTCTCCCGGTCTTATTAATATGGATTTGTGTAGTGGGTGTCCAGTGGCACAGTTCTGAGAAGGGTTCAACTGTAGGCTAAATTTAGCCCAAGCCTCTGCCCCTCCAGGGGCCACCTGTTAAGATTCAGGAAGCAATCCAAAGATGCTGTGCTTATAGTTGTCTCAAAAGGACACACCAGAAATCAAGGCCAGATGCCTCCAGTGTGAATCTAGGCACTGCTCAGCATGGAGCACCTGACTCGCTGAGGATATACCTGGATATGGCTTGGATAGGGCCACAGGTTGGGGGAGACAGGGTTTCAGGAAATCCTCTAGGTGGAGCAACCTCTGTTATCCAGTTTGATGAAGTCTCATCTGCAGTGACACTCAGTCCGTACACCGAGGGTGGGGAGGGCTCAACAGGGAACAATAGATTCTGCAGGCACTTCCATATAGGATGAGTCTCACCTCAATCCTCACTCTGGCAACTCAGTGTCTTCATGTAAGTTCCTGGTGCCCCCTGTGCACAGCTGAACTGCCACTAAAACTCAGAGCAATCAGGTCCATCACTGTAAATGTCTTCTCATGGACATGGCCCCTTTAAGAGGCATCTACAGCTGCTACTGTCTCAGCTTCCATCCCACTTAGCTACTCAAAACCAGGCAGCCTTGTGTCTTCTCCCAGTCCTACCTTCTGCCATTACAGGGTGATTTCTTGGATTTCTCCCTAGTTGTATGGCCTGTTCATGTAGATCCCAGGAGATTCTTCCTTGCTGTCTATTCCTTTCCATCACTACTCTGCTTTGGTCACCAGAGGGATGAACAGAGAGCCTCTATCATCTAAGTCTTTTTTTTTTTCTCCTAGCTTCTTATCTCATTTTCTATTGTAGGACACTTTGGTTGCTTCCATGTCCTGACCACTGTGAATGACGCTGCTATGAACATTGATGTGCAAATATCTTTTCAGATACTAGTTTTCAAGTCTTTGGGGTAAATCCCCAGTAGAAGGATTGCTGGATCATATGGTAGATCAATTCTTAGTTTTTTGAGGAACCTCCACACTGTTTTCCATAGTGGCTGTTGCAATTTGCAGTCCCAACAGCAGTGTATGAGGATTCCTTTTTCTCTGAATTCTCTCCAACATTTGTTATTACTTTTCTTGTTGATTATAGCTATTCTAATAGGAGTGATAGCATTTCATTTTGGTTTTGATTTGCATTTCTTTAACAGCTAGCGATGTTGAGCATCTTTTCATATGTTTGTTGGCCATCTGTATGTCCTCTAGGGAGAAGTGTCTGTTCAGGTCCTTTGCCCATTTTTTGATTGGATCATTTTTGTTGTTGTTGTTGTTGTTGTTGAGTCATATAAGTTCTCTGTATATTTTGGATATTAGGCCCTTATTGGAGGCATTGCTTGCAAATATATTTTCCCATTTGAATGGTTCTCTCTCTACCATGTTGACAATTTCTTTTGCTGTGCAAAAGCTTTTTAGTTTGGTGTAGTCCCATTCATTTGTTTTTACTTCCCTTTAATTTGAGGTCAAATTTATAAAATCCTCTTTAAGTTTAAGGTCTTTGAGTTTAGTTCCTATGTTTTCTTCTCTAAAATTTATTGTTTCAGGTTTTATATTACGTCCTTAATTCATTTTAATTTTGGTGTATGGTGATAGACAGCAGTCTAGTTTTATTCTTTTGTAGGTAGCTTTCTAGTTTTCCCAACATTTACTAAACAGGATTTCCTTTCTCCACTTGAAAATATTTTGGGTTCTTTTCTTGAAAATGATTTCCCCATATAAATATGGGTTTACTTCTGAACTCTTGATTCTGTTCCACTGGTCTGTACGACAATACCATGCTGCTTTGATTATTGTCACTATGTAGTATAATTTGAAGTTGGGCAGAGTGATGCCTTCAGCCTCATTCTTTTTTCTCAGGATGGCTTTGGCAGTTTGAGGTCTTTTGTGCTTCCATACAAATCTATGATTTTTTTTTATCTATTTCTTTAAAAAATACTGATGGGATTTTGATGTACACAAATCTGTACAGTGCTTTAGGTAATAAGATCATTTTAACTATGTTAATTCTTTCAATCCAAGAATACAAATTTCTTTGTATCTTTAATTTCTTTTAATAAGGTCTTATAGTTTTCATTACATAGGCCCTTCATATGTGTTGTTAAATTTATACCTAGGTATTTTATTGTTTTCAATGCAATTGCAAGAGGAATCATTTTGTCTATTTTTTTGACAATTCATTATTAAAATATAGGAATGCTATGAATTTTTGGACATTGATTTTTGTATCCAGAGACTTTATTGTATTTGCTTATTGTTTCTAGTAGTGTTCTTGTAGAGTCTTTAGGGTTTTCTATATGGAGAATCATGTCATTCACAAATAGTGACAGTTTTTGATTTCTTCATTTTTTTTATTTGAATGCCTTTTATATCTTTCTCTTTTAAAGCACATTCTGATTTGCTCTGACATCTTAGACATCGCATAGCTTATTTTTCTTTCTTTATAAAAATTTTTTAAAAGAATGTTTTTCTAATACAATAAAAATTTTAAAACTTATAATATACATGATTCTTTTGATGTAATCTGTCAGACTACCTACTATTATAAACTAATGAGCTTCATGTTAAGAAGAATAATACTGAGTAAATCAAAAGTAAATGTCCTTATATACCTTGTAAGACCAAAGACTATGTCTTAATGACAGTGACTATATTTTCATTTTAATACATATATTTGATATAGGTGATATAGGTGAAAAAAATAAATTTTGCCAGTCATTTTACATTACACTGGTATGTAATATGAAATATTATGATGTAAAAATGCTTATATATACTTGAATTTATGATGCAACAGTTTTCAATACATTTTAAATATTTAGTTTATTTAAATTCCAGTTTTAAACAGTTTCACTATAGGGAATGTGATGTGGCTTCTTTAACCATAGCAGTTTATAAGAAAATTGCCTTGCAAAACAAGCTCTTGGATATCATAATAAAAACCCATGCACTGAATTAAGTTTTAGACTGGTTCTATACTGTAGCTATCTATTTTGGACTAGAGAAAGCATGGTCTGACTTAGCAAAGGTAAATAAAGGAACAGAAATAAGTAATAATGAAAACCCACTAGAGAATATAAATGGTCCTTTGGAGGTTTAGCTCTCGTGTGTGTGTGTGTGTGTGTGTGTGTGTGTGTGTGTGTGAGTGTGTGTGTGTTTATTTGACAGAGAGGAAAAAATTTAAATTTAGAATTTAACCAAGAGTTATTAGATTGAATATGAGCAAACACATTATATTTAAAAATGGAGAATTATGACAATTAGCTAATTAAATTCTATAATCCTTAGGAATCAGGAGAAGGTGATATATTAAACAAAATATGACTACAATATTTTAAGGCTCCTCTTTCTCACCAAGAGATGGAGTCTGTCTTTCTACTCTTTTAATCTAGTCTTGGCCCTGTGACTTACTTTGTCCAACACAACGTTAGTTAATGCAAAAGAAGTAAAAGTTTGAAAATCACTTGACACTAGGTCTTTCTCTCTCTTATTTCTTTCTGGAAACTTAAGACTATCATATATGGATGACTAGCCTAGAAATAAGGCCATACCAGAAGTAATAAGCAAATAAGAATCATAAGCATATAAGGTGATTATTGTCTCATGCCACTACATTTAGAGAGGTTTGTTATATAGGAAAAGGGAGACTCATGGTAATTTACCACAAATATTACTTATAAACCATGAGATTATATTAGAATTCAAAAAAGGAAAATAAAATTTGATTTCTTTGTAAGCTTAAGTCTTATGAAGACTTTTGAAAATCCTGTTGCTTCAGTATAGGTTAGTAAGGTAAGGATAATGAATATATGGTAAACTACATCTCTACTAGAAAGTTACAAGTAAGTTCCATCTTACATATTAATTCAAAAAAATTTGATGTGAATACTTTGATTGCTGGTCTAAGAAGGGTTTAAGAATCAACAGGAAAGAGTATCGTGATTACGTATGATTGATTAGTATCAGTCAAAGAGCTTTCTGGTAAATTAGAAAAAAGGAATCATTGAAGCACCAGAGATTGATTTGTAAAGAGACCAAGAAGTGGTCTTCTTGTCTTCCCCGTGCACTTTTCTCAATCCTAACAGAACCACAGCACTATTTTCATAGATGTTTTGCAAATCTCCCTTTATTATCCTAAGTTAAAATCAGAGGGATTAATATGATCTCCCCACAAAACTTTCAGTAAGAGATCTTAACTGATATATAAATGAGAAATAGAAAAAAATAATAAAAATAATTATATATCTTATGATTTCCCATGCTTCAATAGCATACACAATGCAAAAAAAATGTTGTTGCACTTAAAAATATAATCTGATCTATGCATGCTGTATTGGTAAGCATTATGCCACAAAGTGTTGTCATCTCTTGATTTATAGTTTCATTTCCCAGAAAATTCAGTGTTTATTAAAACCAAGCAAACAATAATTTGTGTTTATATATAAAACAGAGCTAAATTTTATTTTTAATTTTTATTTCACTTACATAAATGTTCAGTAGATTATTTGAATGTGGGGTATTTGAGACATTTCTTATTGTTTGGTAATGTATCTTTCTATGTAAAAAAATTAGCAAAGATAATAAGAACTAGGGCATTGTTTTAAAATAATTTTGAATATCAAATAACCTATCCCAGGAAAAAACTTCCAATCATTAAGTAAAATGCCACTGTATTTATCCTCTATTCACAATTCATACACCAGACCTTCACTGTTTATGTTTATTATTTACTTATATTTGGCATAGCATTAAATTTAAAGTCTACATTTCTAAATACAATTCTTGTAATAGTATTTTCTAAATATGATTCTTTTATTCATTTACTGTTTATCATTTAACATTCTAAACTGCTTACCTAACATGATATGTGAGGATCTAATTTCATCAGTTTCCATTCTTCCACTCTTCCCATAACCTGAACACAACTGTATTTGCTTTTGAATGAGAATATTCAGTGCCTCTATTATTATGCCTCTGTGAATATTGTTCACTGCTGAATATCTTGTAGAATATTTTTTGTTCTGCAGTTAACTTTTTCCCAGAGGCAATTATAGTTTTATTTATTTAATTTTTTGCAGTTGTTTACTTTTCATTGCACATCCTACTAAATTTTCCAACCTTCGCTAACAGTTCTATAAAAGCCTGTCAAATATTTATCAATTCTATATCTTTTCTTTCTCTTACATATATTCCTTTAGGTGCTTGCTTTTAGGTTCCTGGATCCAATTTGTGTGTGTGTGTGTGTGTGTGTGTGTGTGTGTGTGTGTGTGTGTGTGTGTTTCTCCACACCAACAAGCAATTCTTTGACACCAGTAGCGTGTTTGAGAATTCAACTCAATTTAATTCAACTTTGACACTATGAACCCAGAGATAGCAACAGGTATCACAGGAAAAAAGCTCAGTCCCACAAGACTGCATTTCATGCCACATGCCAGTTGCAACTCCAGGTTGTTACCTGTGCTTCTGACCAATTGACTATACATCAGATGTTCCCAGGGCTCCTAGGGTATGAATAATTTTCTAGAATGGCTTAAAGAACTCAGGAAACCCATTTACTTACAGATTACCAATTTATTACAAAAGACATTAAAGGATGCAAATCAAGAGCCAAGGAAAGTGATATATAGGGCAGGGTTCCAAACATAGCAGTTTTTGAATTCTTGGAGGTTGGGACCCAGCATGGTGGTACATGGAAGCCCTCTGGTTTCTCAAAACAAAAGCTCCTAAACCTCTCCCCCGCTTTTTTTTATGGAGGCTTCATTACAGAAGCATAACTGATTAACTTATTGGCCAATTGGTGGTTGATTCAATCTTTAGTTTCTCTCCCCAGAAATCAGGGGGTAGGGCTGCAAGTTCCAACCCTATATTTAACATTGGTTCCTCTGAGATTTCCTTGAATCTAATATGGCAACACTATGTGATTTGAATAAAAATTTGTCTGTTTTAGTATATTTTATTTTTCTAAGAAGTTATCCACTGCATGTAGAATTTCAGATTTGCTGGCAAAATATTATTCATCATACAGTCTTATTCTCAATAGCTGCAGGAACTTTACAGACTTTTTTTACACTGTTGGTAATGCTAGTAATGCTCTCTCTATCTTTATTTCTCTCCCTCTTGATTAGCCTTACCAGTGGCACATCAACTTACTATATTTTCAAACATCAACCTTTTTCATTTGTTCATTTTTAAAATTATAAATTTATTTTCTATTTTACAATTTTGTTATTTGTATTTTTTCTTTGTTTGAATTTAATTTTCTCCTTTTTTTCACTTGCTATAGTATTTAAATATAATGGTACTTATAGCATTCTTTGAATATATAAATTTTATGATATGATATTTTCTTAAATACAGATTTAGTCACATTCAACAAGATTTGATATGTGATATTTCTATTATTAATTAGTGTTATAACTTCCATTAATGTTTCTTTATTGGTTTCTGGATTTTTTTAGCTATAATAACTGAATACATCAATATTTCAAATGTACTAAAACATTTTCCAGAATTAAATAATACATGTTCTATAAGCATTTAAAAATATCATTGTTAGAGGCAGTGATTTATTTATGTCAAATAGGTACTTATGTTTATCACAACGTTTATATTCTCCATATACTCTGATTTTTTTTGTCTGCTTCTACAATCAGTTAGTAGGAGAAGTCAGTTAAAGTATCTACTATGTTTTTAGACTTGTCATTTCTCATGCAATTCTGTTAATATTTATCTTGAATCCCTGCTGTTTGGTTCATACAAATCTAGCCCATTGACCCTGTATCATTATGAAGTTCTTCTAATTATATATCATTATATTAATCATTGTTTCTTTGTTTATATTACTAACATGCCAGCTCTCTTTTGGCATGATATTTTCCCAGCCTTTCACTTTTAAACTTTCTATGTCACATTTTTAAAGTGCCTTAATCAGTAAATCTGACTATTTTTTAAAATCCAGTCTTACTGTCCTATTTTAATTGCAAAATTGTGTCCATTTATACTAAATGTATTATTTGACATATTTTGTTTTATATTTACTTTTACTATTTCTATTTGTTGTACTCATTTTGTACACATTTTACACATCCTTTATAATCTGTAACTTTGACTTATTACAGTCAGAAATAAGTAATTTCTTTACCTCTTACCTGAAAATACAATGACCTTAAAATACATTTATTCTATTTATTCCCTTCCTTCTTATTGTGTTATCTGGTACTTTATTTTGACTCCATATACATTTTGTGCAACCCAGTATATTAATATTATTATTTTGTATAATCAATTGCTACACATACAATTAATTTTTCAGGGCTTTTATTCTTTCATGCATTTCTTAGTTTCCAACTATAATTGATCACATTTCTGTCCAAGGAATTTCCTTTTAGTGTTTCTTTTTAAGTATAGATATGCTAGAAATAATTTCTTTAGTTTTTGTTTGAGTGGTAATATCTTTATGTCATCTTTATTTTTAAAGGATATTTTCACTTGCTATATAATTCTATTGGGCCTGATATTTTCCGCCATTTCTTTAAAGAAGCCATTCCATTGCATTAATATTTCTTTTCTTTCTGTTTGAGAGCCAGTTCTCAGTTTCAATGTTCTTTTACTTCTCTGCTTCCAAGACGTTTTCCTTTGCCTTCTGTTTCCAGATTTCAGTGGGATGTGCTTAGGTATAAATTTCTTCATATTTAACTTGCTTTGGATTCATAATACTTTTTATTTGCATAGCTTGAATTTTCATAAGTTGGGGAAATATCTGTTGTTACCTCTTAAATACTGCTTCTGCCTCTATCTTCTCTTCCCTTTTGTGACACCAATTACATGCATTTTAATTGTCATTATAGTGTTCATACACTATAATACTCTTACACTTTCTTCTGTACTTTCCATATATGCTTTTCTCCTTCTTCAGCCCAGATTATTTTTACTCACTTATTTTTTACTTATCATTGTTTTAGTCATCTTTTAGTTTTGTCCAATCTATAGGTAACTTCATCCGTTGAGTCAATAGTTCCCATCATTGCTTTTTTAGCTCAAGAATTTTATTTTTTTTTCTTTTCCATTAGATAATAATTCTCTGAACAATTTTTCCTATTGTTATCTATGTTCTTGGATATATTAATCACAGATGTATATCTGGTTTAAAAACTAAACCCTGAATGATCTGTGTTGTGTTACAATTGTTGGTTTTTCTGTTACTGTTTTTGTGTGCTTAGGTATTTTTTTGAATGTTGGATATTGCACATGGAACACTTAGAGCTGTTGAATAATATTCTCATCTTTCAAATTGAATTGATCTTGTCCTGTCTTAGGCAGACTATGAGGGATTAGATCACTTTATTTAATCAGGGATTGAGCAAATTTGATGATGTGGTGCCACTCTGGGGAATATTTGTGTACCTTTGGCCACTGCAATTCCTCAAATTAGCTCTCAGAGATCTCAACTGACAGCCTACTAACAACCCCCCTTCTTTGCTGGTCAAAAACTGTCATTTTGTCTCCTCTTCACCATGAGATTCACAGTGACTATGTTGATTTTCAAGTATTCTTTTAGTTTCTTAGTCTCTTCTTCCAAGTACCTTAAGAATTTAATAAATGTTATGAGGGAGAATAAAAGGGAGAGGATTTGACTCACTTCTTAGCAACTCCCTTCTCTCCTGGATGTTGGCCATACAATCATGCCTGCCTTGGAACTTCAGCACTAAAACATTGTCAGATTTCCAAAGCTTTGCTTGCTTTTCTGGTTCTTGGCAACTAGCTGCCATCTGCCTGTTTTTTTTTTTTCCACCTTCTTAACCAGCACTAAAATTTGGTAAATTCATTATGAGATAAAGCATAACAGAAAGTTGAGCTCTTCTCTAAGACTTGCACTTCTCTAGGATTCTGGTCTCTTGTAGTTAACTCAACAGCTCATGATAAATTCAAACATCTTAAAGTATATTTTACCTGGCTTTTCTTCTTCTCTTTAGTGGCAATTTTGGTCTACTGTAGCCTATTTAATCATAACTTTCCTCTATGTTCTCAAGGAAATTTTTGTTTGTTTTTAGAGTTATTTTAATTGTTATTGGACAGTGATTTAATTCAAATAGTCTAGCTTGTCCTATTTATTTTGATGTATTTCTATGTATACATAAAATACTATGTGCTGGTTTCAATATAAACTAGAGGTGATAGCGTTATTTCTTCATTTCCCAAAAGTTCAGAATTTCTAAGAGAGTGTCTCTTTTACATAACAAGTCTATTTTTCTTCAGAGTAAAGAAAACCAGTTCTAACATCTACTCTTAATAAACTCATAATAATAATAATAAATTCATAAACATAATTACCAAAACATCCTAACTGTTGAATTATAGATTATTGTCTATTCCCAATTTTATTAATATTAATTTGCTACTTTTTCATTCACATGGTAATCAACTACATTCACTAGAGGATACCTAATAGCAGATGCCTTCATTTTAAAGTACAAATAAAAAAAAATTCTAGTCATCTATTTTTTTTTGAAAAACAGATTTTTAAAAAAATATATAATTCATGTGTGATATCTAGACAGTTCTTACAACTCAGGGTACAAATAATTTGATAAACTTTTTGCTATATTAAGACAAGAATGGCATTTTTCATTTATTTGTTTATGCAAAAATGACATGTGGGTAAATTTAGTTACGCATTTGATTGTAGCATACCTGAAACTAGGACTAGAATTTTTCATACATTTTTAAATATGATAATGAATACCGGAAGTGACATAATAGTATAAGGTATGGTCCTTCCTTTCTGGGAGCACTCCATTTAGTGTATTAAGTGCCAACTGAATGGTTTAACCAAAACATATATAAGGCTTCATGATTGAGAGAAAGAATTACTCAGCCATAAGAAAAAATGAAATACTGCCATTTGCAACAGCATAGATGAATCTTGAGATTATCATGCTAAGCAAAATAAGTCAGACAGAAATAGTTGAGAACCATATGATTTTACTCATGTGAGATATAACACTGAAAGCAACAAACGAACAAGACAAACAGAGACTCATGGACACAAACAACTGTTTAGTGATTATCAGAGGGAAGTAGTGTGAGAGCTACATAATGGTAAAGAGGGCCAAATATAAGGTGATTAAATAAACTTTAACTTTGGAGGGTGAACACACAATGCAATACACATATGACATATTATTGAATTGTATGCCTGAAACCTATATAATTTTAACCAACGTCATTTCAATGAATTCAATTATAAAAAAGAACTGATACTCTGGGGCTGGATTTGTCAGTAAAGTAACAGAGTTTTTAAAATCTTCAAAAATAAACACATCAAAAGAGGAAATGAATTTCAGATATCAACAAGAAGTCTTCATTACCTCAATATTTAGCACTATGCCCATTGCATAGAAAGTAATCAGAAAGAAGGTAAGAAAAATTAGTACCTCCTGAGTTCTCTAGGCATGGAAAAACATCCTATAGTGATGTGAAAACAATCTTTGGAGCTAGCTTCTACTTAGAAGGGATATCACACTTTATGATTTTTTGCCATGAGGGAAAGAAGAAAAGAGTGTATTAATTATTCTGACAAATTCTTTATCTCTCAATGTCTATTCCCATCCCAATTATCACCACATAATAACAGAAACTGGACAACAAAAAGGCAGTAGTAGCAAAGTAAGAATAAGGGATAAAGTTTGTTGTTTTTTGTTTTTTGTTTTTTGTGTTTTTTTTTTTAGAAATCTGACACTAAACTGAGTGTCATTTAAAGTTGTTTGCTTTTTATAAGCAAAAAAACTGTAATAAAAGTTATTTTGCAAGAGAAGACATAGCCTAAGAGTCTATGGTACTGCAGAGCAGCTGTCCTTGATGACAAGTCTTAGCTTAGCTCTTAGAAAGAGCTCAGGAAATTAATTATTTTCTTTAGTGAGATGCTAGGCTTTTATTGTTCATCTAGACTGCAGAATACTGAGGACTGGTTTTGAGACAAATGCTAAAGAAGAAGTTAGTATCATAAACACATAAAATATATCATTTATGCATTTGAAGAATTTTCATTTCTTAAGTAAACAATGAGATTGCATTTTGATGTTTTTTTTTTGTCTTATACTCTTCAGCAATGCATCAGTGAAAACAAAAATATAGCCAACTATTTTTGACTAAAATCTAAAGAAAACTAAGTGTTTGGTTAAAAAAAAAGATATAGAAAGGACTATAAATTATAAAATCTGCTTATTCACATCTTAGCCACTAAAAACTACATGGATTGCAATTGACTAATTCTTATAAAGAGTGCCTCAAATCCAAATTGTAGCATAACTCACGGTCCAAGTAAACATGAAAAAGCTGTCAAATACGGTTCTAAGTCCCAAAGATCCTAACATCTGCATTAAAAATGAATGAAATGAGAGAAAGGGAAAAAACATCTGTACTTTAGATTTGTCATTCTTTTGTTATCTTCATGTATTTTAGGATAAAGGAGCTGGCAAAGTATAGAAAACCCTTTAGGAATTCAAAGGAGATTTATAGTTGCAATTTTAATATTTTAGAGTAACCCATTTTTTCATCTAGACAGTCATTAAAATATGTTGTTCCCAATAGTCATTTTTGCTACAGCTAAAAAAAGGAGCTGTTAGGAGTTACATACTGCATATGAGAGGAGAAAAAGGAGGAAAATTTCATGAGCATTAGTGAGGAACCACTGATCAGAGTATAACTGGGGGTTTCCCACATTTTCCTTGAAATTTTGTCAAAACTAACATGTCCTGGGGTTTCAGAAGAGAACATTCAATTTAGGTTAAAATATAACTTACGCAGACCCCACTAAACTGTATCATCTTTTTAACTTCTTTCTTAAAAATTCCTTCATTAAAAAAATTAAGAAAAATTCTCAGGTATTTTTATGAATTCTACAAAATAGTGACATGATTCTCAAAAGGAAGACTCTACTAAAATGTGTGCGACTCTCTAATCACATGTGTCAAAAAAGCATATGAACGAAGTACCTGATTGAAAAGCAGGGATAAGATATTACTGTGTAAGCAGAGTCCTATGGCTCTTCAATCAACCATGTGGCAAGTGGAAGTGTGTGTGTGTGTGTGTGTGTGTGTGTGTGTGTGTGTGTGTGTGTGTGTATGAGAGAGAGTGAGAGAGAGGGAGGGAGGTTGGGGGGCGGGGGGAAAGGCAATCTCAGTACTCCTTCTACCACCACTGTGGTAGCTATAAAAAAGCAAATGGTTTCATCGGGTCTGAATCACCAAGAATAGATCTTTCATTCAGCTATTATCTTCAATAAGAAAAGAAGTACAAGGAAACTTGGAATGTGATCAGCATAGGCATGTGAGCTGTTGGAACCTGTGCCATAACATGCCTACAAATGAAAAGCATGCAAAATGGATAGCACAAAGCCAGAGTACAGACAATTGGGGATGACACGTGTGTAAATATAATTCAGTGCTGAGTTTTAATCGAGCAGCATTGTGGAAAAGCTCATATTTTTTTTTGACCAACTATAAATATATTCTTGGCTATTGCTTATAACAGAAGAATACACTTACATTCTTTATTCCTATTTGTAGTGGAAATTTAAGCACTGCCAATAACTATTTTCTCAAAGACAAAAAAAAAGAATTTAAAAGGATGAAATTAAAAACAGAATTATTTAGTTTAGATATGTGTTTAGAGCCAGGTCTTCAATATTCGCCACAGAATTTTAAAAAATCTGAAAATTTCCATTCAGGGCAGCTTAATGTCCCCTACTCAACACTGTAATAAGCCACAAAGAGAGATGTAGACTTTAGTTTCTGAAGAAAGTTACCGTTAATTTTTCATTGATTTGGTCCTTTTTAAGCCAGTAAGAAGGAACTGTTCTGACAAAGAAAATACCAATATTCCTGCATGTAGAAGATAATTTGTAGTTTGAGGTGGGTTAAGCTACCAGTGTATTTAGATATATACCAAGAAATAGGCCTATGGAAAATCATGTATTTAGCAAGAGTACTGTGGAGCACATATACAAAAACATCAGCGACCATAACATGAATCCATCAGAGACGGCAATAGATTATTAATATGCAGCATCCACACTCAGAATGTAAGTGAAATATGTATAACATTGAAACAAAACAGTTACTTTGTCAGAGACTTCTTACATTATTTTTGCTAGGTCAGCATCTACTCCCAGGTGTGAAGTACTTTTGGCCTCCAAAACTGTAAACTTGGATAGTGGCTGCATTTGTCCTGAACAAATATAAAAAGGAGCATCATTTAAGAGCAGATGCTGACACAACACTGGAGTAGCAAAGCAATGGGAAAATTTGAAGAGATGCCCAAGTGAGTTGTCCAGGCCAGTGATTTTGAACTCATGGTAATTTTGCTCCTCAGTGGGCATTTGACAATGTCTAGAAATATTTTTAGTTGTCACTACTTTGAGATGCTGCTGGAATTCTGTGAGTAGGGGCCAGATATGCTGCTAAACATTCTGCAGTGTATGGGCCGGCCCCTCAGAGCAAAGAATTATCCAGCCAAAACACGATTAGTGCTGAGGTGGAAAAACACTGGTCCAGCACAAAGGCAATGTTATCACAATGGGCAAAGAATGCTTTTTAACATAACTATTTTGTCTGTGTAGTCTACCAGAATAAAAACTTCCTGGAGGGACAGAATTTGTCTGTATTGTTCAGTAGGCATGTGATAAATATGTGATGAATGAATGAAAGAGTGAGAAACAATCCTGGCAGTTATCTAGTTGTACTGAATGGGAGAGGGATAATAAACTCTTAGAGAGTCAGAGACATGTCTGTTGTTACCCTAAAAATTCTGACTTTGAACATCCCAGGAACCTAGCACAAAGAGCTAGAGCTAGAAGAATAGAACAAATTATATTATTCTTTATGTAATCTTATTCAGTAACAGAAAGAAAGAGGATAATATCAAAAATGTTTAAGTCAAAACATTCCATTATGAACTTACACTATTTTCTCTCTCACAGAGAAAGTGTTATAAAGGGATATTTTAATTTCACCCTGACCTTCACAGCCAGAAGCTAATTAGTAACTAGGGTAGCATTCAGTGGGCATATAATTCTTAAAGCTCGTATATCTTTTGCTGAAATATCTGAAACCTCTACCTTTAGGAACTGTTCATCTACTTTTCTCTGTTCATCTTTAAATCATATAAGAAACATTTTTTTAAAATCAGTCTGCTTGTGTTTAAGAAAATCACTTCATAGGAAAGTAAAATCATCCAAAAAAATTACCTATATCTACCTATAAATCTATACCTGTCCAATATAAGTTGAATTTATTGCTTCATATTTAAATTTTTATTATTTAATTACTTAACATCTATCAATTTCATCTAATAGTGGCCTTTCTCTTGATATTCTTCTGCTTTTGGAAACTAAAATATAGAAGCATAGCCTTTTTTCCTCTTCTCAATCACACTGTGCCTGTATTGAATGTATTTTTTGCTATGATTTTCAGAGAACATTAAATTCTTATTCTTTTTACAATGGAAATATATGAGTAATTCAGAAATAAACTATCTGGTTATATTGCTGGCAATAGATTAAATTAAAAAACTGGTCAAATGGCTTAATTTAAATACTAATTATACCCTATCATTAAAGAAATTTTAAAAATTATTCCTCAAACCATCTTTGTATTACCCATTAATTTTATAAAATTTTGGGGAAAATCACTGGGGCTAGGAACAGAGGCACATTTATTTGTTTCCTTGAGACCAGACGCCAGGCCTGCCTGTGTGATATTCTATGTGGCAAGCTTCTGGTGTCAGAACCTATGCTAACCAAGTACTACAAGGGCTGATTTGGAGGCAGCCAATCTTTTTCTAATATGTGATCATGGATGTTTAGTCTTCTGTCTACAGTTAAATGATTCCATCTGTACCATTGGCTCTTTTAATGCAATTTCCTCATTCTTAAGTGTTCTACTTTGATTCCATTTCTTAATTGATTGAATTTTATTGTTGAGTAGTTTTATTTTTTGATTTTCAGTAAGGGCTCAGGATATTCTAGTCCCTGAATAATTTTGTACTTGAATGTTTGTTTGAAGTTTTCATACTTGAATGACATGTGGGAATATGTATTCTAGCATTACTTTTCTTTTCAGAATTGTGAAATTATTGCTTTGTTGCATTTTGTCATTGGATGTTGTAAATAAGTATGAGAGCGACTTAATTATTTTTTCCTCTGTACAGAAAAATGATTTTTTTCCAGGAATTCATTTTCTTCTCTCAAAGTTTGGTGACTTAAATAGGATATGTCTGTTCATTGCTCTGTATCTATTATGATCAGAACACAATTTTTGCTTTTGAATGGCAGATTTTATTCAGAAAGTTTTCTTCTGTTATATTTCAGTATCTTTTTCTGTTCTATTGTTTAGTTTTCTACTTCTGAGATATTTATGATAAATTATAATTGCTCCATATAGCTATTATATTATCTATAGTATTTTGTCATTTTCTTCTGTGTTTATCTTAATTAAAACAAACTTTTCTTCTATATCATTAATTGATTTTTTTATTATCTGTAGCTGGCCTGTTCTTTGATCTTTCAAATTTATAAACTTTTTAAAATTGCTCTTTTGATCCTTTTTTTCTTTTGCACTTAAAAATTTCATTCATTTCAGTCTTGTCTCTATGATTTTATATTTGAATTCTTATTCTTTTATTTAACATACTAAATTCTTTTCTAATGAGGAGCTCTTTGGGGGAATTTTCTTCTGTTTTTTGGGCTTTATTCCATATTGAATTCTTCACCTGCTTTATTTGCATATTAGGTTTCCTTCCCTCTACTACTTCCCATGATGGTATGTTTACCTAGTTGTTATGCTTTTCTTTACATTTTCCTCATGTTTCAAATGGAATAATCTGTCAGTATCATCTATCTGTACACTCTGTAGATAGTGAAGTGGAATCTTTCTGACTGCTTCCACCATCCCTAAAACTTGGTCTCCACTCCTTTCCATCTAAAGTTTGTGCTCTGAGTTTTTTGTTTTCTAACTCTCTTTCTAGTTCTGTAGCCTCAGGATATGGAAGAAACACAGGAGAGCTCAGCACTGGTTATGCACTACCTTTCTTTGGTATCTCCACACCCACCAAATAGAATTATATTACACATACTTCTTTTTTTCTTTTCCTCTTCACACTGTGTCTTAAAGCTCACTCCATATCAGTGCGTTAAATCTACCTCATTCTTTCTTTGATAGCTGGAATTAAAAACTTAGTAAAGATGTATGAATATTTGTTTTTAAAAGAATTTGGTGATGTTCATAAACATACATGATAAAAATTATTGAAAAATATAAATTCAATAATTATGGCTGGGGAAAAACAGAATACAGATTAAGAATTATATAAAAGAATTAAAAATTAATGATGTAGCCATAAAATCATCTCAATTGTCTTTGTTTTTTAATAACATACCTCTCTAGGTACTCTATATTAATTACAATGCAAAAGTAATTTTGTGACATAGATTTTTCAACACATATTTACCATTTATGAATGTATTACTGTTTTCTTAGCAGCCACTCTTTATTGATATTGACAGTGACTGAAGTATTTTTACAAAAATGAAATTATCTTTTATATTTTATTTTAGATAAATAATAGCTCATTCAACACTTTAGAATGTGTTCTTTTTCTCTCCTTAAATAAATATATTGGCTTGCCTAATTTAGTGTTTTTCAACTGAGCTTATCTGTGTTACATACATATGCAAATGACCAGGCACTCCAATAAAATTTTCCTCTCCAGATGTTACTTACTACTGCCTATTTGCTTTCAAAAGCTTCAGAGCAGTTATTGATTTTCTAATCTTGAGGTAATAAAAAGGCAAATAATTTATCAGTAAAATTTTACGATAATTAAACAAACAAATCACCATGTCTTTAGTCATGTACTTGAAAACTGTAAGTTTAAGGAGGATTTAATTATAAGTTGTAG
The DNA here is from genome assembly GCA_004027375.1 of Macroglossus sobrinus. Classification (NCBI taxonomy): domain Eukaryota; kingdom Metazoa; phylum Chordata; class Mammalia; order Chiroptera; family Pteropodidae; genus Macroglossus; species Macroglossus sobrinus. The sequence continues at coordinate 110,980 of PVKZ01001673.1, read as the reverse complement.
CCTCATAGATAGGTCCTCTTTTGTAGTGGTCTTCACAGAATTTTGTTATAGATTTTTTCATGCCATAAATTTCCAGCTTGTAAGCCTTATCTCTAAGCCATCTAATTCACCACAAAATCCATCTCCCTTATTCCTCCCAAAGCTAGTAAAACCTTTGGTCAACAGTGATAGCGTTTGGTGGTGTTAAAAGATCAACTGGACCATATTAAAATTTTTATGAATTTTATATGAGCAAAAATTGATTCAAACAACACAGAAGCAAACTTGAAGTGATTAGGGGCTCTTTGCTGACAGGAACCAGGGAAAGACTTATATAGAAAGTACGGAAGCAAAGCAAGGAAATTACTGATTGGCTATAGCCTAAAGTCTACTTAGTTCTTTATTATTGGTTGTCCTTAATGTTTCTTATTTTGTAGCCTTGAGGTTTTTAAAGACAGATTTTTGATTTGCTTGCACAGGCAGCCATAGCATTAGAACCACCACTGTCTAAAGGTTGCTCTGTTTAATTAATCTAATAGTGGGTAATTCAAAGAGTTCTGTGACCTGATACTCTTTTTTCTAATTGAATTGTGGATAACATAGGCTCCACCTTTTCTTTCATCAGTGCTAATCTTAGAGCAGTTAATTCTACCTCACACAGTGCTTTTAAAACTTATTCACAAATTTACTTGAAAATGGTCTTATCTTTTCATCTGTCTTCTAATTATTAATCTTCTCAGACACATTGTCTGTCCTTAATACTGTTTTTTTCTTCCAATCCATCTTTTTCCTTTTCTTTGTCATTCTTTTTATCATATTAAATTCCTCCAAACTATCAATATTTTCTCATTACATGCAGGAAAGTGGATACTTTAAACTTTCTAAAAAATAGTCTATTTGTGAAACCTATCTACATAGTTCTTGAAAGTTTCAAATCATCCCAAATCTCTGTTAACCTTATGTATACCCCTTATCTAATCTATCTTTTTCTCAAGTATTGCTGTTTATAATACATTCAAGACAAAACAATGGTATTTGATACTATAATGTTTATTTTTTAAATTTAATTTCCTGTGTTGGTTTCTCAAATTTCAATTCAATTGTCATTTAACTATACTAGAGATTAAGTATATGTTTGTAAGTATAAGCCAGAGGTAGCTTGAGAGACTATACATATTTATTAATCAGTTTTGAGACATGAAAGAAGAAATGTACGGGTGACCTACAAATGAGTTGTATTTTTTAAAAAGTACTTGTGCAACATGGATTACACATATAATGCTTATCTGTTAAGATTCTGAATGTAAAGTAAAATGAAACGTAATCTGTGAGTAATAACCTTAGGGATGGTGAAATAGGCCTGAGAAAGTGGAGAGTAAGTCAGAAGCAGGGTCAAAGGTAGATTTGGGTTAGAAGTGTAGTGCCCTATAATTAGCAATATATATAATATAATAAATATGCATATATTTTATATTATAAGCATGTATATATACATATATATGTGTATGTATATATATGTATATATATACATATATGTGTATATATATATGTATATACATATATGTGTATATATATATGTATATATATATATATTTCTTTTTTTGTCAGAGAAAGCATTGGTATCAAAGTAAAAACAATGCACATAGGCTCTAATCCCTTGATAGGAGCTCCCTATTTTTTGCTGGTTTCTTCACTGTGGAAACAAATATGTTAACTCTCCCTTGTTACTGGTTTTCTGCTCTGAAGAAGCCCCTCTCTTCTTTTTCTCTACAACTCTATAAATCTATCTTGCATTCTAAGGTGCTGATTGCTTATCATATGTTAATTCATCATTAATCACATTTATTTTAATTCATTTATACTCAAAGTAGAAACTTCAATCAACTTTCTCTCTGTAATAATTTAAACACAGATTTCTGGGTCTCTTGTTTCTCCCAAGCTAATGAGAAGAGCTTTCAGTTAACTGAACTGACTTTTACTACAGTTCAGATTTGCATTTGCATTAGATCTTGAGAATCTCTCTGCCCTACTGAACGAAAGGAATTTTATTCCTGTCAAAGTGTCTAATTTTTCAAAGCATGTAGTGAAAGGAGAATAGGCTTTGGAGTTAAACTATCTTTGTGAAATATCTCACCTCTGCCATTCAGTTATGTGTGACTCTTGTCCACTTACTTCACCTATGTAAGACCCTCCTGTACCCTCACCTACAGAGCAGGATTAAATCTAAGCACATTTTAGGTATTTTGTAAAGGTTATGCAGGATAATTAATATATATTAACCCCCTAGCCAAAAAAAAAAAAAAAACAGCACATAATAATTAATGAAATCTTAGGAATTTAACCTACTCCTCAAGAATCCAAAGAAATTAAATTACTCCTTAAAGTATTTTGTAATAGAATTTAACCTGCAAATTTCAACCAAAATACTTTCTGATAATTTTTACGTTTGTTTTAGTTTCTTACAAATGGAGAATCTGACTTATACCTATTCAAATTCTTAAAACCTGGCACAAAGAACAAATTCAATAAATATTTAATGATGATGGCATTAGTCGTGATGTAACACTACTGAGAAAATTAAGATTATATAATTACCATCATGCAAAATGAGAAAAATTTTACCATGCCAAATAAGTTAACCTAAATTGTGGAGACCAACAGCTCAACACATAGCAATATATCTGATTAGTATCTCAGCAAATAGTGAGGTAAGTCTTCAGAATATTTGATCCCAGAGTTTATGTCAAATTGACTTCTTTGAAAAGGCAAATCCTATGTAAATGTTTTTTTTAAAAAATGGGTAGAATTTTTTTTAGGGGTGGTTAAAATAAATCTCAGAATTTTAACTAAAATCTTTAGTTTGCAAAGGACGAAAATTTTAAACACAATATAAAAATAATTTTAAAGGATATGGTTTTATTATATTGACCCACCAATTTTGAAAATAACAAAAGTTTAACTTTTAAAAAGTAAGTGTGTGTGTACTTCTGACACTTAGAGCCATAACACATATGTTCCTATAATTAAATAACTCTTTTACTGCATTCTTTGTTTTTATCCTAAAGATAAAGCAAAGGTCATAGAAAAAGAGTATTTGAATAGAAGATCTGATTTTCACACAGTAGAATATAGGGAAACTTGTTTCCTCTTCGATGGGCATCAATAAATAATGGCTAACACAGCACAGAAAGTAAAGTGTTTCAGTCAGAAGAAAAACTTAGTTTATCACTAAGAAAAGGTTAGTTGATTGAAATTATTGAGCTTATCATTCAGAGTATAAATTATCTCTTCTAAATTGATAACAACCAACAAAATGATTGGGCAGGTAAAGTGTGACAGAGTTAAAACATAATACATTCTGCATTATACAATGTGTCCCAATTTGCATACCAACTAGCTGAGCTGCGGTGTGGCCATAACAATAAATCTTTACAGACTATGTGTATGAGTTTGAATCCTGTTTCTACTACTTACTAGTTACATGACCTGGGTCAAGATTTTTCATCTCTCTTTGCTTCAGTCTCTTTATTAATTTAATGGGAACAATAACAGTACCTACCTCATAAGATTGGGGTGATAACTAAAGTGCTTAAGGAGCACATGAAATAATAGGCACACATTAATTATTTGTTATTATGATTATATGCTGCATTATGTGTAATACAATAAATAAGCTATTTTTAGTTACTGCAATAATTAAAACTGTCTAAATTCTTCCTGTCATTTAATTGTTACCTCCTTCCTTAGGAATTTTGACTTCTCTGACCCAAAACAGTTTTCTCCTCGAACTTTTCATAACCTGTATAGTCTATACTGAACAGTATTGTATTGTTCTGTTGTAGTGTTTAAGAACTAAATATTTGCATTTTAAATAATGTACATTCCTTTAGGAAAGGGACTATTGCTAATACCTATTGATGTGGTTGTATTTATTCATGTTTCTATATTCCTAATTAAAATTTTTATTCCCAAATTTCTTATTTCTTTACTTTTTACTCTTTTTTTTCATGAACAGATGATTGGCTCATCTTTATTTCTACTTTTCAATTCTTGCCAATAGATTCTCACTATTTGAATTTCAATTACAGAGTCAGATTGTTCCAAAGCTTGCTTTTTACCTTTTCTCCCCTTCTCTGATTCCTCACTTAAAAAAAAAAAAAGTATCACTTTCTCAGTGGTAAGATAAATGTTCCATGATCATTTCCTCTTCTTCTACTGCTCTCTACATACTCTCTTATGCGTTTAATCTAAGTAACATTAGTTTTCAAGGGGGAAATAAAAACAAGCACAATTAATGTAAAAATTGTAATAACTCATTTGAGTTTCACAGAAGGAAGTGAAAGTTAAGTTCATTGTGGCACACTTAGCATAATGTCTAAAGGGGGTGCTGGCTAAAGGTAATTTGTGAAACAATTTTTTGACTCTGAATATAATGCATGCTCATTACAGAAAATACTAGAAAACTAAAAAAAATTAAAGAATAAAACACAGTTTATTAACTTTCCTTGTATACAAAGACATCTATAATCAACAAATTTGAATAGTACATTCCAGATTATGAAGATAGGTAATTAGATTCTATACATACATCTCAGTATCTTTCTTTTCACAGTAATTAAATCTTGTAATTACATTTTCTTTGGTCAATGAAGTGTCCTCTACTATATGACTTTCCGTGATTAAATAGTATTTAACTGTGGGATAATCATATAGATTGTTTAATAACTTTCCTCATGTTGAAAATATGTGTTTTGATGTCAATTCCTTCTTATATAAGTAATTTCTGCATATGTGCCACTTATTTAACTGTTCTCTCTCAGCCCCACACAGGTTGTCTTGGATGGCTAAGTCTTGGGGTATGAAACTATATTTCCCAGTCTCCTCTGTTTTTTTAGAAAAGATTCTTGGATGTAAAATTCATAATTTAAAGGGTATAAAATTTAATATTCTTTGAGGTTCAGAATTTCAGAAGTTTTAAGAGTTCTAGAGTTAACAGTACACACACTCATATGCATGATGTCCTCTTTATAAGCAACCACTGACTATAAGCATGTTGGTACTAGAAAGCATCTTACAAAAGGATCTAGTCCCCTGCTATTACTTAGTATATAATAAAACTATTTATAAGAGATGAAATAATTCTCCGAATTTCAAAGAAAAAAATTTTATAAATAGTTTACCATAATTGTCATATGTAGAAAGGTTATATTAATATTATGTTGGCTTGGTTTTATAGATTTCAGAAGTAAGCATACCAAAGAAAATGGCCTTTAATTTTATATAATGAAAGATCATTGAACACTGGCCTCCAAAATAAAGCTTTTAGATCAAAAATTCAGAAAACAGAGTTGTGAAAAAAAATAAGTTGATGGAGCAAACTCTAAACAAATACACAAGTACAGGGAACATCCATCTGAAAATGTACATATATATCCTAAAAGCATACATTTAAATGATCAATGTTTATAAAATAATATTTAATGCTACCTGCAATGAGATAGGAAATCTTAAATTTAACATATTATAAAAGATATGACAAGGGAACTGTTTAAATAATAAAGACAACTTAGTATGTAATTTAATATAATATATATTCACTAAGGATTGGCAGCATATTTGGAAAACAGAGTGACAGAATATCACTGTCTTCCTGGAGAGGCAATAGTCATAAGAAACTACCGGAAACTATAAATTTCTGGCTAACAGTTATTTGGGGTACAAATACATAAAATATTTTATCTCACATTATATAACTAGAGAACTTGATTGACTCATTACTAGGATTGCTCCACACTCACAGAATGAAGCTGAAAGGGACATAGAATAGTTAACTTTAATCTTTGAATTGTTATTGTTTGGTTGTTGTTCTCTTATGCAAGTAACCATGTTAGAGGAACAAGCTATTAAGCCTGAGTATTTGTGAACATAGAGAAGGACTGATACAAAAGAAAACAACAAAATTATGCTGACAAGCATCAAACTATAAAATCTTTTGTTAGATTTTATAGTAATAAATAATACACAATTCCTATGATTGACAATAAAGATTGCTTTCAAGCAGGCCAAACTAGAAAACATGGAAGATAAATAAGAATTAAAACTTACCTAGCTGCTCTGCTCTTCCATGAAGAGGCCTAGGTTCCCATAACTGTTCCAGGAGATATTGACACCAACTGTAATATGACATGAATCTCACATAAGTTATTCTCAAACTTTAGTGTGTTTAACAAGATTACCTAGGATATCCCATATTAGAATCCCAGCAACAGGAATACTGATTTAGCAGTTCAGGAATATGGTATAGAAATCCGGATTTATAAGCACCCCATGTCAATGAAATGTGGGATCAAGAAGGTTTCTCAGAAAAATTGTGTATAACATTTAATTTTATTAGATCTCTAAGTCCTCCAGTCTTTATTGCTATGGTCAATATTAGGATGTCAAGGATTGTCTTACAAGGCTCCATTCAACTTGAGCATCTAGTTGTATCAAGTGAAAAGGATAATGTAAACTTTATTTTGCTTCTGTTCTTATTATCAACAGCAAGTCTCAAAGAGAAGAGCATCAGTAGGAAATGCAGTTTCCTCCAATTCCTCTTGATACATAATAAGTGATAGCTTCTCACCAGAAAAAGATTAGACCTAAGAAAGTGAACCAGAGGCATTGACTATGGCAAAAGGAGAATTCCCATAAGCTAGGCAATATAATAGCCCAGCTGCTTGAGGTAAAAAAAAAATTATATACACAAAATGTGTTTTGAGAATAAATATAAGCATATAGGAAATGCACAGCGTAGTGCCAAAAGTTGAAGCAACAAACCTCTTCAGAACACTCCATAGGAGACTTCCACAACCTTTCTATGAAAATGAAAACTTCCTACCACCTTCTGAATGTTGTACAACTGGTCACAGGGCATATTGGTAAGAGAAAGAAAGACATCCTGATCTCACTGGATAAAAAAAAAAGAAAAGCTCTAGTATCTATAAGTCATTAAGCCTTCATCAAAAACCTGCCCAAAGGAAGTAATAGAACTATTTTTCAGTCAGCAATGCTTTTATAGCATTTCTTCAAATATGGAATTAAAAGCAATTCAAGTTATTTTTTTCTTAATATCCCTTTACTATTATGATGTTATTATCATGCAAATTGGAAATTAGGAGACAAGGTATGAAAATGCTTTACATATGCACATTGAAATGTTGCCTTATAGCAGAAAGAAAAAACATTTTCTGTAAATGTGCTAACAGCTGAAAATTTTACAGTAGATATCTTGCAGAAGTCATCTGCTTTTAAGTTAATATATGAAAAAAATATTCTATCCTGTTCTCTAAAAAAAGAATTGCAATGATGGAAAGGAAAAAAAGAATAAAAATCTAGTTCCTATACTTAGTGCAATTCATATTTTTTAGATCTTCTTTCCCATGTCCAGAAGGAAAACAATCTAAAATGTTTTGACCTCAAATATCTCAGTATTTTTGTCCAGTAAGACACTCTTTTTTAAAGCTAAATTAGAGAAAGTCATTTGGTAACACTCTATCTAAATAGTATTCAAGGGTTTACAGAAGAATATGAATGCATGCAGACCTCAAACTGAGTTTGTAGAGGTGTGCTAATGAGTCATACTTCTTCCACTCTGATGTGTTTTGGCAATTTTTCTATATGTTCTCAAATAGCTTCTCATTTTTTAAAACTAAAATCTAATAACTTTTGTTTGTCTAGATGTAGTCATTACTAATTCTAGAAAAAATTCTGTAAAATTTCTGCAACTGAAAACCAGACTTGTCTACTTTCTAGTATGTACTTAATACTTATTTGAAGAAAATGGAATTACTTTAATGTAATTCAATCTCTCCATCATTATTGTTAAGAAAACCTGGTAGAAGCACTTTATAGTAAAATTGGCATAAATAATTGTGCTCTATATCTATATTACTGTACCTATATATCATTTTTCCCTAATATTACATATTAAGTGAAAGTTTCATTTGTTCAGCCATTTATTAAAATAAACTATTACTGTGAACCAACTCTTTTCTGGGCATTACATTAAAAAAATGGGAATATAAAATGTTGTTTCAGGGTTCCATCTCCCTTTTGGATGGCCCCACCACACTAGGGAAATATGCAGGATCTAACTGGCTGACACCACACTTTCTTTAAGCCGCAATTTCAACCACTAAGCAAACTCAATGAACCCCCTAGGCAGACTCTTCTGTACCCAGTTAAAATTTGGAGTGTTCTTCCTGGTATCACCAGGTCTCACCATGAAAGAGACCTAGGGTCCTCTGGACCTTTTGAATCTTAGATAGTTTAGTGCTTCCTTAATTTTTTTTTGCTAGGTGTGGGCACAACATATTATACCTTAATGTCAAAACTATCCAAATGATAAGATGCTTTTTTTTTTTAAGATCTCAGTTATGATGCACTGATAATATTTTTAAACTGGATTTTGACTTTCCAAACTGCTTTTTTGTGCAGGCAATGTCAAACTTATTTATAAACTATAGTCCAAACTTTAACCTGATAATGTATTTTGTGACTTTTACTTTGATAGTTTTTTCTTCCCACAATAATGCTGAATAAGACAGACTCAAGGTGTTCTAGTTAAGTCTGCCCATTACTGTGAACAGCCATGGTCAGTCAACTTCACACATTAAATATCCTTATTCCTTTAAGTGGTAATGCTCTGCATATTTTAAAACAAGAAATACCAAATATATGCTTCTATATAGTTCTTTAGGTCTGATGAACTAATGATAAAAATTTTTAATTCAAGATCTTAACTGAGGGCATTTAAGAAATTACTCTCTCAGTGAGAGGAATTCCCACTTTTGGTGGTAACTGAAGAAAAAGTGATATGTTATAGATAGCCCTACCTTCATCCTATAGATTTTATATTCTCATCTTTATTTTAATACACTTATGAGAAAGCAGAGCCAAGAGAATGATAGAATAGTTGTGCATTTGTTTTGCAGGTGTGTGTGTGTGTGTGTGTGTGTGTGTGTGTGATGTGCTCAGCTTTTGATATGTTGCTTTGTCTTGCTTTGACCTCAGTAAAGTTAGATTAGAAATATATGTTATTTACATTTACTTGAAAATGGATGTTTTTTTACTTTAAAAGTGTTATGAAGAAGAAACTCTGGTATTGCTACCCATTGTTTTCCAAATCTTTCCATTCTTTTTTATACATCAAGATCATGTTAATAACCTCATTTCCTCTACATCAGAGTTTTTTTTTTTTAAACTTCAATGCACATCTTAATACTCTTTTTTTTTTTTTTTTTTTGCTTTGGAATTTATTGAAATAATAGTTCTGATAAATCAAGTCTCTCTAGGTAGGACAGGTGTTGCTAACAGACAAATCACAAAACTTACATGCCTTCTAATGAATCCAATATTTCTAATTTACTTTTTCCTCAAGAATGCGTTTGCTTTCTACATTGCTTCAGAATAGAACCCTCAATCATCTGTCAGCATGTGTTTTTAGGGTGACATTTCTGAAGTGATAAAAGAAGAATTTTAAACAGAAAAAGAGTCTTAACAGCTACATTTAGTAAAAAAAAAAAATCTGTTAAGTAGTAAGGATGTAACATGATTAGCTCCAGGAGAATGTGAGAAAAATAAGAACATAGTTCAGCGAGGCTGTGTATCAAGTCTCCTAACACCAGAAAGAGAGTCAATCATAATTTGTTTGATTCAATTGAGTTAATAAAGAGGGTGTATGTTTTCAATACCAACCTATATTGTACTTTATAATGGACAAAATATTTCAACATATATTACAACATTTGCTTCTTACAGCACTGCCGAGATAAACAGTATGCCCATTTTACAAATGATGAAACTGAAGCTCAAAGCAGGATTTAGAGGTTAGCTTGGGTTTACACAGCTAGTACCAGCATAGCCAAGTAAAGATGTTTTTACTTGGAATTCTGCCAATTAAATCAGTCTAATCTAATGCTGAAGAACCCTAGGTCTGAGGCAAATTAAATTAATCACTGATTTTTTTTCCATCCTAAAATATTCATTTGAGTTCTGTCTTCTGTAGTAACATTAATTCATCAATATTTATATAACACAGTGTTATTTTATGGGCGTCCCACTCACAAACCTTTCATAGGTCATAAAAAATCAAATAATCTACTGTCAAGTTGACAATGAACATACTGAAACAGCCTAAAAAAACTGCAAGAACCATATGCCTACATTTGTAAGATATCATTTCATCCCAGCAGGAATTAGCCAAGTCAATAAATAGGTCTATAATTTTCATTCGGTTTCTGTAACAGACAAAAGATTTTGCAAAACCACTTAGTATCAAACTTTGATTCCCACTTGTAATCAGTAAAAGAAGTGTAAATAATCAATAAAGCAAAACTCAAACACATTTTAGATAGTTATAGCCTTTTCATTTGTACATGGTTAATAATGGTTTATAAAAACATCATTTCTTTCTTCAAAAAATGAGCCAAGAAGTAAGTTCCATCACTGATAATAGTAAATTCTTTCTTTCAGAAAATGGGTATTTTCTGTTTTCTGATTTCATCAATAAGATAGTAAAAGTTGGAAACCATATCTATAACTTCTTTATAAACAACATGCAAATTTTAAATGCAAATTATATTCCATAAATGTTAACAATTTGATTAAATTCCTGAGAAGTATACGAATATGAGAAAATGTAGTGTAATAAAGATAAAAAAATCTGAATATAAAATATATTATTTTGAAATAAAAATAAAATTTACAACAAATTTAAAAATAAATTAATTAATTAATAATAAAGAAAATTTCAATAGGTATTGAGAAAGAAAAATTTTAGATAATATTTTCAAAACATTATTAGTATTGAAATTATTAATTAGGCTAGGCAATATATACGTGTGCATATGTATGCTTAAAAATGAACTCTAATATCTAAAAGAGAAATTATAATGCAACGTGGTAAGCTCTATAACAGAACTAAGTGCAAAGGTGTTTAGATTATGTAAACTGTACCATATTTTGAAGGACTAGAAGAATTTCCTATGCAGAGGACAGAAGGGCATTTCACAGAAAAAAAATCACAGGTAAAATCACATTAAGATATAAAAGAACATATTGATATTACTGAATGGTTAAAATGCTTTTCACTCTGTTTTCCCACACAAGCCAATGATACTGCTACTGTAGTGTGATTTCATGAGATCAAGAAACATTTTCTGACAAATTCATGGTTTCCTTATACATCTGAAGGAAACTTAGTGTCAACTCAGATGGCAAACTCTGAAGGCAACTCAAAAATTAAAAATCTTAGTGTCCTTTTGAATTAAGCCATATCACATTTTAACACCTTAAATTGAATAATTTTGTAAATTTTCAAAATATTATAGAAAAAAATCATAGGATAAAAAAATGAGGAAACAGAAATGAGTAGATAGTTTTTAAAGCAGTTATGAACATCATAAGAACTAAAAGGAAAAGAAAAATATTGGCAGGGGGTAGGAGAAATTTTGAAAACAAGCTTGCTATGCTACAATATTATTCTTCATACTATACTAGGTTTGGTTCTGAACTGTCCTTTCTTTTCCTATGTCTCTTTTATACTTCCCAATGGGAAATACTTTATCTTTATGGTTTCTTGGCAGGGAACAAAGAAAACAAGTAAGTCTATGTAGGAGTGAAAGTTTTGAAGGGGAATGTAGAAACACAAAGGAATAAGGAGGGTACAAGATGAGAAATAGAGAATGAGCACAATGTTGAAAGGTCAGATTCTGGAGTTAGGAATTTGAAGAATCCAATTTTACTGGTCACTTACAAGCTCCGACTGAACAAGGTACTTAACTTCTCAGTGTCTTAACTATAAGAAATAAAGGTAGTTTCTGCTTTGTTGGGTAGTTTGAGGATTCTGTAATCCTACTTTATTTTCTTTATAAGTTCCTGAGGTCAAGGACTTTTTATTTTTGCTTAATTTTCAGTGCCTAAGACAGTTCCTAGTCATAGTAGCAGTTCAGTAAAGAGTTTTTGCATGAATGAATGGTTTTAATAAATAACTAAAAGAATATAAATATTGTCTCTGGCAGTTTCATTTACTGTGTGTCCTTGGGTGTGGGAAAGAATAATACTTATCTTTGATCATTGTCATCAAGCTAAGACAATGGAGTGAATAGTGTCTGGTAATAATAATTGCTAAATCCGCGCTAGCTAGTATAGTAATTGAGTCAGTGGTTTGTCCAATAAGATGAATGTTAAATTTCCATAGATCCAACTTTCTCCATAAAGAAAACAGCCTGGTTTGAAAATGCCCAGATAAAGAGACAAGAGGCTACATGGGTGTACAGTGTTCCCCTGAAGCTACTAGTATAGCTACAGGACAATTAGAAATAAACTCAATATATCATTAGAATGCAGCCACAGGAAGTTAAAGGTTTGGGATTCAGAGGCTATGCATTGGTTTTTATTCATAACTACATGAGGATTCTTATTTTTCTAAAGTGAATCTTCCTGAGGGGCTCTCATGTAGCAAAGTGAGCATGTCTAAGGAAAAGACATTTTCATAAAACAAGGTGATAGATAGATTACTATTCCTTTCTCACAGTATGCCAGATTTAAGAAGTAAGATATCTAAAGACAAAAAGTGAGTTACCTTTCCTAATGAATGGAGAGATTTTGCTACATGCCCATTTTGGTTTCAGTAATCATCCTCTAAGGCATCTGTTTTTTCCTAATTTTCCATACTCAGCTATATGCTCAAAACAGTATTTGAAAAAATAAAACAAGAAAAATGAATTTGTTTAAGCAGCATATGCAGGCAGTGTATAAAAAATCACAAAACATTTTAGATGTAAATAAGCATGTTGAATTTTAGCAAAATCATCAAATTTATATATGATTGAAGATTCAATTTTATTAATATAGTAAAGTTACATGGCACAAAGTTTAATTTTGTCTTGTTCTCTTTCATACTCTCTCCAGTATACATACATATGATAATGAAAAAAAGTTAGCACTTCCATAGAAATTTCTAAATTAACCAACTTACACAATGGCAACTCAGTATCCTGTAAATAGCTGGAATGTTATAACAAGAATCCAAATTACTACTCTACTCAAATACAAAGGAGATGCAAACAGTGACTTCAGTGTTTTGAATATATATAAAGTTTACTTTATATCATAATGTCAATGTGGATACTACAGAAAGCAAATTTGAGGAAGATGTTTATTAGGAAACATCCTTGGCATCAACGTTTGTAGAATAGAGGAAAGAAAGTAGAACTGGACAAATAAAGAAGTCAACCTCTGGTGAAGTCTCAAAGACAGCCTCAACTAAAGGCACAGAGAAATCCGTAGCTTTAACATCAAAGTTGTCCAATCATGGCTAAAATGGATGGGTTTTCATATTCTTAAATGGATCAAATGTATTCTGTCCTGAGAAGAACATGACCTTGGAAAAGGTAGCTCTCTATACCTAAGGCATTCCTAGAGAAACAGAGTTGAAGACCATCAACAGCACTCAGAGCAACTGGAGCAAAAACATCTTCTTTTCATGAAGGGGGATCTGGGTGGTGTTCGCCATGTCTACAGTTTTTTAAATCCTTATAGAGTATCTGTTTACAACTATATAGTTTGCTGTATATTAAGAAGGGATATCTGCAAAAAAAAAACTAGGTTCTAGATAAATCATATTTTCTCCAACCATTTACAAGAATTAACTCAAAATGGATAATAGATCTAAATGTAAGAGGTGAAACTGATACAGTTTTAGAATAAAACATAAGGTTAAATGTGATTTCTAAAACAGGATACAAGAAAACACAGACTAAAATAAAAGTTCATAAAACAGATTTTATAATAATTATAAGCTTTTGTTTTGTGAATGACATAGTTAAGAAAACAAAAAAACAAGGCACATATGTGAAGAAAAATTTTGTAAAAAATATATATTTAACATAGTGCTTCTATCTAAACTATATAAATAACTCATAATTTAACAATAAGATAAACAAACCAATTTTTAAATGGGTAAAATATACCAATACTTACAAAAGAACATATGTTAATAACTAATAAGCAACTAAAAAAGATATTCAATATCAATAGGCCTCAAAAACTTCAAACTAAAACCCATTACACACACACTAGAATGGCTAAAGTTAAATAAACTGACAATAACAGATATCAGCAGGCATGTAGAGGAACTTGAATTTTTATACATTGCTAATGTAAATGTAAAATTGTATAATAACTTTGGAAAATAGTATGGCAGTATGCTATAAAGTTAAATAAGTAATTATCATTATTTCTAGCAATTCCACTCCTATATATTTATCTAAGACAAATAAAAACATAACTCCACCCAAAATGTGTATATAAGTGTTCATGTCAGCATTAGTCATAATAATCAAAAACTGGATGCAAACTATATACCATCTACTAGTGACAAGGTGACAACTCAGTGATAGAAAGAAATGGATTACTGATACATACAATACCATAAATGTCTTAAAATCATTATACTAATTAAAAATCAACCATAAAAGAATACATATTATATGACTCTATGTTAAATTCTAGAAAAGGCGACACTATGGTGACAGAAATATGATCAATGGTTTCATGGGCCTAGAAACCATAGAGGAGATCGACAGCAAATGGGCACAAATGTTAAAGGTGAAGAAATTGATCTACATATTTATTATGGTGTTAGTTATATGTTTGTATACAGTTACCAAAATTCATCAAACTATACCCACTTAAACTTAATTCATTTTATATAATTATATCTTAATTAAAAAATAACATTAAAAAAGTGAAAAAAATGATTAGAGTGTTCCCCAATATTTCCCCATTTAATTCAGTAATCTTTCCTTCTCTCAAATAACCTCCCTTCTCAAAACATGGACTCTGGCTTCTGACAATTGGCTACTGGAACCTGACTAAGTAACAGCCCAAATTACAATTACCTTGCCAGATATGGTAGCTATGTGAAAAGAGATTAACATGGCCTATGTGCATGGTTGGTGGTTTTGAGTGAACAATTTTTTTTTCCTATTTCTGTCAGGTATAAGTATCAGTGGTAGTTCACTTTCATGCAAGATGAATAATGGTATATACTTCCTGTTCATCCCAGTGCAATTAATTCTCTAATATTCTGTCATGATATAGTCGAAGGGAACCTGGATTATCTAAACATTTCACAGGACATCAAATTATCCTGCTCTATTCAGTATATCATAGAAATTGGAGCAGGGGAGCAAAAATATGATAAGTATGTCAGAAGACATGGTAAGATATATTCACTCTAGAGGGTAAAATAGAAAAATTATGAAGATTCAGAGGTTTACCACATTAATGGTCCAGAGATCTGTGTCATCCCAGAATATTCCCTTCAATATATAGGACAAATTATTTCATCTTACAATTTCCATCAATTAGAAAAAGCCCAATGTTTAGAATAGCATTGTTGGTTCTAGAAGAAGCATATTTTACAATTGGGGATACCATTACAACCTACTTATCTAGTTATTAGAAAAGTTTCTAGCTTTCAGTGGGGTTCAGAGCAGGACATGGATCTGTGGGATAAACAAGCTGCAGTAAAGCAGTCCTAAAATTAACTTGACGGACCCTATGATATTAGAAGTATATGTTGTAGCAAAAGGTCCCAGGTGGAGTGATGTCAAACTCCAAGAAAAGAGTAACAGCTGAGAGCCCAATTTCTGGGGCAAGTCCATTTTATCTGCAGCAGTAAAACCTACACCAATAAAACAAAATCTAATATAATATTAGACTTGGTAATGATGGAAATACTGTCCATGGGATGACCTTAAGTGAACCTGTGACCAAAGTTGCCCATTATAAGCATAAGATAGATGGAGCCATCAATTTCATGAAAGGATGGAAAACATATCCATGACTTGGCAGGTGACAGGACACAGATAAACTGTAGAAGCAGTTTGTTAAGAATCTTTTAACTCATCAATCCTGCATTATCACCTCGTCCTTAGCTCACTTTTATGATTGCATAATCATGGAGTTCCCAGGGACCGGCTAATGGAGGAGAAAAAAGACCAGGCATGCTTCATGGATAAGTTGGCTTGGTACATGTGTGAAAGCCATGAATGACAGGTGACTATTACAGCCTTAATCACTAATAAACTTGAGAGACAACACTAACGGACATCAGTGCACTATCTCGTGTGAGAATAAAGATGACCTAAGGCAGTGGTGAATGGCTAGGCCAGTTGGTTAGAATTCTGGGAAGAGAAATATTAGAAGACTGAGTACGAAATGTTCTGGAGAATATGTATGTTGTTGTACTTATGGGAATGAGGACAAAATGTGAAGATACTTATACAACATATTCTGCCCACTGCAAAAGAATCATTAAACAACCAAGTAGATAGAAGGACTTGGATAGGTGCATTTTAGTCAGCCTCTGCCATTGTCCATTCTTGTGCTGCCATGATGGGTTTATGAATAGAGTAGCTATGATGCCAGAAATGGAGGCTATGTGTGAGCCCAACAACATGTGTTCCCACTGACTCAGGTTAATCTATTTTTCCTAATAGTAATGTCTAACCACCCAGCAACCATGACCCCAATATAACACTATATCTTGAGAAATCCAATCAGCTATTTCAGGGTAAGTTGGTTATACTGGACCTCTTCTACTTTGGAAGAAACAGCTATTCATCATGACTGAGATCAATATAATTTCAGAAATATATTCGCCTAACTAGCCAATAGAGCCTTGGCTAGCACCACTACCTAAAGCTTACTGAATGTTTCATCCACTGACACAAGAACTTATACAACAATGTCCTGGGATAAGAAAACAAATTTATAGCAAAAGAGATGCAGCAGTTGGCATATAACCTTCATATCCACTGTCAAACTAATGGAGGAATGGAATGGTCTTTTGAAGGTGATTCTTAGAAAGAATAACCTGAAAGCATGGGGGACCATTTAGGATGCAGTATATACCCTTAATTGATGCCCACTGTTTTCAGGATTCTCACCATTACTTCGAGTAACTTACTTGGGTAATTTATCCTTCTTGTCCTAGAAAATTATACTCTTTGGGTCTTGAGACCCTGATTCCCAAAGAAGTGAGACTTTCAACAAAAGATATGAGTCCCATTCAAATTCAAGCTATGATTGTGTCAGTCCTTTTCAACTCTTCATGCCAAAGACAAGCAGAAAAGACCATATTGTCAGGAGTAATTGACCCTAATTATGAAAAGGAAGAAGGGCTGTTATTAAACAAGTGACAGAAAGAATATGTGTGGCACTCAAGCAAATCCACTGGAGCTTTAGTTAAGAATATCATATCAAATTTTAGTGGTAAATAGACAGGTATAGCAGTCAAAACCTGAGAAGGACATGGTGACCAGGGACACACACTCCTCAGGAACAAAGGACTATGTAACTTAACAAGGTAAGTGACCTAAAACAGCAGAGATGCTAGCAAAAAGTCGAAGAAATCTAAAATGGATAGTAGAAAATTTAGAAAGTTGTCAGTTATAGCCTTGAGACAAACTGCAGCAGCTAGAAACTGTAGTTTATCCTGCCAATTTTCCTCGTTTGTTTCCTAAAGACTTGGGATTCACCAAAATCCTAGGAGAGTTATTCCCATATTAGATGAATTACTGAATAAGTAATTAAGACTGAGGAGTGCAAGGAGGAAACTGTAGTGGAGGCTGTGGTGCCCTAGATTACCCCCTTCAGGAACAAGGCACTTACTCCCACAGCTCCTGGGGGTGCATGCTACTGATAGCTTGCATTTCATCCTTGTCTATTAATATCCCTTAGCCAAGGGAGTTGTGTCACCCAATCTTACATTTTCTTCCAGGTTAACACCAATAACTGGCAATGCAGAGATGCAAATGCTCAACCTCCTTGTTTTAATGTGTTGAATAACTGTGAAGGTATCTCAAAAGAGAAGTCATTAAACTTTAAAGTTTAAAGTTTACAACTAATTAGATTCAATAAATGAGTTAAATATCAGATTAATCCAGTTAAAGAGAGAATTAATGAACTTAAAGTGACACTAAAGAAATTAGCAAGAATGTAGCAGAGATAAGGAAAGCCAAAATATGAAAGCAAAGATAAATATTATGAAGTATAGAACAAGGACTAAAGACACATAATTATGGTGCAAGAAAGACAGAAGAGTTTGGAGGAGGGACAATATAAGATAAAATGGTTGAGAATTTTTCAAAAGCAATCGAAACACCTGAATCTCTCTCCTCTCTCTCTCTCTCTCTCTCTCTCTCTCTCTCTCTCTCTCTCTCTCTCTCTCTCTCTCTCTCTCTCTCCATCCATCCATCCATCCATCCAATCTATCATCTATCTATCTATCATCTACTTACCTATCTACATAAATCTTATTACATACCTTGCAGGATAGCTAAAAGTCCACACCTAAACACAGTCTAGCCAAAATAGAGAAAGTCATTAGCTAAGATTAAATCAGCCCAAATAAAAAAAGAGATGAGTTATAAAGAAATGACAATTAGACTGGGAGAACTGTTGAGAGAAAGTACTCATTGTCCTAGAACTGTGTGCTCAGGTAAAATTACTTTTTAAGAGTAAATAAAGGCATTGGTTAGATCCAGTTGAGAAACTGGTTTTTGTTTGTTTGTTCATTTGGTTTGTTTTGTAGGCAAGAGACATGCTTTAAGTGTGCACAATGTCCTTTTTACCCAATAATTAAGAACATAGATTTTTACATTTAGTCCTTTAATATCTGTGCATTCTGCTACTCTGCCACTTAAATTCACATAATTATTTTTACAAAAAAGATTTCACATCAGAATGTCGCTGTACTAAAAATTATGCCTGTGGAAGAAGATATAAGCACAGCTCTTTCCCTATGCTAAACTCTCCAAAACCCCGGTTGACTGTGCTTTTCTGTACTTAGGAGCAGAAATAGTCCCTCATCAGATTTGCTCCAATTAGATCCATACTAAGCAAATTGTCAGCATGTCCTCACCTTTCAATCCTTTAAAAGGAAGTGGTAACAATTTTTTTTAATAGACTAGGGACTTATCTTAATTATCTTTCTCACTTTCTCTTCCTCAGTGTCCAGAATTTAGCAGACAAATATTCAGATACTAGATCTTTGGTAATTTTTAAAATTTAAGAAAAGATGGGTTATTGTTTTAACAGACTTTTTGTTTTATGCAAAGGATGCCTATCATAGGCTCATTAGTTTGTATAGCAGTATTGTGATAAATTGAGATTTATAGCTTGTAATTATTTAACACATTATTTTCCCATGGCAAATATTTTCATAATTAGACCTCAAAAACAACATCTAAATTAAAAGAGAAGGAGTAAAATCATTTGGGTCTAAATTAAATAGACATACTTAGATACTTCTTAAACTAAAAATCTATGTCAATACATGTCAGCAATGCTTTATTATATAAGAAAGACCACGTGTAAATTGATTGAAAATTTCCCAGAAGAAATCACGTAAGCTAATTTAACTTTTTGGCACTGTTCTTCTATTTTTCTCATTTAGGTACATCATTATATTAGTCATGGGGAAACAATGAGCTCTACCAAACTGAAAAACAAAATGCAAGTTTCCCTGTGAGCATTAAATGCAATGAACACTTAATTGTAAAACATAAAGAAATCATCAGTTTTTCTGATACCTTTTGAAATGGGATTTTTAGATGCTTTTTAGAATGGCTGCCAGAGATAGATGCTAGATGATAGATAGGTAGGTAGGTAGGTAGGTAGGTAGGTAGGTAGGTAGGTAGATAGGTAGATAGATAGATAGATAGATAGATAGATAGATAGATAGATAGATAAATAGACAGACAGACAGACAGACAGACACATACATATACCCAGTAAAAACCCAACTACACAGGAGTTGATATGTAAATTGAGTGACAAAGTTCTTGTTACAGATGACTCAGAGAATTCTGTCCATGGAATTGAATAATGATGCTTTAACATGGTGAATGTAGTTATGATATAAAAACATATTAATGCTGTATTCTGAAGACCACCAACAAAGTCCACTTCAAGGACTCTATGTAACCTGCACTTTTGATCATTATGACCCATGAGTGTCTCTTAAACCCTGGACTTAAACCTAACCCAAACACATTAACCAATGTTTATAAATGTGCCTTGGGACAAAAAAAAAATAAAACGCAACCCCCAATTTATTTTCTAATGGAATCTTCAAACTTCTGAGATGTCTTCATTAAATTAAAATTCCATTGACTTATTTATTTACTTATTCCTCAAACATTTACTTTCTACTCACTATATTCTGACACTGCATTAAGTTCTAAAGACATAAAAATGAATACTACCTATCCTCATCTGTTTAAAATCTACCAGGAAAGTCATAGAAAATAAAATCAGACTGAAGTTTCACTAGAATAAATTTTAAATTAGTATTAGTAATTTGTGGTTGATTAATTTCTCAGTTTTCTAACCCTAAACTCATGGATTTTTGTCCTTATATTTACAGATAGAACCATGAGCAAATCTAATGTAATATTTATTATATTCAAATAAAGATTTTTCTCAAAATTCTTGTGCTAATTCAGCAATTTTAACATTTAGATAGTTGGAATATTATCTATGAATAAATAATCAACTTATGACATTTTCTGGTATCTAAAGGTCTTTCAATATTTTTAGTACCTTTTGCAATGGAGAAATTGAACAAAATAATTAGACGCCTATTCTAACCTTAGCACCTTCAGTGTCTCCTTAAAGTTGCACTACCCTAACTGACCACAAATAAACACGTTGTATATTGCTGTTTTGTGCCATCTCATACAGGGAACAAGAGATCTACTCCTGCCATCACATCAAGATAGCAACCTTCTTTAAGCAGCCAGCACTACTGTGCGACAGCTTCTTTAGAAATAGAGAAAAATAGGTAAGGATCCTGAATTTAAAGAAAATCATCAAATAAATTTGGAAATAAAACTGTTTTGGAGAAGAGGACATGATGCTCACAATCTAATAGAAAATAGGTTAAACAAAAAAGATAAGATTAATAAAAAGAGAAATTTGAAACTCATTTAAAAAATTAAGAATTAATATTGTCCATATAAGCTTAGTCAACTACAAATCTATCATGAGAACCTTCTAACCATGTGATATTTCAGCAGCTAATTTTTTGTGAGTTTTATTAGGAAGGATATGTTGGGGAAAATTTTTTTAAGATGACCAGTTTGGTCAATTACCACTTTTGAGTCACTGAAGAGATTATTGTTAGCTCCAATAATTCTTCAATATTAATTAACAAGAAGCTCCAAGGTAAATGTGTGTACCTAAGGGATATCCTGATCATAAAATTGCATTAACATTGACACATTATTTGTCAATTCATAATTAACCCCATCCCCAAATGACAGATGGATTTTTAAGGGAACAGGTGTATGCTGCTACTGAGAGTGTTTTCATCTAGTTGGTAATTGTAAACATATTGTTATCAATAGAAAAAACATTCCTGTTTTTATTTTAACCCATGTGTCTAGGTTTTTCTTTTCCTTTTTTGTTTTCATGATTCATAGCCAGAAATTAAGTTAAATATGGTAGAATCTAATATATTTTCTCTATTCTGCTATGTCCTACCATACTGACAAATATTTATCCAATTTACTTGATTTCTATAGATCAAAGCAAACACTTTGTTTTATTCCCTTTTTCTATCATCTTGACTTAATTTTAAATGTTGTATAACAACATGAAGGTCAAGAATACTACTATTTCCACCAGCTACTGCTGAGAAACCAGAGAAAATCAATTATATCTCCTTGTTTTAAAGGACAGTGAATGGTAAATGAGAAAAAATAAACTTATTCTTTTCCTTATTAGTGTGTTACTGATCCACAGTTGGAGTGGTAGGAATTAAGAAATAACATCCTGCCCTCATTCACAAGGGAAGAAATACCTTATCATACACCTTACAGGGCTCTAGTTAGAGGGCAGATTAAAGAGTGACATACCGTTGGGACGGAATGTGAGTATGCCAATCACAGTAGTTGATATTTAGCTGTCACTTCACACTTTAAGGTTCATTTCCATTTATGTTATTTAATTTTACATTTGATAACTCTGTCACACATTAAGGATACTATTGATATCTGGTGTTCACATTACTACCAAAATCTACCTTAGCAATGGTAATTTTGAATAAATTTCAAAATGCATTTTGAGTTACTGAGTCTCTTCAAACAGAATAAATCTAATAAGATAAACAGCAGAGGTGAGATACTGAGAGATTTAATCATGAAACTGATGTGATTATATTTTCATATCTGCTGAACATAAAGGAAATATTTACCTTAAATTAAATTCAAATTTACTGAGCCTTTGTTTAATACCTGCTAAGTATACTGCACAACACAATACAATCTGGGATGTGAAAAAAGATTATGGATTTCTTACCAACAAGGAGCTTACAATCTC
Source organism: Macroglossus sobrinus (assembly GCA_004027375.1). Lineage (NCBI taxonomy): Eukaryota > Metazoa > Chordata > Mammalia > Chiroptera > Pteropodidae > Macroglossus > Macroglossus sobrinus. The sequence goes on along the minus strand of PVKZ01001673.1, from coordinate 88,564 downwards.
CCCAGTTATACAAGATTCACTACATACAAATTAGAGAAAATATGAGAATAAAAGAAATATGAATATGAATGTACAAACATTAAGAATGAAACAAAACTGTCTTGAAGTACATCATATTTGAACTTGACAGGAAAGGCAGAAAAGTACCATGTTCATTGTCTACTGGTAGGTGATTAGATACAGCCTTGAAGTCATAACTGCATGAGGAACTCATAGTTACATGCCCACAAAAAATGGTTAGAATGTAGTAAAACATTTTTGGCCAGGTTAAAGTATTTGGAGCAACTAAAGTTCTTTGAATAGAGAGCTATGTAGCAAGAGTGAAAATTAAGAATTAACTTGGCAGCTACCTCTACATGGAGGTTTCTCATCTATCTCTGTGCAATGAAAATAATCTGTTAAATATCTTCTCATCTTTTGCATATTGTGATTAATGGATGTAAAGAAAACTAACACAAGCTAATGTTTAAAATGTTGAACTGTCTATATGGTAAAGTTTTATTTTGCCAATCTTACTCATGATTATATGATTTCTAACAGTCTTTATTCAAAGAGCATTTTATTATTCTTTCTCATACAGTGGTAAAGAAAAGTAAGAATATATATATATATATATATATATATATATACACACACACACACACACACACGCACACGCACACGCACACGCACACTTTGAATCATATCATCTTATAATTTTTTTTAATAGTATGATTTATTCATTGGCCTGACCTGAAAATTTAAGTAATTTCTTTGAATGTCTTTGAGTATATAGCATTGTCAAATTCGAAATCTAACACATTCTTCAATGGAGGAATCCTCTGGGCAAAGACTGGTAGAGAAAATTAGCGTGGTCAGTGCCAGTAAACCCATCAGCGCAAGAATAATTTGGGATACTTATTGCAGGGCCGACAAAATTACAATAAGCTATTTGATTTAACTGTCCATAATGCCTTCCTTAAGGCAAAGTAATAAAAGTCAAAGTTTTATTTACATCGATGTGATATACTGTTATTTGGGGAGCTATCTGTAAGTTAGCCATAAATAGCTTTTTTATTAGTTTGCTGGCATAGCTCAACAATTACATGAAATTTTCCAGCTTAAAAGGAATTTCTTCCTAGTTATTATTTTTTTAGCTTCCCATTTTATGCATAGAAATCTTAATAAAATATTTAAATGGGTGAAGAAAATGTGGGTTATTATTAATTCTCTTCAAAGTTTGCTTTATTCATTTGTTTCTAAAATATTTCTAGGTCTCTGACATCATAGCCCTTACTTACTTTTTAACTTTACTTTGATTGCCCACTTATGCATATACTCACATAGAAGATGGAAAATGTCTTCTCCTAGACTACGTATTGGTTATGTCCCAGCAACCAGCCATTTACTCATAAAGCAGGGTCTCTATAAAATCCAGAAGGACCAGACTCAAGACACATTTATTTATAGTGAAACAATAGGCTTAGAAAGGCATTTAATCTTGAGAGATTTCCCTCCCCCGAAAATTTCTAATTTTGCATAGACATGTTGGGCTTTTTTTTGCATTATCTCACTTTTAACATTGGTCTGACCTGAAAACTTACTCAATATTTATGTACTACACTTCTCTAATCTGTAAAACAAATTTATTGTTTACCTCATGTGGTCATGCTAAGGATTAGAAACAAGGTTTTTCCAAGTTTCTGGAAGCTAGTAAGGTCTCAAAAATTGGTAGTGATGGTGATGAAATAAGGCATCTTTTATCCTTTACAGGCAAGACTGGGTACAAACAAGTATACATTGAATACAATTTAAAAAGATAATCTTTTGCAGTTGGCTATTCTGGAAAGCTCTAAGAGTCAGTAATTTTCTCATTTTCTCAGAAAAAAAAACTGAATAAAAATGTTTTATAAAAATGGAATAGACACTTCTAAAACCAAGTGGAATCACTGTGATTAATATTTTTTACCTTGAATGTATCAAGTACTATTCATAAGGACTTCAAAACACTTTGTACAAGCCTAGTTTCTGTTACTTTGATACAGGTAAAGAAGAATTTTTATCATCATTTGATTGAAGCTAAGACAAAGTTGTTAAGTGACATTTTAAAAATTCTACATATGAACAAGACAGAGTCAGGCTTATAGTCCTGGATTTCAAATCTCTGGTAACTTGTACTTTCCATTAAAACATATTATATAATGCAATAGACAGTGTTATGATCACATGACTTAAAAACAGAAAATAAAAGCCAACCAACTAATTATAAACATCCATATGTTTTATTTGGGGGCAAAAAACAAATTTAAAATCCTATTATGACATTTAGTTTTTGTTTCTGTTGAGGTTTACTTTTCATTTAGTTTTGCATTGGGCATATGACACAATCACTTGTAGTCATCACATTTATTCAACTATTATAACTCATATTTTTTTATGAAATTGGAATGTTTGATTCTTCAAGTTTTTATTTATAAGGAATGTTTATTTTTATAAGAAATGATTATCAAACTATAAATCTCTTCCATATGTAAATATTGTTTGAGAAAATGATTTTAGGTTCAAGTCTGAATTTTATAGTTTAAACCCTTAAAAACAAAGGCCACTGAAATTAGTATGACATCAAAAATTACTCTGTGGGTTTACTATCTTTATATATACTATGTAAATTATAAATGTTAGTTCTAATGAATTTAAAATGAATTCCTTACAAATTTCTACAAACTTTTGCTATCTATGAAGAAAGACTGTTTCACTTCTTTCTTTCCCAATTAGATATCTTTATTTCTTTCCATGACAAATTTCTGTGTCCATATTTCTAGTACAATTTGAATAAAAGTGATAAAAACAGACATCTTTTAGATTTTATTATATTAATATGGTGCTTTACATTAGCTAATTCTGAGGTATAAAATCAACTTTGTATTTTTTGGATGAACCCCATTTAGTTGTAGTGTGCTATTCTTTTTATATGTTGCTGTATTTGGTTTGCTAGAATTTTGTTGAAGATTTTCATGTGTACATTCATATGGGACATTGGTCTATAGTTTTCTTTTCTGATAATGTGTCAGTCTTTGTATTAGTTTCCTAGGGCTGCTGTGAAAAGTCATCACAAATTAGGTGGCTTATTCTCTGACAGTTCTGGAGGCCAAGAGTCCAAAATCAGATTCACTGGGCCGAAACTAAGGTGTTGGCAGGCCCATGCTCCCTCCAAAGGCGCTAGAGAATTTGTTTTGTTGCCTTCTTTAGCTTCTACAAATGAATGATTTGGCTTATGGCTCCTTTCTCCATCTTCTAAAGTTCCTTTCTTCATCTTCAAAGCCAACAATCTGTTATTTTCAAATTTCTCTGCTTTCATCATTACATCATTGTCTGTTTTCTGTGCCATCTGTCTTCCTCTTATAAGGACACTTGTGATGCATTTAGCACCCACCCAGATAATCCAAGAGAATATCCTCATCTTAATGGCCTTAACTTAATCACATTGGAAAGTCTCTCTTGCCATGTAAAGTAAGATTTACAGGTCCCAGGGGTTTAGCCTACACAGACTTGTTTTGGTATTAGCTTAATACTGGTCTCACAGAATGAATCAGGGGAATAGGAGTGGGAAACAATGGGGATTGATTGCTAATGGGCACTGGGTTTCCTTTATGAGAGACAAAAATATTCTAAAACTAGATAGTGCTGGTAGTTGCACCACCCTGTAAATATACTAAAAAGCATTGAATTATGTGCATTAAGTATACAATTGTATAACATATATGTTATACATATCAATAAAGCTGTGTTTTGTTTAAAAAATTTTTAAAAAACAACAGTGAACTGGGTATTACTCCCTTTGCTTCCATGGCATACTTATAATGGAGATGTTCTTGACTGGTAATCTCTCATAAATCGCATTCATTTAATAGCACCAGTACAAATAATGAAAATAAAACATTTAGTGAAACCGGGTTACTTTGGTCAATTAGTAGTGAGATTTTGTGTTTGTCAAATCCCTGGTCTCCCCTTGTGAAATCTCTAGCTCTCTTAATAGTCTGTGAATACACCAAGTTAAGATCACAGCATTATTATGATTAAGGTACTAAAATCTGTTAAATTTTTATTTAATGCTCATATCATGGTATGTATTGACTTACTAAATTAACAAAATAAAATTCTGAATCCCATATAAGGGGAGTACATGGGTTATACTGAAATCCTCACCCAAAGAGAGAATTTTAATCTGGAAAAAAAAAAAAAAAGCTGGAGTCAAATGTAAACAGAAAGCTTATTTTAAAGAAGTTCTAGAAAAAGGGGTGGGAAAATGAGAAGCCTAAATACAACAGAGTTTGGTCATTGAATGGACTAAAAACTATTGTAACTTGAAGATAGAATGTGGGGAAAGTAAGGAGGTTGAGAGATAAATAAAGGCCATGGTATACCATGGTATAACTTGACTTCATCCTCATTGGATACACAATGGAGAACTTTGAGCAATTAAATAATATAATAAAATGTGAATTTTTAAAATATTATTTTTACCATAATGTTGATGGGAGGGAATATAAGAACTTATATAAGGATATTGATTTTGAAACTATTTTAACAATATTAGTAAGAGGACATAGTTTGAATTACTCTAATGACAACTGAGACTAAAAGCAGTAGGAAAAAAGTCAAGAAATATTTAGAAGGTAAATTCGACTGGAATTGGGAATCCATTAGATGCTGCAAGAGTGGCAGGGATCATAGTCATGGATGTTCCTATTAACCCTGTTCCAACTTGGTTAGCAAGGAAGATAATGGTGTTATTGTCAACAAGCAAATAAGTTTGTGGAATTGTTTGTGGAATAAATAAAGAATTCAGCTTAGATATAAAAATATAAAGAGCTTGCAGGAGATATACAATCACACAAGATGAATAGGAAACTCAGGAAAGAGGTCAGAGCTAGTGATAAAGATCAGGAGGGTGGGATTTGGATGTACTATCAGAATATGGGCAACTTGAACCATAATAATTCTGTAAGATGAACAGTGAGAAGAGAGGTAAGTCCTGAATCACACTCAATCAGGATAGAGAGGAGATTCAGAGTGAAGAAACAAGAATTAGCCTGTGACAGGAGATGGGAAGGCTCTGCCAATACAATAATGTTTAATCTGAAATAATATTCAGATTACCAAGAAACTTCAGAATAATTATAGGTAGTTATAAGAGCTTTGCTGAATCGATAAATCTCTGTCTCAGAATAGGCATTTGACAAGAGGGAATACTCAATAAATTAAGTCATACATTACTAGCATACAGCTATGTTTACTCTTAACTATATTGTACATCATTTTCCATCCTGCACCTAGTGAAGTCCTTAGACAGCTGGTCAGTGACCTCTTCTTTACAATCTCTGATGAGATTAGGAGCTTGTGCCAAAATGTAACTCAACTAAGGTGTGCAAGGACTATAAATCAACTGTTTGGTTCAGCTGACATTAGGGGTGGGGGTGGGCAGTGGATATATAAGACTTTCTAGGAAGTAGTATTGGTATATATCTGATATAATCTTCTGACCTCAACATGGGCTGGTAAAATAGTTATCAGATTGCCATTCAAGATGCACTTCTGAAAACTTTTCTTTCCAGCCTTAAATAGAACAGTTTGGATCAGACCAAAGCCTTTCTTTGGAACTACTATTAAAAAAAAAAACCTAAATGAAATACATTTTAAAAATATCTTTGCATACGTCACAGTACAAACCAAGGCAGTTAGAACTTGAAAGACCAAGATCTCTAAGAGAAAGAAAACAATAAAGTGAATCCTACATTTACCACATTACTGGCTTGGAGCATTTGCTGAATTTTAAGCTGCATGGTTGTTAGTCAAGAGACCAAGAAAACAAACAAACAAAAAAAACAGCTTCCAAGAGGTGACAGTGTAAATAGACTTTTTAGCAGTGTCACTGTACTAGGTAAACACAAATTTGAGCTTGAGAATTCCTTATAGAGTTGTAAGAATTAAATGAGATAATGAGGAAAAGTCTTACAGGAGAAGAAGGCATGCTTACTTAGAAGTGTGAAGGGTAAGGGCAATGCCATAGATTATCCTATAACCAAGGGAGAAGATATTTTCTAGAAGAGTAGAAAGGTCCTCAGTCCTCAAGTCACAAAAATATTAAGGACAATAAAGAAAATGAATAGGTCCTTAGTTTAGATAATTAAGAGTTCTTTGGTGAGAAATTTTCATGAAGTAATAAAGATAGAAAGTATACTGTTAAGACTGAGTGGAAGCATAATTAGGAAATATGGACCACTCTTGAAAAGGCTGATAATGAAAGAGACCATGTATTTGTAACATGATGAGTTATTAATCCCCTGACCTTTTTATAACTGCTATAAATTTACTGGCAAACAAATTAAAAAGTTCTTTTGATTCCTTTTTACATAAAAAAAACAGCTGTACATTGAGTCAAAAGTATGAATCTTTTGAAAATAGAGGATAAATTATATTCTAGAAAGTTGATACCAATTTACATTTCTCTAAGCACTGTGTGATACTGCCAGAGATGAGTATCTTAAAATTATAAGACTTTATTTTCTATTGTATAATTTTTAAAAATATCCCTTTAATGTATATGTTTAAGCTTTACAATAAAAAAAATGGAGGTGTTAGGTAAGGAAAAGAGTTTTTAGCATCCAATATCAACTCCTTTCCAACAGAATACTGTGTACTTTTTGAGCACTCCAATTTCAAAAATATAATTGGTGACTAAATATTTTTCATTTTCACTTACAAAGAAAGGCTTTTCCAAAGAACTTTAAAAGCATACACATGTATTTTTTTTGCATAAGATTAATTTTTATAGAAAATAAATGAATCATTACTAAAGACACAAATCTATGACATGGAAATGACATGGTCACATTTAAATAAACAAATCAAACTTGTAAGAGTATATATATTTTTAATGGAAATAAGATTCTTTTATATTTTAGTCCACATAGTTTTAATAGCTTTCCTTCACCCAGCCCATTAATTAACAAATTTTGTTAATGATATATTAACCAAGCATGACACTGTTAAATAATTAAAGATCATAGTAACAACATTTTCAGCACCTGACATAAAATAAGTAATTGAATGTCTTCAACAACTTTTTGTTGAAATAATTATGTAACATGCCAATAATCTTTAATTGGGCTTGTGATTTGGAAAGGCAGAGTAACATATGGATGTGCTCCCTTTTTTAAGGCAACAGCAATGACAAGAGTAAAAAACAAGACCAAAATAAGTCAAAGAAAATCAGTCAATTTTACCCTGCATTTAAAGTAACTTTTTATATGTTTTGTTTTGTTTTGTTTTGTTTTGTTTTCTGTGCCCTATTTTAACTTTGTTAATGGCTTAAAACTCGAATTATCAACACTGATTATTGTCTTTGCAGTTGATTGTTGGTACAGAACTTTTTACAGTTCTGAACTATAAAAAGTTTAATTAGGAGAAAATATTTCAGTACTTTAATCTGTGGACTTTGCAAATGCTTAGTAAAACAAAGACTTCAGAATTTTTAGATGGCTTTGAAGTATTTTCAGCTCCTTTTATTTTGACTCTCACTAGCCACTTTCCAGTTCTGAATATCTCCTTCCATACCAATGATTTTAAAAGTACCTTACGGAAATGCCTTCCCTAAATCTGTGCTCAGACCTGTCCACCGGAAGCCTATGAAAATTCACCTGCTCTTGTCTCGTTCTCCAGGTACACCAAGACAGCTAATCTCTTAACCTAATTCTTGTTAAAAGTGTTAGTGTGGGATCACAGATTCTTTAGTTATTCTTTCATTGCATTCAATTCAACACATTTAATTGTAAATTATGTATGTCAAGTATTGTAATAAAAAATTTGAGCACACATAGGTAAGTAAAATAAAATTCCTGTTCTCAGGAGTTCCCAGACGAGAAAGCTATTAGAAAACAAAGTGGCATAAGCTAAACATTATCCAGAAAGCACTGAAAAATATGGTTGCAAAAAGGAAAGAGTATGCAGTAGCTCCCTCTGTCAGAAAGCTTTTATTACTCTATTGATATGTATACTCTTCATTATTAAGAGTATGAGGAAATAGTCTGGTAGAAAAAAAACTAAGGAATTTTGGGGGTGGGAGGCATTTCAGTAGTCCCCAAATCACACCACATATAACATTTTGCTTACTCCCTTCAGACATGAGTATTTTCTATAGCTTTAAAAATAACTAGCATTTGGACATGTCCACCTTATTGACATTTTACAGATAAGATGGTAGAAGAATTTTCCACGTTTACATTCTGAAGGCATGATGCTTGTCAGAAAAGATGCCCATGCCAGCGTGGATGGGCTGCTTGTAATTACTGTTCAGTCCACTTCTCCTTGTAAGGAAAACTGACTTTTCCTAGGGCAACTGCTAAGAAGTATTCTACACCCTGTTTTCTTGCTGCTTCATGACAGCTGACAGTCAAGTGGAAAAACCCCTCCCTGCCCTCAACTCAAGGGCAGTCAGTGCTTAGGTGGGCTGTGGTCTATGTGCTGTATGCACTATCTCTGAAAGTTTATGTGTGCCGTCACTCTCTCCTTTTTACTTTGAATTAAAAGCAAATAAAGATATTTGGGCAGTTGGTGGTAAAATAAAAACTGGGGAAACACTGTCAGGGTCTGGGCAAGTCAAAGTCATGTACCAGGCATGAGAGAACTAAAACTTTGGGTAGGCCAAGGAAGAAGTTGCCTGCCAAGAAATCAGAAAGAAGCAATCTTATTGATAGTCTTCAGTCATACTATACCCAATACCCAAATCCTACTGCCAAGATTACTTTGAAGCACCAAGAATCTGTAAACACCTTCCAGCTATGGTCTTCTTAAAGCTTCAAATTATTTGTTTCCATTCCAACATTTCCATGATTCTATATGAATCTTTACAATGAACTATTTTATAAACTATGTAAGTGGATTTTGTGCTGTGGTGTCAAAAGGCTGACAACAAGATTTTATATGCTGGTAAAATATGGTGATGTTATTCAGAGCCAGAGTCAAGAATGCCAAGTGGAGTGGTCACACAAAAAAAATTGTGTTTCTAAATCGGGGAGGGATAAAAATGAAAAATCAAGATCTAGAGTCATAAAAAGATAACCAATAAAAATATGCTGAGTTAGAAATAAAAATCGGGACGCAGGATAGCAGTGGAAGATTTTTTTTTACTAGCCAATTAACCAGAGTTGTAAAGAAGGAGACATTGCAAGAAAAACCATTGTAAAGAGAAAAGCCAGATGAAAAGAAAGAGAAGAGAGAAGAGAAAAAAGAGAAAAGAGGGAGAAGAGAGTGAGAAGAGGGAAGGGAGAAGTGGGGAGCAGAGAAAGAATAAAGAGGATGTGAGAGATAACACTGAGTTTCTTCAATAGTTGGCTAACCAAGGTTTCCTGGACTGCATATTATAAGGACGAGACAATGATTTTTCAAATAATTATGATGTCAATAGAATGGTAACCACTTTACAATACTGGTGTGCACATGAAAAAGTGAAGGAAGAGTCGTCAGTGCAGTACAGAGCTATGAGTGAAAATTCGAGAAAATAACAATTAAGGATGAACACATTCTTTTTGCTTATAGTGAGGGAAGAGTACAAAGAGATATTATAGAAAAAAATAAATTATTGTATAGTCATGAAAAAACCATTTGACAATAATTTAACCATTATTGAATTAAGTGAAAATACACCTATTAGGTAAAAGAGATCTCCGGAGTGAAGCTTAATCCTTACAGACTAGACTTAGTGACTAGCTTCCAAGTAATAGAGAGTGGGGAAAATAGTAACTTTACAGGGCAGAAACCCAACAAACACAATTGTAACCAAGTGATAAAGTTTAACATCGTGTCATGTTTATATCATATACCCCCCATATCACGTGACAAGAAGGGCACTTGACCTATGTTGTATTCTTTTCAAACACCGACAACTGCAGTCTTATCACAAAGAAAATAACAGGAAAACCCAGATATGGTGTCATTCTACAAGACACTGGCCAGTACTTCCCAAGATTGTCCAGGTTATGAAAATAGGCAAAGATTGAGAAACTATTACAGATCTGAGGTGACTGAGGAGGCATGACAACCGAATATAAAGTAAAACAGAAAGAGCATATTAGGAGAGGGCATTAATAGAAAAACTGGTGAAATACAAATAAAGTCTAGAATGTAGTTAATAATAATATACTCATATCAGTGTTTATTTTGACAAATGAATCGTAGTAACATTAGATGTTAACGATGGGGAAAACTGGGTGAAGGGTATATCATGCTCTCTGTACTACCTGTGTATCTTCTCTATAAGTTAAACATTATTCCAAAATGAAAAGGTTTATTTTTTAAAAAAGAAGAAAGAAATCTCCTGGGTTTTTTCCTTAAGTTTTTATTTGTTTTTGAATTTTTTTAACTGGTTGGTTGTTCCAAGTTTTTAGGAAGAAAGACACTTAGGAATTGCCATTGTCTTACCTCTTTCTCTTCTAGATATCAATTAACTTTTCTTGATATCAGTTTCCTGATATTCTGCCCCATTAACATCTTCTTAATTAACAAGAAGCTGAGTTAGGGATAAAACAACAATAGGAGGACTTCAGACCCATAGGAACTAAACTCTCTTTTCCAGAAAACTATTTCTGCCATCTATAATTTAGGAGTATAGGGTGACATAGCCATAGACCTTCAAGTTTCTATGAAAAAAATCTCTACCTGCACATTAAAAAATAAGTATAATTTAGCATATAAATAACAGGTTCTATACAATATGCCTATAAAATAATGTCTACTTTTGTGTACTGCTTGATAACTCTCTTATTGTATTTAAATCATGCTGTTAGCTATTCAATAAAATACTCTAGCAAAGAAGCAAGCTAAAAAAAAATCCTAAATCTTTGTTCTATGATTGCTACTTCTAATTAAAATATTTTGTTTTTGAAGAATTTATGCCAGACTTCTCATTTTTGATATGCTGGTTGCTAACCATCCAAAAGCTAGTTGCCAGGATTCCCAAGGCATCCATGAAACAGATGCCAGTCTATGTACTGATTCTATTTACATCAGGGCACAGTTGAGAAGTGCCGTCTCCCAATATGTTCTATAACGTAGGTCAAAAGCCTTCAATATTTACTACCAAACCCAATATGGCAAGGAAATTCATGTGCACCCTTTGGCAATGCACATAGTAGAACCAGGAAATTGAGAAACCACCCTTCTGCCGCCATGGCAAGTTCCAACTTTTTTTTTCCTTGCTATTTGTTCTTTGAAAAAACTAGGTCACGGCCTGGGTTTTGCAAATAACATTTCACAGTGCTGTTTAACATTTCCTGTAAACCTCCCAATTATCAGAATTGCTTCTGTAAAGATAAACTTGCCCATATTAGCTACTTCTGTTATCCTGAACTATTGTTTATACAGTAGAGGAAGGCCAAACAAATTCTTGATTCTTCTATTTACCAGTTTTCCAAAAATAACGAATTGGTTCCCTAGCATTCTTCAGATGTGTTAATGAGCTTTTAATTTTTTAAAGTATCATTATAAATTTCTGTGTTAAAACATATTTGGAATGTTTGAATCAATTTTATTGTTGTAGTATTCATGATCACATTGACTCTAATTTGGTGAGTGGATTCTAAATAGATTGGCTCCTGGGTCCTTTGACCCAAATTCAGAACACTTTGATAGCTTCCTTTTTTCCTTGTAATAACAAAATGCTCCAGGTGCATTTTAGATAATCTTAGATCTGAAATTAGCTATTTTTCTAAAGAATCCTCATTTCTTTTAGTAAAATATGATATTTAGAGCCCATAATCTAAGCACTATGGTTGGTCATTGTTTCTTGATCTATCCAGTGAGAGGGACTTGTAAATTAACAGGTTTTTAGTAAAAATGCTTTTAAGTGCAGATAGGTATTTCCAATTTAAACTAAGAATTTTTAGTATTTTAACTTCTTTATTCTTGTATGTTTCTTTTTTTTCTCATTCTGAAAATCTCAGTTCTCAGTGAAATCAACCTAATTTTTGTTTTGCTTCATTACATGCTACAAACATAACAGTCTCAGAATCACAATACCAATATATACCAACACAATCATTGATGAATGTTTTAAGATTTTGTTTTGCTCTCTTTTTCGTCCTCAAGTATATACCAACTGTGATATGGTAATTGAAAAAAAAATCCTTGATACACATTTAAATTTATGTTCTCTTCCTTTAATACTTAAAAATTATACATAAATTTTGTTTTATAATTCTAATCATGTAAAATAAGTATAATTTTCAAGAATATCTACAAAACAAGTTAACTTTGAGAAAATCCAACTTCTATTGTTTTTCCTTCTCCCATATTCTCTACTTTCCAAGTTTTTTATTTATCTTTCCATTTTAATATAAAAAAGGTGCATATATATTCAACTATTTTTGTTAGGTGGGTGGATATATGAATATATGCTAGCATACTATATGCCTTTCTATCCATCATGCTTTTTTTTTTACTTAATATAATCTGGAGATCCCACTGTAGAAATATTTAGAGATATCCCTCATTACTTTTATAGCCACAAAGTACTCCATTCAGCAGTATACCAACTTTGATGGAATACTACCATATTAATGAACATGAAGTTGTTTTCTATTCACTGGCTGATACAAATATAGCATTTTTATCCTATTGGTGACCTTTATTGTAATATATTTATTATAATATCATTAATCTCTTCTTTTTGCCCATTCTGTCTTGGTTTCGAGCTATGAGCAATATTGAAATTAGCTAGTCATCTTAACCTTTCTTTCCTCTTTCCTCTTATTCAGTACCTAAACTGAAGCAATAGTGAGCTTACTTTCCATATAATTTCCTAATTTTTCCCTCTTAAAAAATTATGTTGTCTATATATTAGAGCATACACTATTACAGTGTACCTAGAGTATATATTATACAATACCTATTAGTGTATACACATTACCAGAGTATGTATTATTACTTACAATTTTCTCATATCTATCATAATAAGGAAAACTGTATATTGACTGTTTACCACCAGTTCTTACTCTAATACCACTCCAGTCTTTTTGTTTTTAAAATTTATTTATATCAGTGTGGGTTTATAAGAAAAATATTACCTAACTTCTCACATGTTCATTGCAAGTCTTTATATTTAAAGATCTTTCTTTTTGTGTATCTCTCAATTTGTTACTCCATTGTCTTCTGGCAAAATCTTTGGTTTTGAAAAATGTGATATGAATCTAATTGTTCATTCCTGTATGAGAGATTTTTTCTATTTTGCTTTTCTTTTTTTATTAATAGTTTTTCTAGTGTCAGTTGTTCTAAATACATTTGTTCAATGTAGTTGTTCAAAAAGTAAGTTTAAGTCTTCTTTATGTAAGTTTATTTATTGAATTATAGTTTTAATATATTTTTATTTGTTTGTATCTTGGATTTTGATTTTCTGGAGACATCTTTTACACATGTTAGAGTAGATGGATAGAAAAATAAATAGATAGAGAGAGAGAGATACATATTATCTCTTCAACATTCTCTCAAATCTTTTTATCTATTTATATTGTTTGTTTTGATTAAATAAAAATATATTTCCTCCTTTTCATCTTCTATTTATCTTTTGACATTGTTTCTTCTAATGTTTCTCTGGTTCATTTTTAATTTCTGAAATACTTTTTCTTTGATTTTAAATTCTCTCAGAGCTGTATCAGCTCCTTAGAAGTCTTTTTATACCATCATTTTAGAATTTTTCTAATCATAAATAAGTTTTTTTTCATTATATCTAACATTATGTTAAAATTTACATCTTTTTTTCAAATTACTGTGTTAAAATTTTTGTCTTTTGGGGGGCATGTTCTTCATGCTCTCATTGTCTGTAAATTAGTCTTTTTCTCATTATTGTTACTGTTTTTAGTAATGAATCATCTTATGATTAAGCCACAGTTTTTTTATGTTCCTTCATTTGAGATGAACATTTTTTGTACTCTGATAGTAGAGAGATATTTAAGATAGCTTAGTTACCTTCATAACATTTGTGATTATTCTTTTACTGTTATCATTAACTATTCAACCATAGGGTCTTTTATCTTCTGTGAGTTTTTTTATCCTTCTTGTATACACTCTCTTTTATCTGGCTCTTCTTTTTCTTCTTCTTATAAAATCTCTTTTATTCAATTTAGTTTTACTCCCAGCAGTATCTTCTCAATATGTGGCTTTTTCCTGGAAGTAAGCTTACATTATTAAAAATCAGTTGTGACCATACTGCCTGGCTTTGTCTAACATTTTCCAAATATCTTTTCACTTACCTGTGATTTTCAGTCTGCACTGCCTACAAAGAGTTTTTATTCACATATGCTTTCTACAGTTGCCCTCATTTTGGGGTAGATCATTTGTTTTGACTTGTGGTAGGTCATCTGTCACTCAAGGTCATCAAAATTGTCTTTGCTTTCTCACATCCTCCTGCACAGATGTTCATACAGCAGTTCAGTCTCATTGTTATTAGTGGTTTGGCCCTAAGCACTTTTATTAAGGAGAGTATTTTGTCACTTAGTTTTGTTTTAAATCTAATCTATGCATTTTTTTGGATATGTTTCCAAAAGGTAGCAAAATAAAAATAAACAAATGAGACTACATCAAACCAAAAAGCTTTTCCACTGTGAAGGAAACCACCAACAAGATGGAAAAACAATCAACTGAACAGAAGAAGATATTTGCAAGTGATATACTCAATAAGAGGTTAATATTCAAAGTATATAAATAACTCATACAGCCTAATATCCAAAAACAATCCAATTAAAAATGGGCAGAGGACCTGAGTAGGTCTTTCAACAAAGAAAGCATAAAGATGGCCAATAAAAACATGAAAAGATACTCAGTATCATTAACCATCAGGAAAAAGCAAATCAAAACCACAATGAGATACCACCTGTCAGAATAGCTATTATCAAAAAGACAACAAATGACAAGTGTTGAGGAGAATGTGGAGAAAAGGAAACCCTCTGTGCACTAATGATGGGATTGTAAACTAGTGCAGTCACAAGGGAAAAGAGCATGGAGATTCCAAAAAAAAAATAAAAATAAAACTACCTTACCACTTACCACTATTCCACTTCTGGGTATTTATCTAAAGAAAATGAAAACAATAAATTGAAAGATATATGCATTCCTGTGTCCACTGCAGCAATGTTCACAATAGCCAAGATATGGAAGCATCCTAGGTGTCCATCAATAGATGAATAGATAAAGAAGATGTAGAGTATTAATCAGCAATAAAAAGAAAGCTTGCCATCTGTGACAACATGGATAGACCTAGAGAGTATTATGCTAAGAAAAATAACTTGTCAGAGAAAGACTAGTCCATATAATTCCACTTATATGTCAAATTGAAATAATAAGACAAGTGAACAAAATAAAACAGAAACAAACTTCTGAATACAAAGACAAACTGATGGTTGCCAGAAGAAAGGAGTTTGAGGGGATCGGTAAAAAATAAAAGGGGGATTAAGAGATAAAACTTTCAGTTATAAGTCATGGAGTTGCAATGTACAGCACAGAGAATATAGTCAATAATATTGTAATAACTATTTATGGTAATAGGTGGTTACTAGACTTATGGTGATTACTTCATAAGGCATATAAATCTTGAATCGCTATTTCATACATCTGAAACTAATAAAATATTTTATTTTATTTGTTTATATACTATTAGTTAAAACTATTAGTTTTAATAATTTATTTTATTAGTCTCTTGTAATTTAAAATAGAATTTAAAAATTGATATGGAAAGATATTCAAAGAAATATTAAGAAATTTTAAATGAATGAGTAGATAAAAAACATGAATTAATAATAAACTGGGTGGCATAATGTTTTTATTTAGGCATGCTATTTCACCTCACTAATATTCATCATAAAATCTTAAGTACTGTTCTTATTCACTGGTAAGGTCCATTCAATAAAATTCAAAATAACCATTTATTTTCCCGCCACCAAGCCAAGTCCTGCTTTCAAGAAATCATTTTGTCCAGACTAAGGTAATTTCTAAGCAATGTATTGAAATAAATACATTTAAACCTTTCAAGATACTTATCATTTCTCAAGAGTATAAAACCTCATTATCTGTTAATAGAGTTTGATAGATTGAAGAAAGATAAATGCATCACAAATCACTTAATGATGAGATCTCAAACTGAGTCACTTATTGATTTTTGACTTTTGTTTACCCTTTATCAAGTTTAATTATTCCAATTTCATTGGATTTATTTGGTGAGATGTATTCGAATGCTAACACCTGAATCAAAACTGGGTATTTACTTCCAGGACATGGAAGCAACCAAAGTGTCCTATGACAGATGATTGGATAAAGAAGCTGTGGTACATACATACAATGGAATATTAAGCCATAAGAAGAGATAAAATACTGCCATTTGGAACACGTATTGACCTTGAGATAACCATGCTAAGCGAAATAAACCAGAGAGAGAAGGTTGAAAATCACATAATATCACATACACAGGATAAAAACCTAAAAGCAACAAATGAACAGGACAAACAAATAGAGACTTATGGACATGGACAATAGACTAGTGGTTACCAGAAGCAGGAGAGTAGAAGAGAAGAAGGAGGGAGGTTAATGGGGTAAAAGAGGTCAAATATGTGGTGACAGAAAGGAAACTAACTATGGGCAGTGAATACACAGTGCAATATATATATATATATATAAATATATATCTTATTGTTGAATTGTACACCTGAAACTTATTGGATATCATTAAACATGGTCACCATAAAAAAATAAATTAAAAAAATCCATTTCCTTGAAAATGAATATTCCTTTTAACATGAAAGTGACACTTAAATAGAAAAACAAGCTCTTTTTTTTGCATATATCTATACATACAAGTGAGATATACAAAAATGGTACATCATTTATTCTTAGCTCATTCTAATGAAAAGTAATCTGCAAAAAATATCCTGTTTTTCTATTTAAATTGTAAGTGAAAATAGTGGAAATAGTAAAAGAATATAGAATAGAAAAAAGAAACTGTATACAATCTAAAATATATATAAATATAAAAATTTAGAATAGATGAAGGTGATATATTAATAGAGCATAATCTAATGTATTTTATGCAAGAATATGCTAATTAGCAATGAAATAGATCATTTTTATAAAAATAAAAATTAGAATTTAATAAAAATCAGGAAGCTCTAGTCTTAAAAAAGTAAGTAAAACTTGCTAAAAACTCTGATTTTCCATTTAGAGTGGCAATTGACTAACATGTCATAAAAGGATCTCTTCTGATTTACTTAAAAATAACAAAAAGAAAAGAAACAGGAAAAAATTAATGCACCACATGACTTAAAAATAAGACTAAGAGACAATCTGTTGAAAATAGGAGAATTTTCTCCAACTTCAAAGCTTTTGGAGAGGTTATCATAACACTAAATGTAGGAGCTAAAACTCTAAAACTTCCAGAGGAAAATGTAGGAGAAAATCTGCACTGTGCTATGACTCATGAATTGATCTTCACTAAAATTATAACTTCTTCCTTTTGCAAGATACTGTTAAGAAAATTGAAGGTAAGCCACAGATTTGGAAAATATATTCAGCATACATTAGACAAAGGATTTTAATCTAAATATATAAATAACTCTTACAATCCAATAATAAAAGACCTAACTTAAAAAATGACATAAGGATTAAACACATACTTCACAAAAAAAGATAAAAGACAGCACATAATCATATGCATAGATGCTGAACTTCATTAGTCATCAGAGAAATGCAACTTAAAATCACAACATTAATACCAGTACACATCCACCAGAATGGCTGAAATTAAGAAGCTGGTTAATGTCACAGGTCAGAGTCTCTTTTATTTGATTCCTTATTCTAGTCTCTCAATTTGAATCATTCTACTGCTGCCTGAACCTTGGCTTCCAATTAAAAAGAAACTATGACAGGAAATTCACTGGTTCCTTAATAAAACTGAGCAGTGATTTTCAACCACTGGTAATAGAAGGAAAGCAATCTTAAATTGCTATCCCTGATTGCTAATCTTGGATAATCTGTGATGCTTTGTGAGGTAAGAGAACCAGAACCAGTGGATTTTCTTAAAACTGGTGATAATCCTGAAATACATGAGAGATTTTCAAAAGCAAGGAATTCTTAGGTAGACAAGATTATGAGACCCAGCAACTTTTCCTATATGGGAAACTTTCCTCTATTGATCACCTTGGATGTTCTTTAGTCAACCTTTTTTAAAGAAGTCAGAGATTTCCACAAAGCTTTTCCCAAAATCTCACACATTTAAAACCAGAAAAAAATTCCAGTCATGGTCAATAGTCATGAGAGCCTAAGAAAAGGCAATAGTCGTTAATACGCACACACACACACACACACACACACACACACACACACACACACACACACACACTGATTATTTATGAGAGAGGAACATTTCCCATTGTGGATAACATTTAAGTCTTTGTATCCAGAATACACAACTGTTCAGATAATCAGTGACATGAAACTCTTAAAAAAGAAAACAACACAAAACTAAGTTTAGAGGTTCATGAATTTATTCAATCATATTTTGATATTTTCTTGGTGAAAATAAGTGTGTTGAATAAATGCATTTTGAATAAAGATGTACCTGGAAAACTCTTCAATGATTTGTGGGAGAGTGTTTTAAGTAAAGAAATCTGAATTAAATAATGTAGGTAAATGTGTACTTGCCACTGTCTCCTTGATTTTTCTTAAAAGACTGCCTGGCAAAGAGTAGTTGCTTATTA
Source organism: Macroglossus sobrinus (assembly GCA_004027375.1). Classification (NCBI taxonomy): domain Eukaryota; kingdom Metazoa; phylum Chordata; class Mammalia; order Chiroptera; family Pteropodidae; genus Macroglossus; species Macroglossus sobrinus. Next base: position 69,791 of record PVKZ01001673.1, on the reverse strand, counting down.
AATATTTACCAAATGCATGAAGGGAATACATTTGAAATCAAACAGGTAAAATTTTAAAAGACAGTTTTAGGATGATGGTGTATGAAAGTAATGTCTTCAATTTTTAATAGTCATGATTCAATTGCCATATGTCCAACTCAGCTGAGAAAATTGATTTGGATAAAAAATTAATCCCCATGCACATCATGACTAAAGAGAATGAAGAAGAGAGGATGTGATAATAATATAGTTTCTGATTATTTGTGGGGGGAAAAAAACTAATCAAATTGATAACCAAACTAAATTTTTAAATATATTTTAATCAAGCACCTATCTCCTCCCTCCAAAAAGACTCAGAAACAAACTATCCATGCTTCTCTCTGAATTCCATATTGCCATTTATAAAAATTACATAAATGTACATGTTGATTGGCTGAATAGATTTTTAAAAGTAAATGATCATTTCCGGCCCCTGCCCCCAATTCATTATAGGCCATCTATTGCTTTTTACGTTCCTCATTCTAAATAGAGACACAAACACACTGATTTTTGTTTTAAGTGGAAGAGTTTCTATTCATTTACTTTCAGGAGTTCTTGCAAATTGAACTACAAATAAGTTTTCTTAATTGTTTCATTTCATTCTGATTATTATTAATGCAAAGAAATAAAGTTTTTCAAGAACTTGAGCATTTATAGTTAAATATTCCTTCTATTTGTCTACCAAAATCCAATTCTTTCTTTTGTACTTGTCCTGTAGTAATGTAATCTATGGAACTCTGAGTAGTGAGACTTACAAGGAAAATGAGAGAAGTGTACACTAATAACACATGTGGCTTTTGTGAAGTTGTAATCTCCTTTCAGGGGACATGATCAATTCATATCTGTTTACCATTGGAATTTAGTTCCAAAGCATCATAGCTCTTATGAAGTCATAGAACCTCTTGGCTCTCAGATTGAATCTTATTATCTTTTTGAAGACAGGTATTAAAGAGTATTTCCTATAAGTATATATGAGTCTTGGCCATATATTTCTGCACATCCCATTTGTTCTTACATATTATTATAAAATATTTGCTTTTAAGATCAGTAATATTTCCAGAAAAACAATTTTTCTGTGCAGTTCTTATTTTTCTTTAGAGAAAAATGTGTCAATCAGTTTTACCAGTCTTACAATATTTTTATTAACTATTTGCATTTCTTTTTGATAAAATGTGTTTACTCTTTATTCTGTTAGTATTGTCACAAACAACCTATAGCCCAGCATAACCTAAATTTGATATTGAACATTGGCTATGTGGCTTGCCCATTTCTTTTCTTGTATCCTTCTCCAAAGCCTTCTTATCATTTCATACTTTAGAACATACTGTCTTATTTCTTTCTCCTGCAGATTATGCTTTACAAAGGAATTTTCACTCCTCCTCCAGAGCTTTTCTCAAATACAACTGACCTTTTCAGTTCCCAAATTTGTACTAACAGATTGGGAAACCCAATCTTTTATTCTCCTACTTCAAATGTTTCTGAATATAAATTGTCAACCACAGTACACAAGCCCCCCCAAACCTTGACATCTGAATCCAATTTGTCTGAATCCAATAGGTCTCTTTCAACCTATTCAACCATATATTGTTCAATGGAACAAAATGTTTGATTTGCTAATCGCTTCCTATTTTTAAGTCACTTTACATAAAAAATAATTTTTCAGAGCAAAAATAACATTATTTTTAAACATACGTAATAGTGTACCCTATGCTTGATTCACATTTGAATTTGCAGCACATTTTGGAAAACTACAATGAGTTTTTTCAGAACTGTAAGAACCTTTAGAGTACTAGGATTCATTCATCATTAGGATATTAAGGCGTTTAAACTGCCATGTGAAGCAACATGCTTTGGAATGACAGAAGTGAAAATAAATTGTTTAGTACAGATGTTCTTAAGTTACCCAAAGTTCTTTCTTAGAATCTTGCTTAATTACTGGCTGCTACTGTCACTCCACTGTTTTATAAAACAAAAGGCTATTGCAGAATTTGGGCATCAGTATTTTAACTGTGTAAGAATTTGTGAGTTATTCTTCAATATTAAATTTCCTTTTTTTTTACTTTTGTCATTTGCTTATGATTATTTTTATATTCTTCTGCCCTTCTATCTGGTTTAACACCCTATAATCAGTAACAATGAGGAATTTGTAATGCTGTATTATCAAGTAAAATCATTTATTAAAATAGGCTTGATATGAATCCCTCCATTTGTCCCCACATTTCAGTCAGTATCCCTGCCTCCATTTTGTTTGTTAATTTAAATAAAATATCTTGGCCAACTGAAAGTAGCTGGGGACAGAAAACTTTCTGGCAGAAGGAGAATGGAGGCAGGCAGACATTCTGAATAGAAAAACATTCTGCTTAGGAACATGCTTGTTTCTGATGTACTTGCAGACTGGAAGAGCAGCAGACTTTCTACAGCTCTCAACTTCCCTGACTTCCTCAACAGCCCTGATGCACAAAACTACAGGTAAAGTTCTTTCTCTTTCTAAGATATTTGAACCTTGGCAATATCTATCTGATGGGTTTTATTGTTGTTTAGGTCACTGATCAGTTGACTCTGGGAGCACTCTAAAAGATCTGTTTGGTCACTTTCGGTCTTTGATCCAAAGTATTCCAGTTGACTAAATTTAATGATTCTCTCTCTCTCTCTCTCTCTCTCTCTCTCTCTCTCTCTCTCTCTCTCTCTCTCTCTTTCTCTCTTTCTCTCTCTCTCTCTTTCTCTCTCTCTTTTTCTTTTTTTACCCATGGCTGCTTAAATGAGTTGAATTCATCTGAACATTTTTTACTCTCAACTGCACTCTTATATATGCCACATGATTGCTCTCTTCTATCTCTTTTTCCAATGGATGGACAGTTGGCTTTTTCCTTTGAAGTCCACTTAACTTTGTTTTTGTTTTGGACCCTCCAAAGACAGGGATTACTGACTCTAATTTTTGTGTGTGTTTAAAGCAAAGACTTCAAAGAGAATCAAGGATGTGAATTCTTCAGTACTATGACAGGTTTAGACATATTAACAGTGCCAACTTGACAATAATTTGTTGCCGTGTCTATGGGTGCTCAATAGCCAGTTGGGAATGAAATTATTTTACTGTTTTGTACATACTCATGTCAGCTAACATGGTTAGTGTCAGGATCTGACATTTTTGCAAGGCTGTTTGCCTGTTGGGTTGCAGAATTGCTGAGTGTATGTGAAGAATGTGAACAGAATGAGCTGACGGCCTTTACTGCTAGATGGCTGGTATAGCATAGGGACCAACAACTTGTTTACCCTGAGGGTCTGAATGAACAGTAATCAGCAATAATGTTTAAGGGTTAATAAGGGAAATAAAGAAAAGGAGATTATAGAGGAAGAATATTAGAAAGTGAGAGATACTAAAAGAAATTGTAAATTTTAGCAAATGGCAACACTATCAATACAGTGTCTTTCCATGTAGGAGAATACATTTATCCCCTTGCATCCTTTCATGCTTCACTTGAAAGTACAGTAATCTACACATGCCATTTTTAACACCCCAATTATATTTTATCCATTTTAATCTTGTCAATTTAATGTCATTCAGCACAAAATAAGGTTATTAATATATTTTTAATATTTGAGGTCTTTAATATTTGAACACTTTCCCCCCTCTTTGAATGTCTCCACACTGCTTGTTGACTGGATAATTGTTAAACTGAAGCCCTTTGACTTTGTCTATCCTTTGAGGAGAATTAGTCGTCTCCTCTCCTGTCCTTCCGTAGCACTCTGGTTACATGTATATGATAGAATTTATCATACAGAACTGTAAGTGTAGCCTGTAGGTTTATTCTCCCACTAGTACACAACTCCTAATGACAGACTCTTGATCCTTTTTTTCTTATCGCTCAATAGATGTTTGAGAATAAACTCTGAAAAAAAGTTGTTTTTATATAGACAAGCTCTTAAAGCAAGCTTACAAAAATAAAAGTGATAGACTAGATAACGTCATAGCATTTTTTCTGTTTTTTTCTTTACTAATAATAGGTACCATTTATTATATGCATATCATGCATAAAATCCCATACTAAGTTTTTGATAACTATTATTTTGTTTGAATTTCAAAAAAACCCTATGAGATAAATTTTATTATTCATGTCATTAATGGGTGATAAAGTTTTGAGAGGTGAAATATATTTCCAGTTCACACAACACTAAATTGCCTGGATTTATCTCTAGGTCCTATTTATAGAGATCATGTCCTTATCTACCACTCGAGGCTGTCATTTGTTTTATTTCTCATATTGATACTACATGTATTAAGGAAAATAAAGCCATTTAACAACATATATCACATATTTTATTGAATCACTTCAGGTATTTTTAATTATAAGATTAATATTCTGACTCAAGATAGTAATATCTTCTTACCCTCTCAGGACTTACTGCAATGATAAAAAAAGGAATAACAAGGCATAAGCTTAGAATAATCAGGAAAGTATAAGAGGGCCAGCAGAGGCAAAGGAGTTCAATTTTTTCCTCAGAATTTAAAAAGTAATTAATAAATATTGATAAAAAAAAAAGCAGAGTAGAAAAGGAACTTCCCAGAATACCCATGAAGAAGACTGCAGCTAAGACATATGCAGGCCTCACTAGTCATACCTTAGAAAGATTAAGAAGTTGGAAAACCATGTACAGGAGGGAAAGAAGGTGTGGAAAACAGGAGAATTAATTGACAAACTTCAATGAAACTTTTATTTTCCCTCTGCCACCAGAAAAAAAAAAAAAACATGCTACATCTTGGTGTTTATATTGTAGGTTAAAAAAATTTTTTTTTAATTTCTTCTCCAAAAAAATTGAAGAGAATATCTGGGGGAGGAGGAATTAGGACAGGTAATATGGGCTTTGGTATCAAGATATTTGGGAGGCTTCCAAGAATCCATTCATAGACCTTAAACAAATCTTCTGGTTCTCAAGTACAAGTAGAAATAACAAACTACATTTGATTATATTATGAGCATAGCACAGCATGTTCAAAGTTAAAAAAAAAAAGAGTGGGAGATAATAGATGGAAAATGTGGAAATATATAAAAAATAATTTTGGTAAAAATAACTTTAATATTAGTATATTTTTAAAAGATTGAGTAGTAAATACAGCCAGAACTTAATAGGAAAACAGCAAAGAGAAAACAAGGAAGAGATCTGAGTAACCAAGTTATAATTATAAAAATTATGATCATAGGAATTGTTCAGTGATTAAATCAAATAAAAATCTCCCTGAATGCAGAACAAAAATATACATAAAAATATTAAAGAAAAAGCAATCCAGTGGGTTCAGTAATCAATATTTGGAATCCTAAAAGGAGAGACTACAGATAATAAATTAATATTTTAAAAATTATATTAGTAATAAGAAATATGACCCAGAACTGAAGGAAATAAAAAATCTTCTAATTAAAATAATCCACAGTAACTAGCATATGAAATGAAACTCAATATACTTGAAAAGCTCAGTGTGAAATTTCTAACCCCAAAGAATAAATACAAGGTACTAAAATCTAGAGAAAGAAAAATGATCACCTACAAAGAAAAAAAAAAGGATCAAACTGACAGCACACTTCTCAGTAGCAATATTGTTTGCTAGAAGGTAATGAAGAAATATGTTCAAAGATCCATAAAAAAATTCTTTGATTTCTATAGTAGCTCTTGCCATCAATTAAAGATGAATGCAGTTTTTTTCCAACATGAAGACATTACAAAGTTTAACTTCTAATACTTCTTCTCCTGCAAAATTACTTGAAGATGCATTGGAATAAGACAAAAATGACAATAAATAAAGATATGTAACAGAAAATAAGTGAATGGAAGTCACAACTCTGCAACAGACTTAGTAAAGTCTTGTCTTATTCTGAAAGGAGAAGGAACAGAGAATTTCAAAGAGAAGTCCCCAGAAAAAAAATAGGATGGGTACAGGTGGGATGGGAGAAGATTTTATAGATAAAATTGAATAATTAAAAGCTTGAGATTACAATGATGATTATAAGGTAAGTAAAGAATAATAACAAAAAATAAGAAATACTACCAGAAATTTTAAGAAAATTTTTAAATGTTGGGCAAGAAAATCATGGTATCAAGCAAATGGTTAAAATTAGAACAGTGACCTTCAAGAAGAATGGAATGGAGTCCAAGCAAAACTTGAATGAGTAAAAGCATCAGAGATGTGAGACAGGCGTATTTCTCCCAAGAAAATTAAAGAATGAAAATCAGAAACTTCAAAAAAACTTATAAAAAAATTAACATTGTGTATGAAAGGCAATGCATACTTTGGCATGATTTGAAGCAACATGAATGAAATACAAAAAAATCGACATTAATATTCTTTAAATGGGATAAAAATCTGGTGGAAAAGGAAAATAAAATATAATAATAGACTTCTACTCAGAATTTGCAGTAAATAATACTCTATCATCATCATGTAAATACATTTTACTGCAGTTTTGGGGGGATAGGAAGAGAATTCATCTAGAGTTAAAGATTTTATGTAATTATGGTTATGTAATAGAATATAAATGCAATAAGCTTTGATAATGTGAAAATTGAAGTACGAATGACAGAAGTTAGAGGCTGAGAGTGGAAGAAAGCTGGGGAAATAAACTGGAAAGAGGATAAGAGTATAAACGACAAAATTCTCATTTACAGCAGGGAGTATATAGATAATGCAGTAAGTTTATAAATCAAGAAAGAGCAAAAGAAGTGTTTTTTAAAGATACAGCTATAAAGCCCAAAATAAAGTTTTTTATAATATAGTTTGTTATTCTATTTTATTTTTAAACTATGTACATGTATTAATTTAATAAACATTTAAGAAGAATTTAATCACCATTTTATACAATCTAAAGTCATTTGATGCTTGCTTATGCTTGTCTTACCTAAAGAATTTCACATGCTGTGACCATGACATCTTCTTAATTGACATCAATTATAAGGCATCATCAACTGTGAAATACATCTCAATTTTGGAGATATTAAAGTGTGAAAATAATACTGAGTGTTTTTAGGATAAGCACAGGAAGGTAAATCAGATTTAATTCAGATAGATGACCCTATTTACTCACAAGAAATAATAACAGAAGCCACACCAAGTTTGAACAGCTAATAGTGAAACAAACATTGCTTCATTTCAAAGAATGGCACATCAGCAGATTATCAGAGCTGCAATGTGTGAAAGCTCATCAATACACAACCTTAGTTCTGAACAGTAATACTCTTGCAAATACTGCTAATGCAAAAGCCCTAATTCTCTAAAGCATTGCAGTTAAGAAATCCATATATATTGAATGGTTAGTTTACAATTAGACAACAAAACAAAGGAGCTTAATTTTTCATTTACATAAGAGAAAGATCAGCGTCCTGTTAGAGCTCCAAAAAAAATTATCTGAGGTTGACTACTGCATGACATAAATTTCCAACTAGTAAAATGATTTTGCTGTACAAAATTAAGGTCATAAATATTTGCAAGAGGAAAATGATAAATATGACAACTCTTCTGTTCATTGCAGGAATTCTCTGATTGACAAACTTTGTCTCTGTAAAATATGCCACATCCAGATTTTTCTGCATAATATTATGCTCTGCTCCATCGAGAACATTGGTGATGAAGTATTTCTTAAAGAAACTCCAAAATAATTAAAAATTGTTGGTTCTGGAATTTTAAGCTGGCTTTGCAATTATATGTAGATATATTTTTGACTTTTGTTACAAGAATATTGCTAAAGATTTTAATTTCTTACCTCCTCCAACCCCTCTTCATAATCATTTTGTTTTTCAGAGAATAGAGTTCTGAATTCTTCCAGGCCACGGACACCCATTCTACAGATTTTGATGTTGTAGTTTTGGTTTTGATGCTTCCATATGTTCACACAGAAACATTATATCATGACTGCCACCTAGCCTACACCTATCTTAAGATATCATTAATGGGATAGTGATACAAATGCAATATAAGAAAATATGTTAAAGAATATGCCAATATCCACATACCTATATTTGTTCATGCAATATAAGAAAATATCTTTAGACATACATAATTTTTAATATTGTGCAATCCATTCATTTCTAGATTTTTGCACAACAGGCAACAGTGAGCATTTATGTCTATATATATACATATATGAATATGTGTACAAGTATACCTATAGAATGAATGCCTATAAATTTGATGAGTTAAAAAGTATATATCTTTTTACTTTCCTAACTATTGCCCTCTAAAAATGTTTCCTCTTTTATGTTCACACAAGTCAGGCAAATGACTTCCTGTTTAATTGTGTGACTGTCCACTCTCAATATTATTGATCTTTGTTTACATACCTATGAAAAAGCCTGTCTTTAGGAAATTTATCTTTCCGGCAACACTTGAGTATTAAAGTTTTAAATTGTCTAAGATATTGTGCTAGAAAGACATGAGAACTTCTGGATATGTTTCTGATAAAACTTATTTAAAACCATTTAAACTCCTTTATCACTTTAAAGTGCTGCTGTGTGCAAAATAACCAATATGTTGTCTTACAAACAAGAAAGAAGACAAGGAAAGCATAGTAAAGAGAAGTCTAGTGGACCCTTGGAGATACAGATCTGCAAATCTGATAATAGAGAAATATCCACCAAGGGACTAGCCCTTGTCAGAATGCCAGTTAACATTGCCTAGAACCCATTATGGCTATTTCAACAAGAATTGTGTTATTTTCATGCTAAATTTTTCTATTATACTATTAATTCTTGCATTAACATCACATATACTATTGCATACCAATGACAGAAAGTTTTACCAACATGATAATTTAATAAATACTATCAAAATTAACAATAGAAAAATTAAACTTAAAATGCTAAAAAGACTTTACTGTGAGGCAAAGTTATTTCAGCTGAGTTGTGTGTATATATACACATATACACATGTACATATGTATGTACATATAATCATTGGTCTCTGATTAAAAAATATTTCCTTAGAATTTGTTTTTTTTTAATTTTAAAAATTATACTGACTAGTCAATATTTTAAAATCTTTTAATCAATTGTCCGTTATAGCTCAATACTCTTTCCTTCAGAGAGCTAATAATTGATCATAAAGTCAATTTCTAACTTTAGATCAGTAATCAGGGTTTCAGTTTATCTATGACTTGGCATTAAGGACATGGATTATGTATTTTCTACAGATACACTCACACTCACACACACACACACACACACACACACACACACACACACCAAATACACAGCTAAAAGTTGTCTGTCATAAAACACTTAAAATTTTCTGGTAAGAAAGGTGATCAAGACAAAGTGTAGCAAAAAATACAAAAATTTTCCATCGCTATTCTTCTATCCCATAATTCACATATACCTTTTCAATGGTCAATATTTTTAGATAACTGTAACAGCAACAACAACAAAAATTCAACATATTATTCAACAGTTCCTGATTCATTTATATTATTTCCTTCCATCCTAAATGTAGACTTATCTCAGGAAGTTAACTTAAATATATTTTGTTTTACAAAGCAAAATCCTTGTCCAATCCATTGTTTCTTCCTGGAATACCATTTTTCTATCCTCCTTCCATAACTCTAGCTCAGTTAAAAGATCAAGATAAAATAAATAAGCTAATAATAATATAATACTGTATATAAGCACTATGATTTAGGTAGCTTAACAATTCCAATCATCACGTAACTTATGAGTTATATATTTTCTTTATTATATATTTAAAATAAGGATATTGAAACTTAGAGAGCTTGAGTTATTTTCACAAAAATCATTGCCAGTAAGTAAAGGAATAGGGATGAAACTCACTGTGAACCCAGACTCAACATTTTTTACTTCTAGGTACTCTCCTTACCTATTATGGCATCTTCCTTTGTCCTTTCCACTGGAAGTCTTCTAAACCCATTAAACAATGTGTTTATTAAAAAGTATTTATAACGATCATAAAATTACAATCAAATTAGATTAAATTGTGTCCAAGTAAAATAAATGTGATACTTTATTAATATAAAAAATAAAAACCACAGTAAAAACAAATATAGGAAACATGAAAATAAAGAAAACCAGAACTACAGGAAATAGGGAAAGGAATTAAAAGTAGTATAAAAGTATATATGGTTAATCTATCCTAAGGCATATGAAGAAGAAAGAGTAAGGATACAGAGGACCTAAAATTTGTTGGTTTAATAAATAAGAATTGATATTCTAAAAACAGAATACATCTAATTTTCATGAACTGAAGGACTATGAATTGACCATAAAGGCAAAAAGGTAATCTCAACACATTTTATAAAGTAAATAATAAAATTTTAATATTAAAAAATATTAAATTAATTCAGCATATTAACTAGTTAAAAGTGACAAAACATATAATCATGACAGTAAAACATTTCAAAACACTCAACACCTTTTTATTAAAAAGAATTTTTAGTGAGGAATAAAAGAAAATATAAACACAGACAACTATACACATATGCAGCAAATATCATCAATGTTAGAACTATTTCCTTTCAAATCAGGAATAAAAGAGTAATATGCATTATTACATTTTATTGGCAGTCCAAGCCAATGCAATAAAAAAAGAATAAATTAGTTTCAAGTTAGAAAAAAATCTATAAATTTTGAAATAATAGGAAAGTTTAGCAAAAGGATTGGATACAAATTTATTATACAAAGATAGTCATACACATTTAACCCTGGCAACAAACAATTAGAAACCAATTAGATCTAAGAGATCACTAAAATATGAAAAATATTAAATATTGGAGAATAAACCTAACAAAAGTATGAAAAATCACTTAGAGAATGTTATATAATTTTATTGAGCTATTTAATAATACCCAAATAAAGGGAGATTTGTTTTTTATTGTTAGATATTCTAAATGTGCATGAAAGACTTGAGGACGAATATTAGAGATAATAAAAAACAGGGAAATGGTATTCGTGTTCTATATATGGATTTATTACTCATAGTTAAGAGAGTGTGGTCTTGGTATTGGGACAGAGAAAGTGATGATGGAAATGTGACAATTATGGTATTTGTTTCTTCAAAATCTCCACTATTTTTTTATGTTAATGTATCTAAAACTTGCCATAACAGCTGATACAAACACAAAAATATTTTTAAAGAACAATAAATTTCCTCTATTTGCTCTCTCAATTTTCCATTTCTTTATGTATGTGCATACCTATACATATATACATATATAATACAAAAATAATTTTGCTACTCATTTCCTTATTTAATTTAACACAGAAATTCTTCCATCAGCCATATAGATCTAATTCATGTTTATGTTTAATTATTGTAGAATATTCTGTGGTAAGGATTTAACAAATATTTCAAAAATTTCCTATTTGAAAAGATTTAGTTTATTTTTCAAGATTTGATCCTATAAATAAGTCTGCAGCATTCTTACACTCATATACTTGTTCACTTGTTATTTTACTTCTAAAAATAGCATTTCTGACTAAAAAAAAATTATTTTACTTTATAAAAGTTGCCAAATTACTTTCATATATGACATAGGTCTTTAAAATCCCCTCTTAATAATGTATAACACATTTTCCCTTTTTTTTGGCATCACCCAGCATTATTCTTTATTTCTGCCAATCTGACAGTGACAAACAGCTTCTCATTTTGTTTTAATTTATTTTCCCATAAATATAAATAAGAAGAGAATTTTTTGTGTTTATTAAACATTTTAATTTTCTTTTCTAACAGTTGATTCAGATTTTTTCTTCAGTGTTCTACCGGGTAGTTTGTCTTTTTTTTTTTTTATTAATTTGTAAGAAGTTTTTGTATATTCATATTATTCATGTTATAAATGATTGTATATATTATATACTTATTTTGACGCCTTTCTAGCATTCAATATTCACCTTGCAGGGAATTTCTCTCACCCCTGTTTATATACTTTAACTTTTTTGTCTCTTTTAGAAAGCTCTCCCTCCAAATTTTCACAAATATAATCCTAATTTTCTTTGTATTTACTTTTTTACTTACTTTTAAATCACTCTAGAATTGGTATAACATATCAACATGTGTGCATGTGTGTGTATGTATGTGTGTGCACATATAAAATTTTGATTTTTTTCCAACTAGATCTAAGATTAATTATAAAGCACCACAGATTAAATAAACTATCTTTCTCCCACTTAATTAAAATGCCATCTTTTCATTCATTTCATTACAGACATACATTTAATTTTCTGAACCTCCAATTTATAATCTGATTTACTGATCTATGTGTCTTTTTCTGTACCATTTCCCTATATCTGTTAATTTTAGGCTTTATAGGATTTTTATAATCTGATAAAGCAAAATCTCTATTATTTTTAAATGACATATTTTCTTTTTTCCATAACTGTCTAAATTGTAACCTATTATCTCTAGACACAAAGTCCCAAAATGTTTTCTGTTGACCCTGGGAAGATCTCAAGTCTCTTTCAGAAGTCCAGGAAGTAAAAATTATTTTCACAATAATCATAATGTATTATTTGCTTATTTTACAGTGTTGATATTTGCACTAATAAAGCAAATATAACAATGCATAAAACTTGTGGCACTTTAGCATGAATCAAAATAATGACACCAAACTGTACTTGTATTCATTGTATTTTTCACCACTACATACAGGGAAAAAGGAAAAATCCAGTTTTGCTTATAAATGTTCTTGATGAATCAGAAAAATACTTTTATTAAATATCAACTCTGGGGTACATTTTTAAAAATATTCTGTGTGACAAAATAAGGAGTATATATAGAGCTCTTCTGCTTCATATCAAAAGTATAGTGGTTGTTTCAAAGAACATTTCTGTTTTTTTTTTTTTACTCACAAGCTGAATTACTTGCTGTTTTCATTGAATATATTTTTTACAGGAAGGAACAACTGACAAAATATGTTTTTTCAGACAGGGTTGTTTGGCAGACATTTTCTCAAAAATGAATGAATTAAACACGTCATTTTAAGAAAAACTCAACAGTATTTGTTGCCAGCATTCAGGCAAAAATTAGAATTTTGGAAAATTTGTATCTTCTACAATAAGGCGGAGAGCCTTTCACAAGTGAAAGACTTTTCTGATGAGATGAGTAATGATCATAGCAAATGTTATTTTTATATTGTGTGATGAAAAGTGTCAACATTTGGAAGATCTGTATAGCTCAGGAAACCAATATTTCTGTTTGATCAATGCATTATATCATTACATTTTCATGAATAGAATATTCATTTTGCATTGTAAGATAGCCCAACAGAGTTTATTTAAACTGAATATGAAAAGTTTTTTTTATAGGTTTAACATTCCATTTTGAAACTTTTAAGTAACAGCCATCTGTCAAGTTCTGATGTAGTATCAAAAATTATTTTCAATTATGTAAAAAAATTATTCAAATATGCTTCCTTTTCCAACTACATATTTGTGAGAGCAGACTTTCTCTTTATATTTCAACCTAAACACCATATTGCAACAGGATGAATAAAAAATTATATGATAATCAAGTTCTCTTCTATTGAACCAAACAATAGAGAGATTTTTTTTAATGTAAAACAATAACACTATTCCTATGATTTATCTTATTTGGAAAATGTGTTTTTCATTAAAAATATGTTTTATGTTAACATGTAATGTATTTATTTTATTATCTTTAAATACAATAAAATACTTTTTAAATTTCTCATTTTAAATTTCCAAAACAGTAAATATTGAAATAATCCACACAAACAAAAGCTCTTTGGAGGGGAATCTCATTAATGTTTAATAGTGACTCAAGTTCTTAAGATGACAAAATGCTGACCTAAACATTCCAGTATTCTACTACAAACTTTTTGGGAAACTTCACTTTAAAGGTTTTATAAATTTATATGTAAAATTGGTACTTACTAGGTTTTAAAATTACTTTTCTATATTTTTCTGTGGATTTTAGCCTTTTTACTTAAAAGTTTTTCTACTGTTTATAGGATAAATTTTTTACTTACAACATTTTTGCTAGCTTTGTTTTGCTTAGACATTTTTGTTTTAGATTTTCAAATTTATAACCAAATAATGATATTTAATAATCTCTGGTGTTTTTATTTATTTTTTCTAGTATTTTTATTTATAGGTATACTGTTATACTTTTATAGTGTATAACTATAGGTATAAAACAGTATAGTTATACACTCTTCTGTTTCTGAATATTGAATATCTTTTTTTCTTTCTTTTATTGTTTTTAGAAGTTTAACTATTTTACTGTTACTTTATAGAGCTACATTTGAAATTATTTTATTCTATTTGTTTTTTAAATCAATTTAAATTGTTATCTTTATAGATTATTTTCTAGTCCCAATTATTTTTAATTATTTATGTTGCTTACTTCATAACTTTAATGTAACTAACTAATAAGCTAATTTCTATTTTGTCCTTTTATAGTAATCACAAAAACATTTAAGGCTAATTTTTTTTCTGGGTATATTTGTGTATGATTTAAGTAGTTCCCATGTAAAATGTTTGCATCCTTGATTTAGTGGTTTCATTTGGATAGTTTGTTTTTAAAAGAAGAATTCTTAGTTTCTCATTGATCAGAATCTTTTTTCCCATTCTTTATTGATTTTTTAAGCTATTTTCAATATAAAGACAATAAAGAACAATACAACACATTATTTGATAGCCAAAACCCCACACTAAAAATAAATATGAATATTATTGCTGTTTCTTCTTTACCTTATCCCTACCATTATTTCACCTCTCCCCACCCACCAAAAGTTCTCATTATCCAGACTTACATGATTTTCATTCTTTTGTATGCCTTTATAATGACACTGTTTATCAAACTTCATCTTATTTTGTTTGGAAAGTTTTGAAACTATATAAATCTTTGTACATTTTCTGTATTCTTATATTTGCTGTTTTATTGAAACATATTTGAAAGATTCATGTGACTGTACTTTAATTTTGTCAGTATATTAAGTGCATTGTATATAGTATAGTTACCTCTTCTGATATTAAACATTTAAATTATTTCCTTTTTCTCATGATTTCAAAGAATGCTATTTCCAAGAGTTATATGTTATGCATTCTTGTTTTATTTGTCCTGAGGCCATATATGACCATTAGTGATTAGAAAGAATAAAGATTTTTTTATAGACTTACTGATAATTCTTGTTTAATCATCTTTTAACTTCCTAGATATGTACTTTATATATATTACTGAATTGTTTATTTTATTTGTTATGCATGAAAGAAAAATATGAATCCTTTTTATAAATATACAGTTTAAAAATCCCTTATGTTTGCAAATATCTTCTGTCCTAGAATGGGAATTGTCTTTCATTTTTAAAATAATCACACTGATGGAAAACAATTAATTTTTTTATTGTTTAGAAATTTTGTGTCTTCTAAAGAAACAAATCATAAAGATATTTTTATTATCTAAAATCTTGATTTTTTTCCCACTCAAATTTTAATTGATGGCTTAATGGTATGAGATAGGCATCTATTTTCATTTTTTTTCTGTGTAGATAACCAACTGTCCTATTATCATTTCCTAAATATGCTTTAGCACTGATCTGGAATGGCACTTGTTATATATACATGTGGATTTATTTCTAAGGTATGCATTTTTTTTCTATCTAGTGTTCTACTACTGCATCAATAAAGTGTGGATTAGAATAATCATACTGTCTACCTCATCTGATTATATGAACTTGTGTACATAAAGCATTGAAGACTGTCTATACATAACAACAATATAGAATTTTTAACCATTATCATATCTGGTAAAACTCTACATGTACTTAGGACTCCTAAAATGTGTTTTAATAACTTGCATACTTTTCTCCTTATGTTAAATGTATTTCTTGATATTTTTATTGCTATTACAAATTTTGTTTGTTTGTTTGTTTGTTTTTATGCCTACAGCACCTGCTATTCCTAGGTGGTCTCCCATCCAAGTACTAACCAGGCTAGACCCTACTTAGCTTCCGAGATCAGATGAGATTGGGCACATTTTGCGGTGCATGGCCATACCATCAAAATATGTTTTCTTCGCAATTTTTAAATATTAAAATTTTCAAATTTATGTTGCTAGTGTTTAAGACTTATTCTTGTTGTAGCATTCTTGCTGCATTCTGAATTCTTTGCTTAGTGCATCCATTTAATCGTGCTTATCTAGATTTTCTAGTTATAACAAATTAATTTTTTTGCTTCTTCCATGTTACTTGATCAATATTTAAGCCTAATTAGTTAGTATAAATTATATTTACTTAAAAGTTTACCATTTCCTTTAATCATCTCACTCTCTTGCATCTCAAACCTTCCTTCTAGGTTCATTTCTTTTTCTCCTTAAGTACATGCTTCAGAATTTCCATTCACAAAGACCTAAGAGGAAAAGTTTCATCATTTTGCTATTCAATATGATTTTTACTACAGTTTTTTTGCATAATTTCTTTATTAAATTAAGGAAGTTTTTTTAAATTTTGACTTTGCTAAGATTTTTGTCTTTTTAGATTTTGAATTTATCAAATTCTGTTTCTGCATCTATTTAGATACTTACGGGGTTTTTTTCTTTCTTTTGTTTACATGTTATATTACATTTATTAAAGGTAATTTTTTCCCCTCTGGCTTGAAGGTAACTTTTTGAAGATAAGTAATCTTGAAGGTAATTTTTTCCACTGTTCTTAGATTTTTCTCTTTTTCATTATTTTTCAGAAGTTATATTATAATATGCTTAGATAGTATGTAGGTAGATTTTTAGATATCTACTTGAAATTTATAATGATTCATAAATTTATAGCATGTCTTTCATTATAAAAAATTTTTCCAGTCATATTTACTAGCTCAAATATAAGAACCAATTTCTAACTTCAATTTTAATCAGATTACACCTCTACCATAACTAGATTAGAATTTATTATAATAAGATTTTTTTTCTAAAGCCTTTTAGTTAAAATTTTAATAACATTTATAACAACTTACCTTCACAGAGTACATTAGTTTATTTCCAACTACAATACTTGGTTATAGTATAAGGACTTCTATTGTTAGGGACAAGCTATATTAGTAGCCTTCTTTGGTAGCAGAATGTTAAAACTGAATGCTTTCAAGTACAGGTCTCAGCTCATTCTCTAATATCCAACCATTTTTCTTATTTTTTTCTATAATATTTATCCTTGGTTCCATGGTATGATCAACACTATCTCTATCAAGAAGAAAATCTGTTACAAGACAAAAAAGTGGCAGTGGGCAAGAAAGTGGCAGTGGGCAGTGCTCTTTCTCTAAATACCATAGGCATTGTAAAGAAAAAAATTATGGTGATTCCCAACCATGCCATTAGAGTTTGTTGTAACCATCTAACCCCTTGTGCTGTCTGGGATGAGCACAGAATTCATCCTCCTGTATTCGCTCTGTAAGTTATGTTTCAATGCCAAAACACTAACTCGATGACAAAGACCAAGAAGAAAATTAGTTAATATTGAAATAATTTCTTCTTCATCAATTATCATGCTTCTGTCACCTTTGCATCTGCTGACTTCTTATTGAGTAATTTTAAAATTTTACTTAATAAGCAGCATTCTATGTCTATGTTCTATGACCACAACTGAAACAAGTTATTTTAGGCACTTTGACTTTGCAAAGGATAAGCTAAAATATATTTTACTCAATTTTCATATTCATATATTTTTCCTAATTACTTCCTTTGGCCCTAAATTTCCTAAATATTTACTTTAAATTCATCAATATTTGTAGCCTTGATAGGCTTCTCTCCTCCGTGTTCAATTTATGTGATTCAATAAAACAATGTGCTAAAATTGAACACACAAAATTAGTAGTCATATAGGCTTGGGTTTGACTTCCAGCTTTGTCATTTGCTGGCTTGTAGCTCTGGGCTAATCATTTTATCCCAATGGGCCTCTGTCCTCTTGCCTATAAAAGACAATAATAAGAGCATCTTCATAGTATTGTTCTGGTAATTAAAATTACCATATTAATCATTTTTTCACATAGAAATAATTTTATAATTATCAATTACTAAGTGTTGAGTCACATATACAATATCTTTCTTTTAATTCATATGTTTATACATGCATACATACCTAGAAATAGAAAAAAGAGAGGATTTGTTTTCCTATCATCCCACTGTGAATAAAAATCAATCTGAAAAACAATTTTTTAAAAAATCAAGTATTATTTTAGAAGTCTATGTCACTAGCTCTGGTAGTACAAAAAAGTAGGATTTGGAAGTAGAATAATAGATACAAAAGTAAGTCCCTAATTATTTTTAATGGAAGGCTCTAGAAGAAGTCATGAGGATTAGAAATTTTCCTTTCAAACCTACTCCATTTACCACAGATTTCATGCAGCTCTAAATTATAGTTAGAGATCATTTTCATTTTGCTGCAATTTTTTATATGGATCTTTTTATTCTCAAGTAGGATTGGAAAGATAGTATTAGAAGTATAGAAAGGCTTTAGTTATATAGGCTCCAAATTCAAATTGTGGGTAAAATGAAATCTACAATTACCGTTTGCATGATAGCCAAATCTGAGTACATAGTATGTTTCCAAATGGTAGGCCAGTTACAAAATTAAATATAATATAAAGTATTGAGAAGTGAGAAAATAACAGGTCTATTCCTCTAGACTTTAAGCCAAGCCTGGAAAAGCAAGAAAGAGAAGCAACAGGAATATATTATAAAAAGTAAACAAATTTAAATAAGCATATTTTTAATTTGGTTATCTCTTTTGACAGAGACTTTTATTAGAGATACTTCTACCTTTCTGATTGAAAGTATAATTGGAAGTAGAATAATAGATGCAAAGTAAACCCCTCATATCTGTAATAGCGGCTTCTAGAAGTCATGAGGATTAGACATTTTTCTCCTAAACAAACTTCATGATGATCGAAACTATGCCTAGAGGAGAGTCTCACTTTTGTTCAGAGCTCAGTCACTGCCTTTTACCTATATGGTAAAAAACTATGACATAATATATTTTTATTTTAAAGAAAACAAATTTTTATAGTGGTTCAATAATTCTTTAAAAGGCAGCAGAATTTTTATGGCACTTAAATAAAGGATTCTTTGTTTTCTTTCATTAACTTTGAATTTACCTTATATGAAACAGAGTTCTGAGACTACTGAAGATCAAACACTTCAAGGCTCAGTTTATCAGCTTTCTTCATATCCCTTGGTCTCATACGCATACTTATCTTTCATCCAACTTCTTCCTTTTTGTGCACTTGCACACATATGCCCCCACCTCACAGATATGTGTCATTCCAGAATTATGGTATTGCAATTTTACAAGAACATTGTATTTTTAATGTGTTAAAAAGTAGATAACTTTTATTGAGGCCTTACTGTTTTCTCAAGGAACATGTTAAGAAAGTCTTAGACATTGTTTTATCTAAACTTAACAGCAACCTAAAGAGACTGGCAATATTTTGAGAGAGAGCTAATCCCTAAATAAGACTACCTGCTAAGCAGTTATGAGTAGAGTTGCTAGAAAGCCTGAAAATTGTAGTAGAGGTCGCAAATTTGAAGCATCATCAAATTTGAAGCATGCTTAGGGACTTAAAAAAAAACTGATATGCTAATGCATATAGAAAAAACAAGGGTCAAAGTGACACAGATTTCCAGCTTATAGTGTACACAACTCTGCATCTTTTCCCATTACAATATTGTAGACAGGAAATAAAACACTACAGAATAATAAAATCCAAAAATCTCAGTGTAATGGGAATTTAGGAATTACTTAGCCCAGCATACCACCCAAAGTAGGAATCTCTCTGGAAAAAGGAACAAACATAGGTTAATGGGTTGCAGTGAATAATAAATATTTATTTATTAAAATTATGACCAACAGCCATGATCACAAAGAGCAAATAAAACATCAAAGAGGGGGTGGAAGAAAGAGCCAGTGAAGATGTTTACCAAAGAAAAGACTCTTCAAGGGGGAGTTGTATCCCAGGATCATGAGCTTCAAGCCTTGGCCTTTCTGATGATTAGAGAATATAAAAATAGACATGGTAATGAATGGAGCCCAAAAGGGTCAGCAGAGGTATATAAGCCAGGGCATGACTGAAGGACAGAATCCCAGAAGACATGCTTTAGAAGTTAGTCAGTAGAAGTACAGAAAAACATTACTAGCTGAAAGAGTAGTAGCAGTAAAAACAAGGAGGCAGAAAATAACATGAGGATTAGACTGAAAGTGGCTTCATAAAAGGCCAGTCCTTATCTAACAAACATAAATAAGCAGACAGTGAAGGCAAAAAACCTGGCATTTTAGATATAAAAGTTTACATTTTATTCTGCAGGCAAGGTAGAAATTTGAAAGATGGTTTGTAAGGAAACTCATTTTCAATCTAAGGGACTAGTTAGAGGTTATTTCAAAATTCAGATGAGAAATGTTGCAAGCCTAAAACCAGAAAGTGGTGGAAAGATGAAGAGAATTATTTAATTCACTTAATTGGCAAAGTCAGTAAAATGGGTAGAACTTTCCATCTTGAGTAGCCAGGCAGAGAGGGTGGTGTCTTTCACGAATCTTTGGCTCTAATTCATCTGATATAACAAAGGATCAAACACTTAACAAGGGCTTTGTGTGGAGGAATTCAGTATTAGACATGTTGAATTTGAGCTTCCCCAAGGACGTTAGTGAAGAGATGTTTAAAAGTCAATTGGATAAACAGAACTTGGCATCCAAAGAGATATAGATGGGTCAAATTCAGTCTGTAACATAATATGCAACATTTAGTGGAGAAACTAATTACACACATATTCACTCATATCTGCAGAGCAACAAAATGTGTTTGAGACTCTTTTTTAAAAAATTCTCAGATGGAAATTTAAATTAGCAATTTAAAATTGAAATAGTAAATCACATTGTTATTTTTTTTCTTTGAGAGATAAATAGAAAAGCTATATCCTGGTTTTCTATATAGTATAGTTCTCCATTTAAAGAAAGAAAGCAGAAAGTAAGTTCTGCTTTCATTATAAAGCTGTGCATAGATACATGTAAGGAAAAATTTTAGGCTGTTAATATTAATTTAATATACCCATTATTAAAATTTGTAGATATAACTGAATACATATTTGTTTTTTACTCCAGGGATATGAAACCGTAGTTTGTTGTTGCTATGTTGCTACTGTTTCTGGAAGACTCTAAGATATATACTTATATATAAAATTCATAATAATAGTTGTGCTTACTATTGCCACTGGATACACATTAGGTATAAAACAGCAAATAAAATAAATGCTGAGCTTTCAGGTTCTCACAGCAATAGGCTGTTCATAGCCAAATTGAAAAAGGCTTAACTAAAGAGATGAGCCTTGTACTGTGAGTTGAAATTCAATAGGCTGAGGTTTTTATTGAACCGTGAGAATACACAGTATCCAAACTTCTATAAAACATGCTTTTTCTGAAGTCACATGTGTTTTTAATCTAAAAACTGTAGCTACTGAATTATACAATGTGAATTTAATCAGTGACATATTACTACAAGCTAGAAACAATAAATCAAATATATAGATCAAAGTAAAATCTTTAGACTGTAGTAGCTAATATTTATTTAAGTCCTCAGCTTGAAGGTATTCAAAATTGAAATAGAGAAAAAGAGAATATAAGACTTTCTTGGGTTTGGCATTAAAGCTATACTTCTATTCTTTCAGTACAAAAACTAAATTCTATAACATTTAAAAATTCTCCAGGCTATAGACAAACATAAGAACCTTAGAGGAGGAGATTAAGAATTTTTAATTATATCTTATGAACAGATTAGAGCAAGGGGAGAGTTCATGTTTTTATCTTTATATCCTAGTGCTGGAAAGAAAGAATGCATCACCATCAAAAGTGTTTTATAAATATCTGAAGTAGAATAAAGAACATAATAGAAACAAAGAATATTTTTAGTTGATCATAATACAAACACAGCAGATTAATAATATTGATAATGATAAAATAAAACATATCATCAATCTGTTTATTGTGCCACCAATATAAATGGAGAAAATTTTCTACTATAAAACTTCCAAGAAGAGTCTGTCTCCCTTTCTCCAATGTTCCAATGTAATAGTTTTTACTGTGGGATGTGAAGCATGTCGTGCTGTAAAAAAAAAAAAAAAAAGAAGAAGAAAGAAAGAAAAAAGAAAAGAAAAAGAAAAAGAAAAAAAACAGAAAAAAAGTGACAGTGAAAAGTGAGAACAGTAGTCTATATCTGTCCACCTTCATCAAAATAAAGTTAACTGAGTAAGACAATTAAGTAGATATCAACTCTAAATTACTCTTTATGTCCTTGATTTCCAAAAACTATGTAATTCTTCTCAGAATGACTTTTCCAAATTAGGAGTGTCAATCTACTAAATATGTTAAAATAACTTCAGTTTCTACCTAGGATCTGTAAGTTCTACTAGGTAGAGTTTTCACTTTTCAAAAATCTTCTCCAATTATGAATTTACTAAACACTGTTTTAGAAAATTGAAAAGGCTTTTCGATTCATAAAGTGGCAGACTTAATGCACCTGAAGTGTCCTCGACAATGTTTAATGTACACAGTCTCACCTACTAGGCAGACGTTATCCCACTTCATTAATGATAATTGTTAGGAACACACTTTTAGAATAACCAAAATTCTCAAACAGAAATGCAAAAAAGAAAAAGTAAAAAAAAATCCATAACATTCACAAACTGTGGGACAATTTCAAAGTATAACATAGCTGTAAATAGAACAAGAGAGTACAGAAGAGATATATCAAGTGATAATGGTGAGAATTTTCCAAATCACATATCCAAACCAAGAATAAATACCCCCAATAAACTACACCTGAGCATAT
Source organism: Macroglossus sobrinus (assembly GCA_004027375.1). NCBI lineage: Eukaryota > Metazoa > Chordata > Mammalia > Chiroptera > Pteropodidae > Macroglossus > Macroglossus sobrinus. The sequence goes on along the minus strand of PVKZ01001673.1, from coordinate 46,970 downwards.
TCTATGCAAAGTGCAGAAAACCAAAGACACCGAAAAAATCTTAAAGAAAGCCTGAGGAACCTTGCCTATGGAGGAACAATGGTATGAATCACAGTGGACATCTTGTCAGAAACCAGGCAAAACAAGAAGAGTTGAGTGAAATACTTAAGGAGTGAGAGAAAAAAAAATCTAGAATTTTATATTTAGTGAAATTTTTCTTCAAGGATGAAGAAAATAAAGACTTTCTCAATAAAGAACAGGAAATATGTTGCCAGTAGAACCATTCTACGTGAACTGTTAAAGGGAGGTTTTTATACAGAAACTAATAATAGCAGACTGACTCTTGAATGGCAATAGTAAGCACAACTATCATTATAAATTTTATATATAAATATATATCTTAGAGTTTTCTAGAAACAGTAACAAAGAAATGAAGAACACAGAAAAATAAAAAATAAAGAAAAAAATAAGATTAGTTTTATTATTAATTGTGCTAAAAGATAACTGTCTAATGTAAAGAGAGAACCTATATTACATGTTTATAGCATATAAAAATAGTCTAACACAGTAACAGAGAGGAAGAAGGAAATAGGAATATAATGTCATAAGGTACTTACACTACACATAAAGTAGCAGAATATTGTTTTGCAAAAAATATCAAAATTAAAAGTCAATTAATAAGTCAAAACACAAAATAAAATGTAACTACATATTTAAATACTACCAAAAAAAGGAGTAAAAAAACAAAACAGATGGAACTAGGAAACTAGCAAAATAGTAGCTCTTAATCACATCCATAATCACATTAAGTGTGACTGGTCTAAAAAAAATTTTTTTTAAAGAGAGATTATCAAAAAGAAGACTCAATTACATGTGGTCTACAAGAAACTCACTTACAAGGTAGATAAAGTCAAAGTAAAAGCATAGAGAAATATATGCCACACAAATGGTGAACAAAAGAAAGTTGAACTAGGCATGTTAATGTCAGCTAAAGTGGACTTTATAATAAGCAATATTAACAGGGCTAAATAGGGACATTACACAATGATAAAGGTGTTGATTCTCTAATAAGACATAGCAATCCTTAATGTGTGTACTCCTTACAACAGATCTTAAAATTACATGAAGGTAAAAAATAATAGACTGAGAGGAGAAATAATTATAGTTGGATAGTTCAACACTCCAATTTAAGTAATTGATAGACCAAGTAGACAGAAAATCAGTAAGGATGCAGAAGATTATAACACTCCACCCAACAACAGCAGAATCAAAATACACATTCTTTTAAATGCACAAGTAATGTTCTCAAAGACAGACCATATTCTGAGCCACAAAACAAATCTTAACAAATTTAAAAGCATAGAAATCCTGTAAAGTGTTCTGGCTGTAATAAAATTACAGTAGAAATAACAGCTGGAATACCCTCAAATATTTAGAAATTAAACAACACACTTCTAAACAACTCTTGAATAAAAAATGAAATCAAGATAAATTAAAATATTTTGAATGGATTGAAAAATAAAATACAACATATCTAAATGTGTGAGATTTAGCTAAAGAAGTACTGAGAAGAAAAATTATAGCATTAAGTGCATATATTAAAGAAAAAGATGTATATTAAATCAAAACCTAAAGTGCTTCCTTAAAAAAACAAAGAAAAAGTAGAGCAAATTAATATATGGGTTTACATTTTATAATTTACATTTTACAGATTGTAGGATATGCAGTCAATATACAAGCCAATCATATATCTATAAAGCATCAATTAAAATTAGTATTTAAAATTTTGAAAAGAATACCATTTACAGTAGCACCAAAAAAATGAAAAAGTGAGATATATATCTAACAAAATAGAAGTGTGATTTATATGATGAATACTACACACCACTAAAGAAGGAAATCAGTGCAGATCTAAATAAAAGTTACAGTGTGTTCAAGGACTGGAAAACCCAATATTTTTAAGATATTAGTTCTTCACAAATTTTTGTATAGATTCAATGCATTTCCAACCAAAATGCCAGTAAGGTAGTGTTTTTAGATATTGACAAACTAAAATTTCTATGTGAGGTAAGCAAATTAGAATTTACTTAATTGAATATGTAATTATATCTATAATGATTTCAAATTAGATAACCTATATATTGCATATATTCAAAGGTAAATGAAAGTTAGCTGATTCTGAATGTTAGCTGATTCTGAATTCTATGTATGTATGTGTTTTTTACTTGTATGCATGTGTATATTTTTAGATGTATAATTTTACTAAGTTTGTAAACCCTGACCTTTTAAGGAAAAAAACACATTTTCTAAGTGAAGAAATTTCAAATGCAATAGTTGATACGATCCTAAAAGTTCAGATGCTATAACACCAGGGTTTTCTTAATTATCAAAATTCTCCAACACAATATTCTATGCTCACAAACGTATAAATGAGAAAAGCAGTATGTCAATTTGAGTTTTTTAATGACATATTGGATTGTGTTATAGGAAATGCCTGGAATATTCTATATCAATTTCCTGGATAATTCCTCTGAGTTCTTGAACAGCCATCTTAAAAGAGAAGTCTTTTTTAAACTGATGTATATTATGATTCAATTAAAACTTCTCAATCAGCAGGATCAACATACCAAAGGTAGGTTAAAGTGTTTATTGTCTTGTGTAATAGTATTTCAAAGGCAGGTGGTTCTTACAAAATTGGTTCAATGGCCCAGTACTATTAAAACTCTGAGTTACTTTCTCTGTGATTCTTTTGATTTTCTTTTACGATCACATGAATAACTACAGTAATTCTTCTAACAACTTCAATCTGATGCAGAAAGAAGGAAAATGATGTGATTATGCAATTCTTTATGCCCATCTTTTTTTTATTTAGGAGAAAAATCTTTCTCAGAAAAATTTCCTCAGGTCTCATTAGTCATAACATGTTATTTGCCCACCTTCAGAATATTGGAGAGAAATAGGACTGTCTAAAGGCTAACATTCCCTGCCTATAGTGACACTGTAGCCTAAAATATTGGGTTCTGAAAAAAAAAGTGGTAGATAGCCAGCAGTAATTGTCACTCATAAATATTAATTCTAATATTTTATTTTTATGTGCTCCTCCCTCCTGCCATTGATGATTCTATCCTTAAAAATGATATAAATGTGTAAATATGGATTTATGAATAACTGATATTAAAGTTCTTTTTTGCCTCTATTTAAAATAGGAAAATGTTTAGACAATAATCAGCATTTTAGTCCCTACTTTTTGCCAATTCTCTTCTTATATTAGAGTTCAGTTAATAATAACATCTCTAATCTATTTTCATTAGTAATTTTCTCATTGTTGACCTTCTATTGTTAAAAAGAAGACAACAGGCCCAAAATAGAGTCACTTATGTTAAACCTCACATCACCAAACCTCACCAAACTAAAACTTAATTACTGTTTTGGCTCTCCCAGAAATAAAATCTTAAACCAATCGATCAGGAATCACCTAATCACTATCTAGGCAACCCATCTGATAGAACTCTGTCATCTCCAAAAGGAAAGTGATGTTGCCATAACGAATCTGCTTTCTGCCTAGCATAACTTCATTGTTCTCCTTCTCTTCTGCCTATTAAAGTCTTACAGCCCCTTGGAGCTCCTTTTTATCTGCTAGAGTGGATGCTGCCCAATTTATGAATCATTGAATAAAGTAGATAAGATCTTTATAATTTACCCAGCTAAATTTTGTTTTTTAACATTCTTATTCTCTTTCTAGTGTTCTGTATCCTACTGAGACTTTTATTTTAGTCTACTTTCCAAATTTATTTTTTACCTTTTACTATGTCATTTTTCTGTTTTGCCTATATGCCCTCTTTTGTTTTATCTTTTCCAGTCTTTCATTTTCACTTTCCTTATTTTACTTGTTTGTAATTAACAGAAGTCTGCACAAGAACATGAGGACTTGAAGGATAAAGGAGTATATAGTATCATTAGAAGTCTAACCCTATTATATTATCACCCTATTATATTCAATTAAATAAGATTAGAATGGTATCAATACACCTTCTTGGTGTTTCCCATAACACATAATTCTATCATGTATAACATGATATAACATGATATCATGTATAACAAAAATATAACATTTAGCATGTAGTTAATTTTGAGTTATTATATCAAGCAATTTATATTTTCTTGTTTAATGCCTACAATGATCAAAAATAGAAGCTATTTAAGTATAATCTTATAGTTTGTTCAATATTTCAGTGTGTATATGGCAGACCTGGAAATGAAACAATGAATACAAAGTATGAGCATACATTAATTATCATTTCTACTGGATCATAAATTCATCAAGGGAAGACACTGATAAAACTGTTCTTGTAATAATTATAATATCCAACACAAGAGATTCAATAACTGATTTTTGAACAAATATATTAATGAGTAATTGAAAGAATAATGTAAAGAATTTTCTCTTATTCAGAAGATAAATAGATATGGATGTAAAGCATGAAATGTATTTTCCAGTTGCAAAACCCAAATATAAAGTTAAAAATACAAATGAAAGATAGAAAATAGTATTAAACTTTGGGGAAAAAATGACTTTATTTTCTTGGAAGAAATTATGCAAATCACAAATATTTAGCAGGCTAAAGACCCATGGAAGTAATAACCCAGAAAAATATTACTGACCTTAGACAAGCCATAAGAAGAGATAATTTCATGGGGTATGGAGTGGCTTTTTTAAAATGAGGAGACCTGATGAGATAACCTGTGATGTTCCAGCCACAGAGTTTGAGAAATCTGAAGCTAGAAATAATAACCTAAGGCATTTTTTGGTCCATTTCTGAAACAGAAAGCTGTCTATGTTTCCATAGCAGAGGGTATACCAAAAAGAAAAAGAGAGAGAGAGAGGAGAGAGAGAGAGAGAGAGAGAGAGAGAGAGAGAGAGAGAGAGAGAGAGAGAGAAAGAAAGAAAGAAAGAAAGAAAGAAAGAAAGAAAGAAAGAAAGAAAGAAAGAAAGAAAGAAAGAAAGAAAGAAAGAAAGAAAGAAAGAAAGAAAAGAAAAAGATAACAAGTTAATTAAATAATAGAGGGCTTCAACTGAACATAAATGATCAAAGCAGTGTTTGGTTAAGCTCTTGATGAAGAAAGGATAGTATGCTATTACCAGTAGAATAATTACTTGCCTTGTATAGCAGAGAGCAAAGGAACCTAAAACCAGATATTATAACATGATATTAAACTTATAATAATGAGAATAACTTTATTTTGTAATACTTCCTAGGTAACATTTTAACTTTTTTTAGGAGAATTTTAAATATTTCTGCACAGGCCAGACAAATATTTTCTACATATACAGTGTTCCTCCAAATGCCAGAACCAATATACAAAATATACTAACATACAAACTTGCAGCTCTCAGTTCAGAGTATGACTGAATTACAAAGCATTTCTGGCGATGAACAGATACAAAGAGCATTATTTAAAATATTTAAATAGAGTACTATATTGGACCATTCCAGCTCCTCTCTCCTAAAAACATCTTGCAGATTTTTCTATAATCCAAAATTTGATATTTGTTCTGATAGACTCCATTGTGGCCTCCAATATATCACCCTTTTCTGCATCAACTACATATAAGCTGAGCTCCTGATTGTGATAACATGATGATACTCAAAGATCAGAGTTTTAGCATCTGATAAATAAAAATACTGTTTTTCTAGTGCCCTTTGTATCACACCCCAGTTTATAGAGAATTAGGATTATTGCATAACCATTTAAATATTTTTCTAATGAAATTATGATTTTTTGGGAAAACTTGCACATATAAAGCAATATTAAGCATTATAGTTAAAGTTTCTTCCCTTTAGGTAGGTTGAGCAGCAGAGTGAGATAAGCATAAGCTGAGATTCCAAGTCTATCTCTGCCAGTTACCAACTTTATGATCTTGGACAAAACTCTCAAGTTATCTGAGTTTCAGCTTTCATGCTTTAAGATTGTACACCAGATGATATTTACAGGGGCTGTCTGATTCCTGGCTGTGTAGCATCCAAGACTGGTGCCCAATTCTCCTGGAAATTCTTCATATTACCTTAGCTGATGAATTACAATGATGGTAAGAATAGAAAAGTACAGGAAATATAAAGATAAAAGGCATTTTGAAGGAAAAGTAATAGGACATAATGACTAAGGAAAAAGAGAGTTAGAGGGTCAATAAAAGAAATTAGCTTAAAATTAAGTCTAGTAAAATAGAATCCCATTGATAAAATCAGGGAAGATAGGTATAAGAAATGGCAAATGGAGAATCAGGAAGAAAGAATATAAGTTCTAATACGAGTCAGTTCAATTTAAATTATAACATGAAAGTTTAGAAAACTACTGAAGGGAGTTAAATTTGTGTATAGCCATTTCTTTGAGATGGAACAACATCATAATAGGAATTGCTACCATATAACTATTCTTTCTGAAAGTGAAATCAATAGTATATAATTTCCACCTACACCATAGCGTATCTCTAGTTAGGTAAGATTATTTTTCATTTTAAACTGACAATAATTGTCCTCAACTCAGCTTTGGAAACACAATACATTGATTAAGGCAGAGAAAGTATAAATATTGTTAAAACACATAAGCTACCTCCAGTTCATATACATGAGTCACTAAATTTTTACAAAATGTTTTTGTTTTATAGTAGCCTATGAAAATTAAAATATAAACTGTAATTATTGAATTTGAATACAACACATTAATTCACTAGAGTTTTGAGCCATTGAATTCAACATACTGTATAGTACAGGGACACAGTATATAATATTTAAGATGTGAGATGCAGAGAAAAAACACTTCAGAAACAACTGTTTTCTGTCAACTAAAATATGCATCCAGGCTTTCTGCTTTCTCTGTTGGCATTCAAATTCCATAAGGGCCAAATAAACGCTATTCTTTGATCAGCCACCTGAGAACTCATTTTTACCCATAATTAGGTGTTAGGATGTCATAAAACTTGAATTTTAGAAATTCCAATACTGCTGCTAATCAAGATGTTGAACTGATCTACTGAAAATAATATAAGATTTCTCATTACAATGAATTCACACCATATTCCCTTTTAGGAAACCTATAAAATCATGGTTGAAAAAACTGGGAGCCAAGTCTCATATATATATATATATATATATATATATATATATATATATATATATATATATATATATATATGTAATTATCACCTCTCTCCAGTGACACATTAAATTGTTTTCTTTCATTTTTTAATGTACTATCTAATCATGAATTGGGAGGTGGCATGATTATGGGAAAGGCCGTGAATGAAGCTTAAAATTTTGGATTTCTGTCCTTGATCTGGTACATACTTGGGCTATTCAATCATAGTCAAAGTTTCCTGGATGTCAGAGGGACACAATTATCTATGTCATTCAATTAAAAATCCAGCTGGGGGTTTTGAGGGCCACTCAGAGTCAAGTACTTAATAGATGCTTGCTGACAATTTTGGTCAGTATTTTTTAAAACATTACCTTAAAAAAGAGTAGTTATGATTTCACCCCAACATTTCCCTGAATATCTTGAAATAACAGCTTATCTTTCTATTGTATCATACAGTTTTCATATACATTATTTTATTTGATCCATGGCAAAATACTAATAAGTAGGGAGGATGGATAATAAATGCTTTCAACCCTTCTTTTGCTTAAGCTGGGATGTGCCTAGTAACAACGCACTCATCTTCCCCTCTTGCATTAGTTTCATTAACAGTGTATAAACCATCCCAGTGTATAAACTATACATAACAGGGCACATTAACCTCAGTTTGTCATAACAATACCTTTTTACCCACATTGCCCCCAAAGCCCCAAATGATCTTGGTTTTCTTAGTCTAATGTATACTTAATTTGATAAACCTTTTTCACCTTAACTTCCTAATGGTCTTCTCTATTAGAAAACCAATAAAAAGAGGAGAAATTTAATAGCCATTTTACAGAAATGGCAATATTGTTTTGAGTCACTATGATCGATATAATTAAGCTTCTCCCAAAGTTCTCTTATCTTCTTGCCTCACATTATGTTAGGAACACAGTTTCTTTCTTTATTATGAATAAATCTGTTTATTCATCACTGCTTCCATTTTAAACATTGTCGATAAAAGCTGTTATAAATCCTATGATTTAGGCTTTAAAAAATGTATATGGCAAAAATAATGTGACACATTTACTATCCAGTACTTAAGTAGTATCATCTCTAAATCTACATGGAATTAAAAAAGGAATCTGATGTAAAAAAGATATTCTCTGTGTACTTATTTATTCATAGAATTGTTTATCAATCATTCATTTTCAACAAACAAGTACTAAGCTCCTACTACGTAAAGCACATCTTATCTGTCTGTGCCTTCTCCAATGGGGGAAGAATAATAGGACTATGTGTTTCAAAGTGGAGCATAAGTAATTAACTCCAGTAAAAGGATGCCTTAGATATTTTCTGTTTGTCCCTGCAGATCCAGTTTCTATGATTTTTGTCCTGCTTTTAACCAGGGAGGTTGATCCATATGTGACAAACTCCCAGGCTTCAAATTGGGTTTGGTGAATGAGGAGTCACTGGAGGACATAAAAAAGGTGAGGTCAGGTGTTCATTTTCTTGCATCTTTCTTCCTTCTTGCCCTCATTTAGCTATATTTGTCTAATGAAGACCATAGTACCATTGTGTGGCTCTCTCCTATAGCTCTTGATTCTGGTAAACTCTCCATTCCTTTGTTTCTTTAGAAATAGAAATAGAAATTGAGTTACTACTGTTGCCCTGGGTCCTGTACTCTCTCTCGTTAGTGCCCATAAACCCTGCTATAGCAGTTTAAGACATGTATGCAAAGCCTTTGAGACACCTTTCACTGCTCAATGAAGTCTAGGACATTTTCACTTGAACCTGGGCTGGACTTGCAGACTCACTCATAACTGACAGAATGAAGCAAAACCAGTATTCTGTGACCTCTGGGGCTATCTTATCAAGTGCCATTCTGCTTCTGCCTTGTTTTCTGGGAAACTTTCTCATGGAACACCAGGATAGCATATAAAAAGTCCCACTGTCTCATGGCAAGGACATTGTGAAAAAGCCCAGGCAAGCCATATGGAAAGACCATGTACACATACCCCATTCAACAGTACCAGCCCAAGTGGTAGACATGTGAGAAGAGATGCCTTCAAATGAACCTACTACCAGTTATCAAGTCAACCCCAAGCTATGAGCTTTCCCAGCTGAAGCCCCAGACATCTTTGAGCAGAAAAGAAGCATCATGCTCTTTGTGCCCATCTCTAATTCTCAATGCATGGAATCTATGGGTATAATAAATGCTTTTTATTTTATGTCACTCACTAAGTTTAGGGTGGTTTGTCAAACAGCAATATGGATAAAAGCACCTCCTTATATCTTTATAAACAGTCTTTTTATTCAACTTTTTGCAGATTGCCCAATTTGAATAGGTTATCTGTTTTCTGACAGAATCCTGAAGGGTACAAAGAGAATTCCAAATAAGTGTCTTACAAGTGGTATGAAGGAACTCCTATAGGAATGTGAAATGCAGGGAATTCACTTCCAGCTCGTGTAAACTAGAAATTCTCCACAAGGGCAGGAACTATGTCTGTTTGGTGTCACAGGTGCTCAACAACACTTCTTGAAGGTTGCTGAAGAGAGAAGGGAGAATTTAACTGGGTCTCAAAAAACGGCTGTGATTAGAATGAGATGAAATTAAAAAAAAATGTACTCTTACAGGCAGAGCAGTAAAAATAGAAGAAATGGCAGCAAGAACCTGCATTCAAGTACAAATTCTGTTACAGAAATGTCCACCTGGAGCATAGACTCTACCCTGATGCCAGGGTGACTTCTCAAAGACACAAATACCTTACCACCTTTCTGCCACATAGCCTTTATAGTTTTCCATAGCTCTCCAGTAAAATTCAAACTTAATATTGCCTTTCAAACCTTTCTGGATTTATCTACCTCTCTATCTTTACCTTAACCAAGCCCCTCACTCCTACCTGCACTGTAGCCATATTACCTACCTGCGGATTAGGCTTTGCAAGCCTTTTTAATTTTTAACATGCTGCTTTTTCTTACCTAAAATATAGAACACATCTTCCGTCCTCTTTCTCACTTGCAATCACCTTCAAATCTCAAGATGTGAGTCTTTTCCTCCAGGTAGCCTTTCCAGACACTGGCAATGTGAGATAGTAATTCTCCCTAACTGTTTACCTAATTCCCTGTGCTCACTAGTATGATGGCACTCATAATATTGCTTTGTAATCGTTTTTATTTTTGATCTGGCTATAGATTTCAAACTTCTCAGACAAAGACAAGAATTTGGACCTTAATATGCCTGGAGAAATACATTAATTAATTTTTAGAGTAGTGAATGTAGAATCAATTAATACCAAAGTAGTGAATGAAGAATCAACAGGTACACAACAGGTTTTGTGCACAACTATGGACACCATTGTTTTTGTTCACTTCAGTGGCCCTCACACCTGGGAAAGGTCCATTACAAATATGTTTGTTGAAAGAGTTGTCTATGACCAAGATGACCATCTTCTTTTATGTTGCCTGGAGGCACAGCTTTTCAGAATTTGGGTAGAATTGTTAATCCTAAAACCCTTTGGAAAAGAAGTTCAGTTAATTACATTGCCATGTTTCAGTCTCTTTAAACCAGGAGGGAATTTTTAAAAGAGCAACAGGATGATCTTTTTACTGCTCCCCATCCCTGCTTCCTCTCTCACTGGTCAAGTACACAGTTCTCAAGCACTGAATTTAATTAACACTTTGCTCAAGGGTTCTATTTTGAAGTCTCTAGTCTGAGATGGGGTTTCTGGTTTATCTTTCTGTAGCTATGGATAAGAGACTGGTTCAAGTTACCTGAAATGTTTACACAGTAAACGTTTATTTCAACCTCTGTTTGCGTTGATGATTTAATGTTATTGTCTGTGCTGAGCTGATGAAGAAGGGAAGGTTTTGAAAGTGAGAAGCCCAATTGAAAGAATGCACAAGGAGCTGACATAAGAAAGAAACAGCAGCAGGCACTAACTTTATTGTGGGGAGCATGTGCTTCTGTGCTAGGGGACTGCATGGGCTTTATAAATATATGTATATCAGAGTACAATAGTGGCATTCTGCCATGCATGCTTGATACAATACTTACATAAATTAGGTGCAGGTGCCCTACTACATTAATGTAACATTCTACATCCAGAGTCCTATCCCTAGCTACAAGCCTGGATCACAGCCAGACCTGGGACCCACAGTTACTTACCTATAAATGCTTCTATTTAAACTACTAATTTTATAAATAGCTCCTCCTAATTAATGAAGTACCTTAGGTGTCTTGCTTTCAAATACCATTTACATACAACATAGTATATTATAAAAATTGGATCCATTGTGATGAGAGCTGGTTACTATTTATTTAATAAACTTTGATAGTTTGCATGTAAATTATTCTCAATCTAATGCTATTTTGTTAGGGCTTTGTAATGTCAAAAGTCAGAAGCTTTTAAGCTTATTTTAAATGAAGTTCAATTTGAGGAAAAAGGACAATTAACTTAAAGTACCAACGCTAACATATTCCTCAGAGTAGTGCTTCCAGTTTTCAGTAAGCTGGTTTATCCTTATGAGCCATGAGGATAATACCTGAACTTCAGTAAAATTGTACCATAACCGAGATTTTTAAAACTTTACAAATTAGTTTAATTGTATTTCCAAGTTATTACAAGTAATTGAAATTACTTAATAATCAAATGATCTCTAATCAATAATGATTCAATACTCTTCACTTGATATTAGTCAGACTGCCTCACACAGATATGCTATTTTAAATGGCTTTCCTTTAAGTCAACCCTCTTTGGTTCATTTTTCTCCCAATAACTTTTGTTTTCTTTATTGTCTATATATCAATTTCCCTACAAAATTACTATGCAAAACTCTGAATCTTTGAGTTTAGAGTTTGCTTCATGTAGCATCTGTTGACACTTGATTTATGATTTGCACATTGAGACCTTCAAGTCATAATAGATAAGACATTCATTTCCTAGGTCTTCCCAGATTGGCCATTTGGCTAAAAATGCCCTTTAAAACCAAAGAGAATCAAAAAACAAATAAGCTAACTTGAGATAATGTCTGTTCTATCTCAGAAGCAGAAGTTACCATTTAAAAAAATTGCCTCTAGTCTGCAAGCTTTCAATTTTAACAGAGTGCCTGAAATCCAGCTGCATCTCTACACTCTTGCAGCTGAATATGTTCTACATGTAAATACATTTTCTAACGGAAGCACTGAAGAAATACTATGTATAAGAAGGTCCATAGGTCTCAGCATAGATCACAAAATTGCTTAGAAACTTAAAATTTTAAATAGCTGGATCTACCTACCTTAATTCTGTTGGTTTTCGTGACTATGAAACTGATTCCAAATAGAATAACTGATTCAACTTATAAAGTAAACTAGAATGTAGTTAATACCTAAGAGTATCATCACAACTCTCAAGATCACATCCATGAAGAAAAAAAATCAAACACAGCGATTTCAATAACGTTTTGTTATCAAATGAAGCTCAAAGAAAGCTGCGTCAGGAAAGGTAATTTGTACATTAGTTCATTTGGTTAAAGAAGGTTTAAAAAAAAAGTCAAGTTTAACCTCCTAATTAATTTAAGAGAATTATTTAGAGAATAAACTTCAAGCTCTGACTTTAACTAAATTCTTATTCCAGTTAAATTACTTAAAAATATTATCACACTTAGGAAACAAACAAGATCATCCGCATTATCCAATAAAAACTATACTTTAAAAAAATGCCAAATTTTCATCTTTGGTACATGGGCACCTACATACCCTAAAAACTAGTCTTCCTGCTGGTAACAGGAAGAAAACCCTAAAAACCCTGGATAAAAAAAAAAAGAATTGTTTTTATTTTACAAGAATGCAAATGAAAGGAATGTCCTTAGAGGCCAAAAAGAAAATAAAAGCAGTAATCTAGAGAGTTAAGCAAACTCTAATGCGTTAGCTACTTTGAAGGCACCTGATAATCTACAGTGACCTTGAGTTTCATTTGCGACAGCTGCACAGGAGATGGGAGACAGGAAACAAACAAAGCCTGGGGCCCACACTTGGAGTTGGAGGGTGTTAGATTAGAAGACTCCCAAATAAAGCCAGAACCCCTAATGCTGTATCTTTAGGGAAAAGCACGGTAGTGTCTATTTTTATACATATGTATATGTATTTTAATATCTAGTAATATATATATTTAACATATATATTATTATAACAAAAATAATCTATATATGTATTTTTTCTTTTCCTTGTCTATGTTAGAAGCCATAGTAAAGTGTTATAGATTTTTCTTTACTTCACTATTTAATGATTTAAGAAGAATGTTTTCTTTGCGGGGTGGAATACTGCAGGGAAATTAAAGAATAAAGTAGGTAGCTATATCTGCTATAATCATGGTGTATCATTATTGCTTCTTAGAAGGAAAACAAGTCCTTGCTATAGACTAGGATTTTCTCTTTTCAGAACACAGGTTTTGGTTCCTAGACCAATTATCTATCTACATCTTTGTAACAAAAAATCCAAAAATTCAGTGGCTTAAAACAACATTTATCTTGCTTACAAATCTGCAATTTGGGCAGAGCTTATCAGGGATGGTTCTTCTCTGCTATATTTGGCACCATTTGTCACAGTTCAATGGCTGGCAATTAGAATCATCTGAAATCTCATTTACTAAAATATCTAGCAGTTGATGTCAACCCTTGTTTTGGACCTGGGCTAGGGCTGACTACCCAAACTCTTACACCTTCACTGTTCATGTGGCTTGGGCTTCCTGACAACATGATGGCCGGGTTCTACAGGCAAAGTATTCTGAGATTAAAAACACACAGAAACCATGATTCATTTTATGGCATAGCCTTAGAAGTCAGGTGGCATCGCTTCTACAATGTTCTACTCCCCCAGGTTCAAGAGCAAAGGAGAAGAAATATACTCTACCTCCTAATGGGGCTGTGGCAAAGTTCCAGGGGAGTATGCAGGGCCAAAAATCATGCTAGGGCCATTTTTAAGAAAATATCATCTGTTTCTCATTCTTATTGCCATCTTTGTTTGCTGTCTGGTAGGCAGGAAGTGCAGGATGCTGGGAATAATTATGACTGCCTCTATGTGCTTTCCAAGAGTCAAAGAAACTATATCATAGAAAAAAGGAATAAGCCAGTCTTCTCAAGCACTCTGTCCCTATTACTATTGATTCCACATTACTATAAATCAAGAAATTTGTTCTTTTGACACATTTACATCTATACTGCAATCACTTTGGCTACTCTGCCAGTATAGAAACCTCATTATTTTTGACATATTCAGGTTGGCCTGACATTACTGCCTAGGCTACTAAGGAGTCTCTTGTCTCTACCCTTCCCCTCTATGATCCAATCAACACAGCAGCCAGTTTTCCAAATGAGAATCAGTTCATATCACTCCTCTACTCAAAGCACTACAGTGGCTCCCATGCCATCAGAGTCAAAACAAAGCTTACAGAGCTACCAGATCTATCCTTTCCCACCCCAGCTATGCCCCACCACTTTCTTTCAGTTCTTATCCCCTTGCTCACTTCCCTCCAGATACCTTAATTTTTTCATCATTTATGGAACTATAACCAGGCACACTCCCACCTCCAAGCTTTCCCACTTTCAGTTCCCTCTTCCTGACACTCCCTTCCCCCAGATATCCACATGGCTCACTTTTCCTCCATTAACAGTTTGCTTAAAAGTTGTCTTCTCAGAAAGATACCAGATTATTTGATTTAAATATGCAATCCCTGATGCTCCCTTATCTTGGTCTAGTTTTTTCTATCATATGCAATCCCTGATGCTCCCTTATCCTGGTCTAGTTTTTTCTATCATGCTGTAGATTTGGTTTATTTATATGTTTATGGTTTGTTTCCTTCCACAAAATGTAAGCTTCTTGGAAAGAGAAATTTTTGTCAATTTTCTTTGCCAGTACCTCCAGTGCTTATAAAATAGTCCAGCAATTGATACTCTCTCTCTTCTCTCTCCCTCTCCCTCTCCCTCTCTCCCTCTCTCTCTCTCTCTCTCTCTCTCTCTCTCTCTCTCTCTCTCTCTCTCTCTCTATATATATATATATATATATATATATATATATATATATACATATATATATATATATATATTTAATGCATTAAAAGTATTGGTACTTCCGTTTTTTGTTTTCTATCTTAGAGTTCCCAGGGAAAGAAGCAAGCCTTACTCATGCTGTAAAATTGGCATCATACATGTGGACTTTGGTCAGGTCTATGGTTCAGAACAAGTCTCTCCATCATGTGGTAAGAGATTTAAAAGTACATTATTCTCTCTCTAGTAACCTATGCTCACCTGAAGCAATATAAATATAGTTTACGTCCTGGATTTACCTAATGTAATCACACTATTTCTGGGCACAATGTTGCCTCTCTAACTGCCAATGTAATTTATGAGTCCTACAAAACTCAGTGGATTGGGTCATAAGAAATTATTTGAAAATAAAGGTGCCTTTAGTCTCTTAATATCTTGTTCAAATATTTGCTTCATAATATAGTAACATTATGGAACAGTGACAACACAGTCACAGATGTGCAAACAAATGTGAATGTGGAGACATATTGTGGTTGTTTGAATTCTTATGGTATCACAGTCCAGTAGCAAAATCTTTCTGTCATATCGTTCATTGGTTGCCTGTTTAGTTTTAATTCAGAAAATCAAAGTTTTACACAAGCTTGTGCTGAGTGGTATTTAGGATCGTGAATGAGGCAGAGGAATCTTCAAATTCAGGGTTTCTAATGTGATCCCCACCATGCATTTCATCCTAATTACAGAAGTCAGCTTTTATATTTAGTTAACTACAAAGGAGACTGTCACAGGGATCAGTCTCACTAGTACAGAGTTTTCAAAAGCATTAGGTTTGAAAATATGCATTGGCATTACCCACACATAACAGATCTGAGATTTGCTCTTCAGGCCATTCACACCTTATTCTACTGCTTTTTCACAGAAATGGATTAAGAGGGCATAAGTCTATACCTGTGCTGACACATATAAAAGGAAATCAAAGAAGAAATGAAAGCAGACACTGAATATATCAGATTCCTTTTAGGCACAGTGCCCAAATTTCAATAGAGCCACTCCTTAGATTCCATTAGCCCTGCACTGAGGATCCCTTCCAGCTCAAAAGTTCTACGCCTAACCGCTTAACCGACTCTTTTAGACCCTCAGGATATTGACATTAACTAAGTTTTCTGGCTGAATCAAGATGATGTTTCTGATTTTTAAATAGTGACAATTTTATGGTATAAGAAACGTAGGGACAAGAGGATTAACCTGCTGAGAAAGAGCTTATTTTGTCAGAACTTTATTAAAAATATACACATACACATATACACACAACAACTTTGTTCAGGACCAAACAATTTAAATATTCCCTAAGGTTGCCAGTCTACAGCACAGAGAGAAACAGACATGGCCATAGAAATAGGAAAAAATATCCAAAAGATGAAACAAGGACTATAGAAGAGAGTAGGGGTATGCCAAAGACAAAGAAAATAAAGAGTGATGTTCAACCACTACACAGATATCAGTGTAATCTATTTTAATTGCTTTACCTAATTAAATTAAAAGGCAATATGGCTAGTGGAAGTATTGTTTGGAATTCAGGAAACCTACATAATGCAATCGACTGGTTTGTGCAAGTGTCTTAATTTCTGAGCATGTACTCTTTAACTGTAATATTAAGGAATTTGGCTCAGAAAAGTTAAATAGGGTTTGAAAGTCACTAGTACCTGGGTTTGAATCATGCTGTGGTTATATTCTCTGTGTGTGCGCGCGCATGTGCATAAGAGAGAGCGAGAGAGAGAGAGAGAAAGATACACTGAGATTTAGGACAAATTGCCCCCAAGTCTTGGTTTATTCATGAAAATAGGGGGAAAGGATACTAGCTCAAAGTGTAATTTGGCTGTAATAAAAAAGAATACATAAAGGTATTTGTCACCTATTAGGTTCTTGATTAATATTTATTTGAGTATGAGGGGAGGATGAAGAAGAGTAAAGTCAGTCAAATACAAGGTGACAGAAGGAGACTAGACTTTGAGTGGTTAGCATACAATAGAGTATACAGATGTATTATAAAGTTGTACACCCGATATTGACATAGTTATTTGTTAACCAATGTTACCTCAGTAAATTTAACTTAAAAGTATTTGTTTTAAAACAAAAAAATTTTACAAATAACTTTAAGGAGGGGTCAGAAAGAAGATAAAATAGAAATAAATTAAGATATGAGAAAACTCTAAAATTTTATTTTTATTTTACTTTACCATTATATGCGATGCTATTCATCCAACTAAATAGTACATATGATAGGTGATTTTGCATATATGTAAAACCTTTCTAAATAAAGGGTAGTGTTCTAGAAGTCCCAGTCAGCAAGAAATCATGGGCCAAGGGCAGCTTTGAAAAGGGTTGGGGAAAAGCAGATGGAAATAAATGGCTGGCTCATTCGAGAGAGGAGCCAAGAATATAGATTACCAAACCTAAAAGGTGCAGTGCTCTTGATTTCAATCTGAGCTGGTCTTCAGATCCCAGAGATCCGCCCTGAGAATGCAGAGGAGGGCACAACTCCACTGGGCAGAAGTTTTTATTGCAAGTAGAAATCCATCTGGGAGTATGAGGGGCTGCCTCTAAGAGAGGTATCTGAAGCAGAGGCCATCCCTGGGGTCAAAGAGTCAGTCCACAGATTTGGGACCTCTGACAGAGAAAGACCCAAAAGGTGAGTAGAATGGGCATTAGATGCCACGATTCCAAGCAGAAGTCATGCCAGGACACTGGGCTGTCCATAGAAAGAAAAAATCTTTTCTAGAGCTCACGTATCCGGAAAAAAAGGAGTTGCAAATAGCCATCAGTCCAAGCCCAGGTTCTGACTGGTTTAAAGATTAGTTCTGAACCTGCAGGTGAGAGTTGTAAGGCTCACAGCTGTGGAAAATGGCACTGGCCCTAATTGGTAACATCTGCAAATGGATCTGGGCATTCACTTTGCCACCAGTTGTAACACATCCTCACATCCTCAATGTTCAGCAACCACAAATATTACCTCCATTCTATAAGGCAACCTAACTACCTACAACAGAATGCAGTATGTCAGTGATCAGGGAATTCATCATTGCAAAGACCCAATCAAGAAAGAAACCAAAAGAGGAGGGCAAAGCAGGAGAAGATAGTTCAAGATACCTTCTCAAGACATTTGCTCATGCAAATGAGCACGAGGTATATCTAACTCCAACTCCATTGGAATGTGTTCCTTTGTAAATTTTTCACAAAACTGAAGGTAAAGAGGACAGATTCCAAATCCAACCCACAGGTATGTGGCAGAGCCTGCAGGCATTATTTGGTCTTTCAGGCTAATATGAATGAGTAAATGCAGATGGAGAGATTTCTTCTGCCAATGGAAAACAAGAAGTAATATAGTATCCAACCAGGCAGGGGCATGTACTTAACATATAATATTCATAATTTTTCCCATAAGATTGAGATAGTAACTCAGTACATACAGTAGTTATAATTTTATCAACAATAGACCCCTGACAGAGGGCACGAGTGATTTGCTTCTAATCAAATATTTCACAAGCACAGTTGGAAGAGCCTTGCTGTTTAAGCTGGCAGTTTTGAAAATATAAACAATTAAATGTTTGGCTAGAAAAGAATTTTAGAAACTTTATTTAGGACCAAAGCCAATTTTGGTAGTTTGAAACAAACATAGTGTGTTTCATTATGAGGCTCGGAAAGTAAAATAAAATATTTTCCACCAAATTTGCCTCAAGGTAGTTGTAGTGAAATTCAGTCAGCATTTTCAGTGTAATTTGAAAAGAAATAGCAGCCAGTCCCTTTAGCAATTAGAGACACATCTCAAAAGATAAATAAAATGGAATTAACCCAAGTCCAAAGGTAATCAATCCTGCATGGTGTGGAAAGCAGAAAAAAGTAAATCAGGAAAGGAAACAAATCAAATAGTCTTTACATAAAGGAGTTAAGATTCAATGAAAGTGAAGACTAACTAGGTAGGTGTGTGCATAGGGTGACACAACTATAACACTCAAGTAGCCAGCTAAATTAAAAGCAGAATAAGTAACTCCTTATGGGGAATAGTTAAGAGAAATCAACAAGTCTACAAACAAAATACTAATGAACTGGTAATTTCTGGTTCAGAAATAAGCCAAGAGAATTTATTTTTCAGAGCTCTGGACATAATCACACCACTTCTAGGCATCACAACAGAGAGAAGTTTATCCAGCACCCACATGACACCCTTCTCTAAGATCCATAAAGGGGGTGCTCTCATATTCTTCTGATGCCCAAACAGTCACTTCTTAACCATGTATATATGTAAGGCAGAGTCATGAACTGAATATAGATTTGAAAGCAGAGAATCGAGGTTTAAACCTAATTCTGTGAATTTCCAGTTATGTGACCTTGGGCAATCCCCTCACCTCAAGCCTCAGCACAGGCAGGCATTTTCAAAAGGAGTCAAGACCTACCTCATAAGAATGTTCTCAGGATTAAATGAGGCAGAGGCAGAGATAGAAGCTTATGAAATATTCATGTAAATTGTTGAAAATTGTTGAGAATCTGTTATGTACAAGTCAAAATGCTAAGCATTTTATATCTATATATATTTTTTCATTCAATCAGTAAAACCATCCTGAAACTGAGGCATGTTATCTGATTTCACATATGAGAATACAGAAACTGATTTCTCAGAGTCTCCTTTCTCTTTCCAAATAATGACATCCAAATCAGATAAAGTCAAAAAAAAAAAACTGTTCAGGCATGGAGTCATCAGTTGTATGTATAATCCCTTTAATTGTCAACAAAGGACCCCATTATGAGGAAAGGGACCTACTGCCCTGAGACTCTCTTCTTAATCCTGGGCCAATTTCTACTTCACGTTCCTTTTTACTTGCCTGTTTTACTCATTTGTTTATTTCTCCCTTAAAAAGTTGGCATTTGACAAACTTTTCTCTTTCACTGATATCTACAGTTTTACTAATCACTCATTTCAATCTGTATATAAAATAGAAATGGCATACTACTTTTTTTTTTTTTTTTTTTTTGCTCCCTATAAAGTAATTTTGTAGTTTACTTTAAAGATCTAGAGTCCAGGAAAACAGATAAGAAGATAACAAATTGCTGAATTCTCAATGTAGAGACAGCATAGATCAAAACACAAATCTATCAGCCATTCTAACACCCTGTGAAATAATGTAATCTTATTTT
Organism: Macroglossus sobrinus; assembly: GCA_004027375.1. NCBI lineage: Eukaryota > Metazoa > Chordata > Mammalia > Chiroptera > Pteropodidae > Macroglossus > Macroglossus sobrinus. The sequence continues at coordinate 26,669 of PVKZ01001673.1, read as the reverse complement.
CAGAAATCTAGAGCTGTCAAATTTCCTTACAGCTGTTAAGAAGGAATTTCCAATTTTAAGACATTCATCTTTCAGATTCTTCCCTGTGGGGACAATCATTGTAATATCTGTGGAAATAGAGAAAACAGAGTTGGATTTGCTGACAGTATCCTAGAGAAAAACCAGCTGGCTACCCTGACAGGCACCAAACAAGTGGCAGTAAATTGGGAGAATCGACATGGTTTATGACTTAGCTGTGACCCATCCGGAGTTATTCCCATCTCAGTTTATTTCTATCCTGTTTGCTCTGCCTGAAGGATATTCTCTAGCTAGTTATTAAAACAGAGTTACCATATAGTGAAGAGAGATATCTTTCTTGTTTACTTCAAGAAGACCAGCAATATCCAGTTTCATCAGAGTTATGTGACCTTCCTGCCACTTCTAGGTCCTCAGTTAGAGTAAGATGATCAAGACAGTGGTCTAAATTCTGCACCTACTCAGACCTACATGCTTTTGTTGTTGCTTTTTGGTTTTGTTTTCTTGGGTTGTGGAATGTGGTCCCTGCACACAATTCTGAGGAATAACTCCTAAAACAAATATAACAACAACAAAACTTAGTGAGGCATGTGCACTAACACCTTTGATAATACCTGGGAGGTTTCTAGAACTATAGAACCTTGAGTCCAGTCCAGACCACTGAATCAAAATCTATAAATTACCAAGACCTCAGGAGATAGATACATGCATCAAAATTGAGAAGTCATACTAGAGGCTCAATTATTAATGTGAGAATCATACTACCAATTTCAAGTGAGACAAAAGTAGAAAGATGAGCTTAGAAATTATGTCATGTTCAGTACCATGAGACCTTATTATTGGTTGGTGAGAAGCTGGAAAAAGAAAGGAATTCCCTTGACCGATTCAGATGACGCACTATGGATCTTCATTTACTATTGCAGGCATGGATTGGGGGACCTTCATGGTGCCTTTAGCTGAGAGGCCCTTCACCGTGATCAAGGCTAGCTGCTTTTTCTTACACCTGCTTCTGCCTGTGGAAGAAGAGTGACATGCCACTACTATTGCCACACAAGATCTATACTCTTCTCTCTCCACTGTAGAAAGAGCCTTATTCCTAATAACTGGCTCAAAAATGAATCTCTTTATTCTGTCTCTCATCATGGAGGGTTTGTTCATCCTATCTGTATTTGATATGGAAGTGACTAAGATGACAAGAATTGTGGAGGAATATTTAGAAGCAGGTATCTTTGGTTTACAGTTGCCATAGATGATTAATAAGAGTTGAGGCTAAGACACAAGGACCATGGCCATTCAGGCTGAAATTTATAATAAGGAATTTATTGGGAATAGAAGTGAGGAATTTCATGGTAGGCCCCCTGTGTTCACTGCATTAGGTAGTTAAAACTTTTCTTCTTATGGTCTTTGACACAAGGGACTGACCCTGTAACCTACATTTTCTGGGACCCTTTATCCACTGTCTTCCAGTTAAATTTGACCAATGGGAGGCTCTGAAGGGGGATTAGATTGGGAAGAGGAAGGGAGAAGCTATAGACAATGAGAATTGTCTCTGGCACTGGTTGTATGTCTCTGTGGCTCAAGCTCATTCATGAAGCCCTACCCAACATGTTTTCATTTCATTCTAAAGACTCTTCCTACCATGATCCCAGCACTGGCTTAGTAAGGCCCTTATGTTGGGGATCCCTACTCTTTTCAGATAGTACTGCTGTTGGGTTCTGGTAACATCACCTCTTTCTTTTGTCCCTCCAGCTGGGAGTAACATCTTCTTGCCTCTTCATCTGTTCTTCCCAAACCTTTTACTCTTGTTTCTCATATTAAATTCCTTCTACTGAACAATGTAGAATGGGTTCTATTTGACTGGCCTCACTCGGACTGGTACACTCACCTTATATCCTATAAGCTTAAGCATTAAACGTCTCTCACTGGGAAATCTGGCCCAGCAGAAAATGCCATTGAAATTAACCTTCGGGCTTAGAATGAAGGTCATAGAACTTTATTGCTAGAAAGAATGTTAAGCATCATCTAAGTCTGTCATTTAACAAATGAAGAGCTGTTCCCCAGAGAGATAGTAAGTGCTATGCCATCTTACACAATTCTTAAATGGCAAAGTCAAGACTAGCTCTTTCCATGACCAGCGTGCTTCCACTATTTTATTATTTCTTCTGTGATGTGTTTGCTACCTTTGTGAAACTGTGTGTGACACCAAACTCTATCTATAGATATTTATTTTGATGTTATTGACTAAAGTTACAATAGAGAAAATTAATAGGCAATTTTAGGTTTCTGTTTTATACACACACAGACATTTTTATCATATTTGTAGAAGCCTATCAAATACAGCTGAAATTAACCATGGGAAATTATAATAATATGGAAAATATTTATTTTCATATGAATGAAAAATGAGAGACTTATAGAAGATATAAAAATGACATAAAAAAGAAGATCAGAACCACAAAATAGCCAAATGATAATTCTCTGGGAGTGGAGAAGGAATATGACTTTGGAATTGCATACACATAACAAGCAAAATTAGCAAAGCAATAATTTATCAAAGCTATATATTATTTTCAAGAAAGTAACATAACAATACATATTATATGAGAAAAAGAAATATTGCTGAATAAACACCCTAAGAATTGTCTGTTCTTATATAAGGCACAATACTCTAAATGCTGTATAAAATCATCAAACCAAAGGGCTCAATTAGGGCAGAGATCAACAGACTATATAATAAAAAGAACAAGATAAAGACCTTTAAGTACATTTCTGGCATCTACAGCAGTTCTGGACAGAGAGTATAACATTAGAGTTAAGAGCACTGAATCCAGACACAAACTACTTGTGTTCAACTGTAATTTCTGCCATTTACTTGTTGTATATATTTGTTAGGGTTGCCCAAGCTTTAATAAAAAAAAATAGACCCCAAAATATATTATGGTTCAAATACAGGAGAAGTATTTCTCACTTAAGAAACAGTTAAAGTTGAATTTTCCTGGTAAGAGATGGCTTAAGAATGGATTTTGGTATGAGGCTAACACTATGTGATCTGGGATTTTTTACTTCTCTGGGCTTCTGGAATTTTTCTGCTGTTTAATTAGAATGATAATAGTGTTTCTGTAGGCTAAATAGGTTGATGCATGTAAAATACTTAGAAAAGTATTAAGTACTCAATAAGAACCAGCTGTTATTATGAGTATGAGTCCAGATGGCTATTTTGAAGCTCAGCCTAACATTACTAGCTCCAACTACTCCATATCAAAGGTGCAGAAATGTCTACTCTATAAACTTTATTTCCCTAAGACAGTCATTCTTAAACATCAACGTGCATCAGAATCACCTGGAGTTGAGGTGAAGGGGTGTTGGGGAGAAGTCAAAGAGGCTAAAGGGAGTCAAATATATGATAATGCAAGGAAATTAAATTTGGGGTGGTGAGCACATAATACAACATACAGATGATCTATTATAGAACTGTACTTGAAACATATAAATCTTATAAACCAATGTCACCTAATAAATTTAATAAAAAATAATCACTTGAAGAATTTATTAAACCCCATATTTTGGGGCCCCACCCAGAGAGCTTCTGATTCAGTGAATCTGAAAGGGAGTTTGAGAATTTGAAGTTCTAATAGGTTCCCTGGTGATGCTGATGCTGCTGGTCTGGAGATCACACTTTGAGAATCCCATCCTGAAACAAGAGACTGAACAAGCTTAAGCCTACAAAGACTGAAAAATGGTTTTACAGAAAAACAGAGAGAGAGACAGAGACAGAGACAGAGAGAGACAGACAGAGACAGAGAGAAAGAGAAAGGATAATTAACATCCTCACCCTCTCTTAACCTGCTCTAGTCATATTTCTTCATGTTTGTCCCTGTAATATTCCAGTTTTCTTGTCCTAGCCCAGCTTTCTTTCCCTTTGTAGTGGTCCATAGCATCAGCATACTTCTTCCCAACTCCTTGCCCCCCACCCCACCCCCACCCCTACTCCCACCTCTCACCTTTGGGATCCTGAGATTCTAAAAGAGAAAAGAAATCAGCCACTTGGAACCTTAGCTATGTATTGAACAATATATTTTTTTTATTCCCTATGGCCTGCAAATCACAATAGAGACATTTTCAAAATTTTATGAGCACATTACCCATATTGTAAAAGGGTCATTTTAATATGTTATCACATATTGCTTAGCATATGTTCGGCAATTTCCTCCCAGCCCTCACTTTGTATGTACTCATGGAATGCAAACTAATCCTTGATATTTGCTATGAAAATCAGCTATAATAAGAATATTGCAGTAGATTTCAAAGAAGGATTTTATACTTTTTAACCTCACTGCTTAAAAGACAAAGTCTAAATTATTTATTCCTTAGGTGGCAAAATATCAGCTAGTTCGAATTTAGTCAGCAGACGTGTTTTTTTGCCATCATGCTATTTGAAAGTTTGCACATTTGAAGATGTTTAGCAGAACAGGCCTGCTCCAGTTAAACTCTCCTTACCATTCTCTTTGTGTTATAATATTGTGATGGCCCATTATTTCTGGCCTGCCCCTTGAATGTATTAGGATCTGTACCCAATGTTTTGATAACTCTTAAGATATACATTTATCATTCCCCATGACCCTCCTCACCTCCAAATTTCTGTAAGTCTTCCTTGCCTCACTTAAATTCACTTACTTATTAACTAGCAAATATAACATGTGCTTCAATGTCATGCTTGCACTTCTAACACAGCCTCAGTTGGCCCCAATTTCCTCTATGTTCATTAATAAAATAAAATGGGAATAATGATAAAATCCTCCAGGTCTTCCAGATAAGATGTTGGTACAAGGAGATATATACATCTCTTCATCTTGCTACAAATGCATAGGACTTTTGGATGAGATAATTTTTAGAAATCTGAGATATGGCAGATCTCAAAAGAGGAAAGAAAAAAAATCCTTAGAAAAAGTCATAAAAGAGGAAAATAATAGAAAAAATTTCTAAGCAAGAGGGAAATTTCCCATCACCCACAAGGATGCCAGGATCAGATATATATACCTTAGGGGCTAGAATTCTCATTTTGGTGCAGAGACAGGAGTTATGGCCATATGGTCCTGTGCCTAAAACAAGGATTGCTACCCAAAGCTAAGAATGAAGAAAGAATTTTATAACGTGTGGGCTGGCTGGGACCAGAAAATCTGTACCCACAGGCCCAGGGTTTTATTGAGGATGAGACACTCAATCCGGACTCCGAATATAACTGGAGTCCTCAGCTTGTGCCCAAACATGGGAGAAGTGACCAAATTTAGACTACCAAAATGATAAAGAAATGGTGGACCCAAACTGACATGAATTGGTCTATCATGAATTAATCTCTTCAGACATTCTGCCCACATAAACCAAGGCATATGTGAGATTTCCATGGAAGACTCTGAATCCACTAGGGATGAACCCATTAACCAAATGTCCAAAGATGTAAAGAAACACACCACCATATAAAACAGAAAGGAAGGCTACAAATCAGAGAAGCCATATGTGACAAATTTAAGAAATTAGAACAATTTTAAAGAAACTTAAAATAGATTTCAAATGACCAAAGAGAAAAAAAAGAAAAAAAATAGAATATTATGGAAAAAAGAACAAACAAATTTGAAAAAAACAAAATAGAGATATTCAAATATAAACAATATTAAATTTTTAAATAAAAAAAACATTTAATAGATGCTTAAAGGAAAAGTAGACACAGTTTTTAAAAAAAATTATAAATTTGGAAATACCTGGGGAAACCATCCAGAATGTAGCCTAACTAAATGAGATGAATAACATGCATGGTAAGTTAAATGGCATGGATGACAAAAAAATAAAAAAGTAAAGTTGTAACTTTTCTTAAATCTATAGATGTGAATCAGCCTCATTCATATGTGCTCCATTTCCACTAAATAATCACTAAATATTTGATGAACATTGTCTTATGTGAGGTAAAGAAGAAGCAAGAATATCTTACTTTTAAAGCAATATAATAGCTAGCAGAACAATAGTGGTAGTAGCAATAATTACAGTAAAATTGTAACTTAGGGAATTTCAGTTAAGCAAAGTGATTAAGTCCTAGAGATCTATTGTACAGCATGGTGCTTATAGTTAATAAGTTAACAATACTGTAATATATGCTATGTTTGTCAGGGTTCTTCAGAAAAATAGTACTAATTATGTGTGTATCTCTATATCTATATTTAAATCTGTATCTATACCTATACCTATATCTATAGAGAGGGAATATGAATATGATCATTGAGGCAGAGGAGTCCCATGATCTGTCCTCTGCAAGCTAGAGAACCAGGAAAACTGGTGGTGCAATTTAATGAGTCCAAAGGCATGAGGACCAGGGGAGCCAATAGCTCAAGTCCTCACCAGAGACAAAAGGCCCAAGAAGCAGGAGTGCTGATGTCCAAGGGCAGAAGATGAATATCTCAACTCAAAAGAGAACAAACTCACCTTTTGTTCTACTCGGGCCCTAAATAGACTGAAATGTGCCCTGCATTGGCAACCTTCTTCACTCAGTCTACAGGTTCAAATGCTAATCTCTTCCAGAAACATGCTCACAGACACACCCAGATCTTTTACCAGCTCTCTGAGTGTTAGTGTAACACATAAAATTAACTATTTTATATACTGAAAAATCTTCTAAGAGAGAAGGTAGATTTTATGTTGCATCCTTATCACAAAATAATAACAAATAGTGCAGAAGGAACATTTTGGAGAGGATAGATGTACTTACGGCATAGTTTGTGGTAATGGCTTTATGAATATATAGTAATCTCTAAACTCAACAAGTTGTATTCATTAAATACACACAACATTCTATAGGTCAATCATTTCTTAATAAAATGAGTAAAAAATAAAAATGTATTATAGTTACCTCTTGAACAATCTAACAGCTGACAGTGCTTGAGAGGTGTTGTTTCAGTATTGTAAGGTCAAAATACACAAAATTAGTGACTGTATTTTTAATAACAAAATTGAAAAATTATAAAAATAATTATAAGATATAAAAATTGTCATTTATAGGCTGAAGTTAAAAAAACTACTAAGGAAACAATAGTAGCGGTAGGAATTTCAAAATCTCTAAAGGAATTCCATATTTTACAACGTGGTGCCTATCTTAATACTTTTTATTCATCACATTGCATTTGTCTTCTGTCTCTCAAGCCTAGCAATTTTTGGTGTCCCCACCCTTGTGTTCATCTTATGTCACTTCTTTGTAACATAAAATGGCCACTTTAAGCCAAACCACAGAATTCTTCTTTTTATAAACCAATAATTCTTGCTTGTGTCCTTCTGCATAAGCACCAGAGGTCATTATAAAATGCCTTCCTCAAATACACTGAATTAGAGTCTGAGGTGGGTACCAGATATTTACACTGTTATCAACTGACTGGTCCATACGCATATTATGTTTGATGAACTTCTCTTCTTAACGGTTGTCAGTATTTTCCTCTTAGAAGCCTTCCCAGTCCACTTGTTCTAAATTATCCCAGCCACCTGGTGACTGTAAATTCTTGGGTGGTTGGAACAGCCCTCATTCCATCCACACTGCCCAAGGATACTTAACACATGATTTACAAACACTGAAACACTAGAATAAAATCACTACCAATTTACCGATCTTTCTCATAATGTGGAACAGTTACCTGAACTCCAAAGAATCTACAATAGCTAACTTTAGACATTCCTTTCCAGATCTCATCAATTCTATTAAAATGACCCTTTCTTTTATGAGCTTCAAGAGAAGTAGCCTAGGAAGACCCAGTGTATGCATGTAGCAAGGACACTGTTGTTACTCTGGCTAAACTCTAACTGCTTTAGGCTTGGGATGCTATCTGTAATGAAAAAAATATACTGCAACTGGTAACCTGGATGATAATTTTTTTTAATATCAAATCTGTTGGAGTCAATTTGTATTTTGAGGCCCTTATAGACACTCGATTAGGTTTCCTCCATTTGCTTGTCCACACTGGGACACATTTCATCATGTTCACGAGCCAGAACTAAACTGTGGTCTTTAACAATCAGAAAGATGAAAGTAAAAGGCTACAGCAGGAGCGAAAAGCCCTGCTGTGCATAATGAAACCTTGAAACTGAAATTCTTCTCTCTAGATACTCCACTTGCCTCTGCATCACAGAGGGCTACACATTCTCTCCTCCCTGACACCCCAGCCCTTGACAGTGGATATCTCTGCTCCTGCCCACTGTAACCTCCTGCTTGTCTCTATAGATTTCAGGAGACAAGGATATCTGTAAATCTGTAATAACAGCAATTACTCATATACCTCAGAGAGAAAACAGAAAAACCTAACCACAGCACTTCAGCGGACCCAATTTGCACAGTCTCCTTTTTCTCCACACAGTCCACAACATGATGCCCTACTGAGAATAAACCAACGTTTGATTTGATTTAAGAAAGTGAAGTCCAACACACTGAGACTATACCAGACACAGGGCAGTGGGCAAGATGGGCCAGTTGTGAGGAAAACCTGAATTCAGCTTAGGTTTGCCTTTCTAATTCTCAGTTTCTTCATCTGTAAAATAGGGACATCATGGTATAATACAAATGTGGGATTAAGTGCTAACCAGAAAGCACTATTGTGTATTACACATGAAAGAGCTGGCTACTGCTCATAGTAACCTGTCATTTAATAGTTTCCATAGCAGTGAACTAGCCTGAGAATATAGATTATACCTTAGTCTTCTTGAGCTGTCATAACAAATATCACAGACTCGATGGCTTAGAAAATAGAAGTTTATTTTCTCACAGTTCTGGAGACTAGGGGTCCAAGATAAGTGTGCTAACAGGATCAGTTTCTAAAGAGAGCTCTCTTCCCGGCTTGCAAATGCCTTCTCGCTGTGTTCTTACAAGGTAAAGAGAGAAAGAGCATAGGTAAACTCTCTGATGCCTATTCTTATAAGGGCACTAATTCTGTCATGAGAGCCCCACCTTCTTTACCTCATCTACACCAAATTATCTCTCACCTTCAAAAACCATCACATTGGGAATGGAGGCTTAAACATGTGAATTTCAGAGAAGACATTCATCCTTTAACAAAGCACTCCCATGGCTCATCTCCCATTTGACCCTAACCTTTGAGACCAGGGCTAGATACTTTCAAACTGAAACAAGAACTAAAGCTTCTCAGGATAGCAAATTGGAGAAATCTAAAAATTGTCCTTAACTCATTTTTCCTTTGCATTGTGTAACTCTCCCAGACTTGAAAGCATGCACCATTAATGTCTCTAATAGAAGGGAGTTAGTAAGAGGTACCTTCACTATGGCTTCAGAGTGAATAGTAAGAGGAGGTCAAGTATCCTACTATTGTACAGTGACCAGTTTACAATGAAGAAAAATCCTGTGAAAATAAAATCTTTTTCTATCCTCAATTCATATAATCCAAAAGTAGTGTTGGGGCTACCAAGGCTGAAACCAGAGTGCTTTCACATCTTGCCAGAAAATTCTCATGTAAGGTCTATATGCTGAATTGTGTCCCATCCTCCAGAACCCTAGTCCTAAACACTACTATCTAAAAACTTGACTTCTCTTGGAAATAGGTTCTTCACAGATGTAATTAGTTAAGATTAGGTCACACTGGAGTAAAGTAGGCCTCTATTCAATATGACTGGTATTCTTCCAGAAGATGGTCATGTGAAGTCAGAGACACACAGGGAGAACACCAGGTGAAAGCAGAGGTTTGGAGGGACACATCTACAAGTCAAGGGACACAAAAGATTGCCAGAAAATGACTAGATCTGGGAAAAGGCAAGGAAAGATTCTTGTATAGTTTTCAGAGGGAGCATGACCTTGACATGATCTTAATTTTGGACTTCTAGTTGCCATAAATGTGAACCAATAATAGTCTGATGTTTTAAGTTATGCATTCTGTGGTACTTAGTACAACTCTAGGAAATAAATACATAAGGAAACATGTCTGTGGCTGAATGCAAGCACAAGTTTCTCTGCCTTACACTGGGCAATAAATCTAACATAAGACAGACATCTTTAGGATGTCCTGGGTAAAAAGCAATACTAAAGACAAAAGGATAAGGCTCAAGATTCTTCCAGTAGTCTATGGGGGTTTTTGTCTTATAGGAAGAAAAGCTCTCAGGAGATCAGAAGAACAAATTTCAGTCCAGGAAGTTTTCTTATTGGCACAGGTCTCTTTACAACACTGAGATTCTCTGATTCTCAGAAATGGGAACTTCTGTGGGGTGCTCCTCATATTTGCCTCTGGTCTGGCACAATTTTCTGATTGTGTGGCAATCTTTTAGGCAGTGATGCTGATAAGTGGTACCTGGTGGAAGGTAAAGGGAATATGAAGTTACCTCTGATTTAGCTACACGGAGCATCAGTGTTTACCTCCCAGCAAGCTACTGTCCTCTGAACACTGTCCTCTCAGCCTGGAGACACCTAATGTCCTTTCTCTCACCACTGAGTATTGCTTCCTGCCAAGAAAATGACTTGGAAAGTCAATTAAATGAGCCCCTCTCCTCAGCTCTGGTTCGTATTTCTATTACCCCTACTTGCTGATTTTCTGACTTGTTCATACCCCTAAGTCCCCAAACCCCTACCCTGAGACCTCAGACTTCCTGTGGCTTGCCCACTCCCCTCACTTGCTTGGCAGCTGTGTTTCAGTTTCTTGACACCCGCCTGCTCTCTGCTATGGGTACTAGATAACTCTGCCAGAGCTGCTTGTTCAGCTCACCTCTCCCACTGTTGACTCCTTCCTCCCCAATCCTACTGCCTAATCTCCTGCACACTGCTTAGATGGTTTTTGCCCTTACTTCCTAGCTTCTTATGTTGTATCTTTCAGATCCTCTTACTTATTCTCTTATGCCAACACTGAAAAAGCATCTACATTCTTTAAAAATGCACTCATAAGTTAGTAGTGTTTACCTCTTCAGAAGCAGAATAGCTGACTTCCAGCTGGGATAGCAGGGGTTTAGTCTATTGCCCTACTTGGCTTGACCCTACTATGGCTATCTTTAATTTTAGGTGGGCATAAGGACAAACAAGGAAGAACTCTTCTTTTGTTTATGGGTTGGGGAAAAAAATGGCATGCCTCTATTGGCTGAACTACGCATATGCTGAACTCACTCCAGATAGTAGTAAATGACTCCTGGCCTTTGAAAAAAAAAAAGCTAAAGAAGAGTTGGTTATTGTTAAAATATCTCCTTACTTACTTATTTCTCTGCTCTCACATGGTCTATTGTCATGACAACCTACTAGAGAGGCTTTAATTGGCTGTCTGAGAAAGACAAATAAATGACTAACTCATAGATTGATTGTCATGGACTGAATGCTTGTGTCCCACCAAAATTCATATATTGAAGCCCTAACCCCAAGTGTGATGATATTTGGAGGTGAAGCCTTCAGAAAGCAATTAAATTTAGATGAGATCCTATGATTGGAGCCCCCATAATGAGATTAATGTCTTTATAAAGGAGGAAGACACTGGAGTGTTCTCTCTGTTTTCCACAACTTCCCCACACCCAACCCTTATCCATATGAATATATACAAGAAGGCAGTCATATGCAAGCCAGAATGAAGCTCTGGAACATGCCAGCAACCTGATTTTACAGTGTTTTGTTATAGCATCCCAAGTTGACTAAAACGCAAATAGACCACCTTTACATATGATCAATTTACTAAAAACAAGCTTCCTCTAAAAGCAGAATAAAGAGAGAGTGGCACAGATAACTAACAAGTTTGTATGGATGGTGGGGTTGAAAAAGCAATGGGTTGATGAACCGATGCTATAATCTAGAAGCACTCTTTACTTTCTGATCATGGGGGCTTGAGGAATGGGTGGAAGTATGAGAAAGAATAGATGCCACAAGGACAGTGAGAAATCAACAAAACTTTGAATTCATCACTATTTTGTCTAGGGAAGTCTTTTCTCATATTGTTTTGCACAATTTTGCTCCTTCACTCCAGAATAAATCAAATCAACCCAGGTGTTTTATAGTCCAGCTGGCTGGGTGAGGACAGCCAGGCTCAGACAGCCAAGGACTTCTGAACATTTGATAAGTGGCCATAAATTCAACTTACTCTTGAGATTGTGTGAGCATCTAAAAAGACACAACTTCAAAAAGAAGGTGTGGGTTTTAAATGTTTTTCATCTTACTCTATTCTGGCTTAAAATTTCAATTTTTATCCAAAAATTTATAGTTTATTTCCAAAAGTTTAAAGAATCAAAATTACTTTTGTGAAATGTCCATCAATTCCATTCTACCTATTTGGTTATATAGCTGGATATGTTCTGTAAACATTTATCACTTTAATAGAAAAGGCCTGAAGGGGGAAAAAAAGATCACTTGTTAGAATTTATTTTATTTATTGTAAAAGATTCTAGCCCCTCAGTCCCAGAAATTGTCTCTTTAGCTCATTCCTTAAGTCATATTTAATTTACTTCAGAAGCAATACATATTTTGTGTCACATAGTCTGTTTAGCAGACTATTTTCTTCTGTGATATATACTCGCAAAATTGAAGGACTCTTCTTGTATGTTTTCTATGAAATCTTTTTCATTCATAATACAAATCTTAAAAATCAAATATACCTTAGATGTTTACTTTTAAGAGAATTATTATTTTATATCCAAATGAGAAATATAAGTATGATAATCATAGGCTTTGTTCCTATTATTTGTAAAAAAAATCTCATAAGTTTTCCAAGCATATGACCTGAGTTTTTATTGCATACCTTGTGATAGGTATTACACCTTGTGCTAGGTATTACACTGTTCAAGGAACTGAGGCTGTAGCTGGTATATGACTGAAGATTATGTTGGCAGTTAGGTTATAATCTATGTTTCCCTGTTTTTTCTCCACCTTTTAGAATCTTGGACTCTGGTTTCCATTGGTTGAGGCTGCAGTAGTCTTCTCCAGTGTGTTATATACACTAGTCCATGAAGAGTATGTGTAGACTGATGATGTAATTAGTGATATCTTAGTAGCTTTGATCTTCCAGACAGACAAGGTCATTGGGAAATACTTAGAATCCAACTACAGGTCTTTCTAATACCCACAAAAAAGCTATGGCCAGTCATAGAAGAAGAGTATAAAAATAATCCAGAATTCAATTAATCAAGAAAAAAATTGGTTAAAAGAATTTATCTGCAGCCTCTCTCAGATATTACAGACTCAAATTAGAGGAAGATATTTGGTAAGAGTAACTGAAACCCAATAGAAACCAATTATATTTGGAGAGCTTAGATGAAGAATTGCTAATATAAAAGCAAATAGAAGCAAGAGTCCATGTTCTCTAAGTGGTGTCAGATGAATTGGTTCCATCAGCATACAGGCAAAAAAATTATTTGGATCAGTGAGCTCTCCTAATTCTCATGGGATGGGAACTCCACTTTATCTATAATTCAAAAGCTATCTTCTTAGTGAAAAAGTGTCTTTTAACTCTGGTGAGGCTTAGAATTAGGTATACAGATGATCAAATTTACTTTTGCTTTGCAAAATCAAAGGATGAGGGAAGTTAAACCTATTTTAAAAGGTTTAAAGAAATTTAATAGACTAAGTTTAAAATTAGTCTAATTATTTAAATAAGTAGATTCATTTCCATTTGAATTGATTGAAAATTGAAAATTATCACCCCCATAATGGTCCTTAAAGATTACTAGATTTATAAATAGTATAGTCACATTTGTACATTAAGTTTAAAGTCTTAAGAAAATCAAGGTTTTAAACTATTACTTTTACACTAAAAATTTTAAAACTATTATTTTAAAACTAAATTACTTTTGCATGATTACTTTATAAGCTGAATTCTAATTTAAAGTCTCAAAAAACAATTGTTCATTTTATTTCCTGCTCACAAAGCCTCAACTTCAGAAAAAAGTACATACATACATACATACATACATACATACATACATACATACTCACAACATCCCTGTTAGAAAAATACCTACCTTGTCTGTGTTAAGCAAATAACCAGTTATCCCAGGCCAAGTATCCACTGTCTAAAGGGGTCATCAGTAGCCAGTCCAGTCTATGCCCACTTTTGTTGTCATTCAGCAAAGAGAAAAGAGACAAGGGGGGTGAAGCAGCTGTGCCTTGGTTTCTCTGAGTTCACAGAGGATGCTGAATGATCACAATAGAAACAAGTGACGGTGAAGTCAATGAAGTTGGATATTTTCATTGTGGAAAAAAAACTGCACCGGGCAATTAAGAAAATGATTTTATTCAGGCTCTTGCATTAGGGAGAAAACATTTATTAATAAAAAATATGTCAAAGAAGAGAGAGAAAATGTGGATTTTTTAAAAACAAGGGAGACATTGAGGCTGAGGAAGGGTGCAGGTGGATCTTGTCTTGGAATGCACCATGTTAGGGTATTCTCTGGAGAGAGCCTAACAATTTCTCAGAACCAAGAAGGAGGGGGCATTTTCCAACCATGCTAGCTTTACAGAAGCATAGAACTCAAATAAGATTTAATATTGTCATAATAAATACACTTACATGAAACAATGGTTGTGACTTAAAAATCAGTGTCTTTCATTTTTGTTACTATAAAACTGGGTCATTTGAAATACTCTTGGTACAAAAGCACATACAAAACAAAGTGTTATGTAAAATTTCTGCATTCAAAATTAATGTATGTTCTGTCTTGAAAAATACTATCCTTTATTCTGAGATAATGTCCTATTTACTTTTTTTCTTATTAAAACTTCCTGTCATTTAGAAAATTATGGTGATATAGATACATTTTTATAAATCTCACTTTTTAAAATAAAAAAATTAATAACCATATATTTGTACTCCTAACTTTTGTTAATCAATTTAGTCATTAAAATTCAAAGGCATAGGAGATATGTTTCTGTAAAGTAGTTGGAAGGTAAGCAAAGCCTTAACATCTACTCTCCAAGATCTTTCTGTAGTACTCTTTTACCATGCAAATATCCTAAGAAAATTAATCTTTCATTAACACCTAAAGTTTTCTTATCAGCTTCCAACTGGGATGATCCAGGGCATTTAAAATTTAGATTATTTTGAAGGGTAAAGGGAGAGAAAGAGTCACCTTATGAGGAGATGGAAGAATGTGCATAATACATCTGACTTGCATTGCAGTTTTGGCAAAGGCCACATTTAGGCACTGCTTAGCTACAGTTTAACATTTTATATCTGTTGTTCCCATCTTCACAGGAAGCAATACAATCATTCAAACTCATTATCCTCACTGCTAACTTCAGGAAATTAAAGTATGGACTTGAAAGTTGGAGGATCAGTCAAGAAAAATCAGTTAAGACAGAAAAGTCAGAGCAGGGATTCAGTCATTAATAATTTAGACACAATTAGAGGCAGTCAGAATCTGATACAAGGAAGATCTGCGTAGGGGATGGGCAGCCAGGCAAGATGAGTCCTACTATCTGCCATGGCTAGATACAAATGGCCAATGTCAAGTATATTCATGGTAAGCAAGAGGCAGGCACTAGGACTGAGCAATAAGTATAAGAACATGTCAGAAGACAGTGTTCGGTAAATGAAACACAAAAGAAATGTACTTGGTTACATGGTTAGAATGCCACCTCCCTACTGTACTGAACGGAAAATGGGCTTTCTGAAGACCTAGAAAAGAAAACCAAGAAATGCATTTAGGTAAAACGAATGAAAAGAAAATCTAGTTAACTGTAGCACATGGCCTGATAATTAGAACCATGTTACCCATCAGAATAAGACCAATAATAGCTGGCTTAATATAGAACCTATAGTATAAGAATATCTAAATTTTTCCCAAAAGACCACTATATTTTACCTAAGTCATACATTCTTTATGTATTTCTTATCCAAGAAAGAAACTGACTTAAAAATGTAGAAAACTCTGAGACCAGGGTGGAGAAGGGAGAGGAAACATCTTAATGGCATGAGATGTTACATAGGCAATGAATTCCATAGTAACTTCTAAGTCCTAAGAAAGAAAATGTAATAATAAAAAAAATGATGTAATGTTTTGGAGCTATCCTTATGTCTTGATCAGATTGACTAGATGGCCAAGATGTTTCTATAAAAACTTTTCTATAAAAAGATTTGAGAGAAAAATAAGATTTGTCTATGGTTGAGCATACCGGCTTTGCCTCAGGAAGTCTCTCTTAAAGAAGCCTCTTCTGGTAATGAAAGGTTCCCTCTTAGCTTAGCACCTGAAAGATAATATATCTTTGAACTGATTGAACTGAGTAGGTCCCATAAGTTCTATTTATCCCCTAAAGTAAGTCTTATCCTTGTTAAAGCCAAAATGTAAACATAAGTTTGGTCTTTTAGTGTATTACAACACGTGATACTACATGCAGCAAAGCACAAGAAAAGATGCATTAAGAATTACCTTCTCCTCCTCCCAAAAATCCAAATGTAAGTCCAAATTCTTTGATTTAATTTGATATTGCAGGAGAAAAATTGGTAGAAGAATGGAGGGAAAATAACATTTATTGACTCTGCTCTATAATAGGTAGGATGTTAAGTCACTTCTACTTATTATCTTAATTTATTGCTCCCATCTCATTTATCCATCATTTATTCCTAAATGAACAATCTTATTTATTCCTTATTCCTTACTTATTAGTATTTCTAAATGTATCATCTATTTTATTCCTCATAAGAGCCTCAAGGTCAGATGTTTTTATTCAAATTTATTCAAATTTTATAGATGTGCAATCTGGGGCTCAGACATATTAGATAACAGCTCAAAAATCACAGTTGATGAGTACCGGAGAGTAAATATTCCAACTTCAATTTGCTGGACCTCAAAATTCATGCTCTTCTAACATTTGGCTGTATTTTAGGAATTAACTTTCTAAAGCTGGCATTTGTACACTATGGCCGACATGAACATAAGGTAATTTTCTGCATCATCCTAGTAGCTAATACCAGTAACACCACTGGAAAATACTCTAATAGAAATAAACTCAATTTTTAGTGCTTTCCTAATTCCATTTCTTTCTTCCTTCTCCCATTTCAAATAACTCCCCTTCTACAAAATATCTTCTAAGTTTTGCTGCCTGTCTCCACCCATGCCTCCCCTCTACATTATACTCACGTCTGTTCGAAGATCAGTATAATAGTTAAGATTAGGTTTGACTACATACAACAAAAAGTCCAAATGGCATGTTAAAAAGACAGAAGTTTGTTTAAATCTCATATAATAAATCAGAAGTAGGCTTTCAGAGCTAGTATAACAGCTTTACAAACCCATCCATGTCTCAGACTCTTTCTATAGTTCTCCACCACCATTCTTAGTATGTACATCCCATCCTCAGATATGCCACATTGTTTAACATGGTGGCTGAAGTTCCAGTTATCACATCCATATTTCCAGAAAAATGTACAGCCTTTAAAAAGGAATATTCCCAGTAACCCCATCTGACAACCTTTGCTTATACCTAGAGCTGCTGAAACAGAGTTCCATAAACTGAGTATCTTTAAACAACAAAAATTTATTTTCTCACAGTTTTGGGGGCAAAAGTTCTAAAATAAAGGTGCCAGCAGAGCTATTCTCCCTCTGAGATGTTGGCTAAATTTCTTCCTTGCCTGGTCATATCTTCTAGGGGTGGCTATCAGTTCTTGGTGTTCCTTGACTTGCAGCTAAATCACTCCAATTTCTGCTTCTGTTGTCACATGGCATTCTCCTTTTGTTTGTCTGTGTCTCCAGGTGTTATTACTTCTAAGCACTATGTTACTTCTCTTTTTCTTATAAGGACACTCTAGTCATTGAATTGAGGCCCCTGCATACTGCAGTAAGCATTTGTCTTAATTTATTACATCTGTAAAGACCCTATTTCCAAATAAAGTCACATTCTGAAGTGCTAGGGTTTAGGAATTATATTTTTAGAGGACAATTCAACTCACAACAACCTCATTAAACAGGAGTCAGTCACATGGCCACAATAATCTACAAGAGAAATGGAAATTGCAGGAAGGAAAATACTATCTTTAGTTAGATATATTGTTACCCCAAATTAAACTGGTATTGTTACTAAGAAAGGCAAGAATAGATATTGATTTTGTTGTCTTAACAAATGGCATTTGTCTTTGAGCACCTATACAGCAATGTGTATGAAATATAACAGACCCTCACTAAATATTTTTTCACTGAACAAGTGAATGAGTGTTCTAGTATTATGGTAATAAAAAAGTGCATGGTAATGGGACAAATTTATAAAGTATCATAACTAGTAAAGCCTCAACTAAAACTAGAAACTCCAGCTTTATCCAGAGAAAATATTCCTTACAATTCTTGGAGGCATCTTAACAATCCAGAATGAAGAGCCTGTCAAAAGTTCTGGGCTTATCTGCCCATGATTTAGAAATACTTATAAAGCCATGGGCAAAAAGAGGGTGAGGTGGCTTTCTGCCTACTGTATCAGCAGGATTTAAAGACTAGTGGTGGTTGGGCTTATTCAGCTGGGCACAAAGACTGAAAAGCAAAGAATGGAAGAAGAAGGCTCAGGAGCCAAATCCAACTTGCAGAGATCCTTGATGTGCACCAATGTTATTGTCAGTTTTGAACCTGGAACTATCTCAAACAGTATTTCCAACTTTTTTGAAAACCTGAAAATCTGGTAATATTGATTCAATATAAATAAATAGCAATTATTGGCTCTATCTGAGTAGAGGCTGTCTACTTTAGATGTGGTAAGCACTCCCTATTTTTCCAATGGCCCCTCTTTACAAATTTATGTGTTGTTTTTCCCTGAATTTTCAAGGCATTAGAGTTTGTTACTCCTTGTCTAAAGTCACCTCGAAAGCAGAGTAAATCAAGGGCAAAGAGTTGAGCAATGGCAGTATGACTTGCAGCATGTTCAAGGATGGAAAGGACTGCAGTGTCTGGATGAATGAGTAAGAGAAAGGAGAAGAAGGTGAAGCCAGGAAGCTGTGAGAGGGCGAGTCATGTAGGCACTCGTATGTCATTTTAAGTATCTTGGCTCTATTCTGAGGGGAATAGAAGCCAAAGATTGATTAGAGAAGATATATGATAATACCTGATATCATATTTTAAAGACATCATGTTGGCTGCTGTGTTGATTTAGACTATAGAAGGGAAAGGGGAGAAATAGAAATATTACTTAAGGAGATTATCCAGGCAAGAAAGAATTTCAGCTTAGACCAAAATAAAAGCAATGGGAATAATGAAGAGTCCTCAGATTTGGAATATATATTTAAGATAGGATTTTCTAATGGATTGTGTGTAACAGGTAAGAGAAAGATTGAGTCAAAGTTGGTGCCAACATTCTTTGGCCTAAGAAACTGGAGGATAAAGTAACCATTTAACTAAGATACAGAGGAGTGAGATGGAGCAGTGGGCTAGATCAAGAATTTAAGACATTTTAAGTTACACGTGTTTATTAATATACAAATGGGCTAATGATGCCTGGGCTAAATATACCTTTTGAGATTCCTTTGTATCACTGTGGTAATTAAAACCATGAGACAGGATGGTATTCCCAAGAGAATCTGTGAGAAGGAGAAGTAGAGTTCTGAGGATGAACCAGGCTATTCCAATGGGACAATTTTCTCACAACCAATCTTCTCATAAATATCTAGTAGCAAAAAATCTGAGATTGTGCTCTACGTATAGATTGTATTCTGTGTTATTAGTGTAAATACTTCTATTTGACAGCAAGCTAAAATGGGATAATGCTGATAGCCTCTTAGGACCAGATGAAGATATAAGGCTTGCGCCTAATAAATGGTCACTCCCCTTTCTTGTAATAATTACTTTAATACTATATGATGAATCAGGAGTGCCATCTTCAAGGCTAAAAGGCATCTCCCAAAAAGCCTGTTTAAAAAAAAAAGTCATATAGTTTTACTTTTAAGAAAATGTCCAGCTCCACAGCTAAAGGAAGAAAGCTTTATAAATATCCTAATTTATTTCAGAGGTAGCTTATTTTTATTTTTTAAGATTTAAAATGAACAGATCTTAATGCATTTACTTGGTAACAAGGCAACTTTCAGCAGATGAACAAACATATAAGCTAGTCAAAGAACTCAAAGAACACAAAACTTCCCAGAGTTTTAACTCACATTTGACAGTGAAGCAGCAAGAAAGTTACAAGCCCTAAGCATCAAAACAACAACTAAAACCACTTCATTCATTCATTTTTATGTCATTATGACAGGTGAAGTGACTGTGACACAGATATTATGAAGGAGGTAGGAACAGTTTATGGTATGTTCATGGTATGTTCATGTATGTTAACAGGTGAGAGCAGTTAAGTTAGTACTTCCCATTGTGTACCTGCTCTTCCTAGAAACAAAAGTAAACATTTGGCAACATGAACTTACCCCTCCTGCCATTGCACTTACCGCTTTCTTTAGTTTTCATCATTTCCTAAGATACTGGTTCAGAAATAAACAAACAGCAGGTGTTTCTTCCTTATATCCTAGACTCTCTTACATATATATTTTCAAGCCATGTTATGTGACTAGAATTGGCCTCAGGCAAATACTACTACTAAAACTTTCTGAAAAACTCATATTGAGAATCCAAGAAAAATTTAGAGCAATTCATAGTGATCATGATTGATCTTAGTAGTTGATGCTCTGAGCTAATACATTCAGAAACCTGAAGAAAACGGAGTTATTAAAATATTTAACCTACTTCTTAAAAAAAGTTCAGTTTCTACTCAACATATCAAACTAGTCATTTGAAAGTTCTAGTTAGAAGTAAAATATGTGACATATAGACCAGATCTCATCAAATCATTCTTGGGAGTTACTAAAATTAGCAAAATAACTTTATACTTGTACACTGCAGGAGCATCACCTGTTACTTGAGGAGATATTTTAAGGCCATTTGCAAACATAGTTTATTACCTAGGGATCCTCTTTTCCTCCCTTAGTATCTAACTTATACATACTGGTCTAGGGCATCAGTTGTTCCTGTAGTTAGGGGTCTCCTCCCTATCATTAGCCCATTGTGATTGGATTCTCTTTGTTCTTCTACTCATTCATAAACTATGTGTCCCTCTCTTCAGAAGTCCTCACTCAGAGAGATGACAAGTACTTTTCAGGAGTGTCCCTAACCATCCTGTAGTTTGGCTCCTTAAGTTTAAAAATAATCATAATGGAAGTAAAAGTTTAAATTACTTCTCAGAAATTGTTGTTACTGCTTTCTACTGATTCTTATGTGGAAATTTAGTTATGAGAAGAGTTAATAGAAATGTAAATTGTTGTAGCGGTGGGGTGGCCAGAGGACATTCCTTCTTACAAAGCCTGAATTATGCCAGGTACCCACAAATTTAAATTATAACCATTTTTTATGTAATTAAAATGTTCGTGTGGCATAGACACAGGGGTCAATCATATGGTCTAACTTCATTGCTTATCAGAAACAATAATAATTAAAGTAATGCCTTCAGCATTTCATACTTCTGGTATTTCCAAATTTATGACTGTAGAATAATAATCTCCCTTTTGGGCTAGATTATGCTTTGCTATTGTGGTAATAACAAAAGCAGTGATGAATATTAGAACAAGGAAAACTTTCCTAATGGTTCAAGAATAGATTCCCAACAATTTCTGTCTTGCTAGGAGGAGCATAGCATTTGAAAAATATATTCAAGTGGAACTTAATCATCTGTGAGAACCAAGATAAAATACTAAAGATGGGTAGAGAAAAATAATTCAAATTTATTTAAGATGATCCAAGGTTAAAACTGACTATATGAGGACACTGAAGGAAGATGTAAAACAGTCTTCCTGAAGAAGAAGCTTCAGAAAAGAAATCTGTGACTGTTTACAGAGCTTCTCTCCTCATGACAAGATGTTCTTTATTCATGTTACTATAAGCAATATTGAAAATTTGGGCTGAATGCTGGGAAAGGCTAGATTCCTGTAGAAAGCCATCTCTATACTATATGCAGAGTTAACCTAAAGGGCACAATAAAAAATAAAGGTGGAGGTACAGCCATGTCAGATATAAAGGGGAGATCAAGACATCAGTTTGAAGGCATAGGTCCATTGAGAAGTATATCCTAAATTGACTTGACTCGGAACCTAGGAACAATTATAGGAAAAGCTCAGACACATGACTTCCCCTTTTTTTCCTGTAGCCTTGACCTTGCAATGGTATACAGGATGGCCCATGGGAACAGTCTAAAGCAATCATATTGGAAAAAAATATTCTGTCCTTCACAGATGTCTGAAAGTTCATCTTCTTCCTTCTCCAAACTCTCTCTGCACAATGTGGGGCCAAGAGAGGTTGACCGTATTCATTTTTTCTGTTAACACAGAAGCTACATCCTCTGAGTACGGAGGACAGAGGAATTTCTTGGTTCTTTAATCCTTTTCTTTTTAAATCCATTTTTGTTGTTGTTGAAGCCTGAGCCTTTGTTTATAAGCTTAAATTTATAACCTCCAAAAGCTGTTTTGTTTTTTGGTTTTTTTTCCAGGCACTTGGCAGACTGCTTTTCTTTAATCGTTCACCTTTTTTTTTTTTTTTTTTTTTTGAGCGAAATGAAAAGGCAAAGGCATTAGGAAAGTAGTTGCTATTCCACTAGCTGGAGATATCGTCATTTTCTGGGAGACACAGACATGGATGGTTCTACATGAATGCTCTCTCCTATAAAATCACAGATATAAGTAAATCTAGCCATCCAATCTCAAATGATACAAATTCTTTCCCTCCTATGTTATAAAAATCTTGAAAGGCTTTTTTTCAAGAAAGTATACCTAGTAGAGTCTAGGTCCAGTCTCACAAAGAAACTATAAAAAATTTAAAAGGAATTAGGCTGCAATAAGTAATTCACTTGACCTTAAATGTTTAAAGGGTATAAACAAGACAACCTAGTAAGACTATCTATACAGTGTCCCATTATGGATCAGATTTTGATGCTTAGAAAGACACACTTATATCATAGAAAATACAAAAGAATTGAAAACAACTAATCACCCAAGTACTTGCAAATTTATAAAAATGACTTAGGAAAAAAACTAGCAATAAAGTATACCATAAAAATAAACTATTTGTAATGCAATTATTACAGAGAAATGTTCTAAATAAGATACTTTTCCAGGTGGAGAATGAAATAGTGGTGGTGACATAATTTGCAAATATCTGTAAGGTTGTTCTATAGGCATATTACTGAACTCCAAAGCAATTTCCTGAATGTCCCCAATAGCGGATTAAAATATGACAAAACACAGAACTGCAATCATAGAATAAAAAATCTAAATAGAACTTAATATAGATCGTGTACAGTTTAAGTAGATGTAGCTGTGAAGGAATATTATTCTTAGTTTAAATTTGAATATACTGTCTTTAGTCTTTACAAATATTAGGTACATCATTTATTTATATTAATAAAGATATTAATATACATATGTAATGAATTTTTATATTATATTTTATGTAACATGATCAGTTCTATATCTAGAGCTACTGTAACAACCAACTCTATTGCATCTTCAAAACTATTTCTCATCTGAAAAAATAAAGGCTATTTGCACCAGAGCCTGACTTTCAGTTAAAAGAGCCTTCATACAATTTTCTGTATTATAGAAAATCATTCCCACAGTAACACTATCAAACACAAACATTATAATGAAATTTATATGATAGCCCCTATTAACATGTTGTTAAGTCATTTTTCTCACTGAAAAATAATACATTCAGTATACGGTAAAACTGGGCCTAAGAGATTATCAGGTTTCTTTTGTTTTCAATGAGGGGTGGCAAGATATGAGACTGAGGAGTTAGAATTCTGGTACTATAAGACAATACTGTCTCTACATCATCAAAAATTAGATGGTCTCATTGCTGCCATGTCTAATGACAGCCTGTCTAATTTTTCCTTATTTTTTCTTCTAACTGATCCCATTTTATCCACTCTCCTCCAAATAGCCATAATTTTCAGGGATGTGCTTTCAATAATAATTGGAGGCAGTGAATTTATTGATTGGTCTAAGATTATTATGGGGAGTTGTATGCCTGTTTTTGGAAGATGGGATAAGATTTTGTGCTTGTTCTCCTTTAACAGCCTTGGATGCTGATTTCTGAGATGCCTGGGAAATTGGTAGCCATCTTGGGACTGTAAGGGCAAATGACCTCAAGTTAACAACAATTGAGGTATCATCAGGTAAGGCTTTAAAAAAAAGGTTGCATTTAAATCAGAGGTATGATAGACATTAAAACATTTCTTAATAAGGGCTTCTCATAATTTGATAAATAAAAATGAAAGAAACAAAAAAGAATCAAGTTTATAATAGGAGAGAAAGAAAGAGATCCAACAGATGTCACCTCTAGCAGTCTCTTGCTTTGATCACAATTCATTTACCTGTGTCTCTGGCAATTTTCTCAATTTAACCAGAGCCCAGAGAGAAGTAATTTTTAATACATGGCTTCATCTCAGTTAAGAGAGGGATGGCAGTCATGTTATATTTAGAATGTCAAGTCTAATGAACTTATCACATCTCCTAAAATACCATTCTAGGGAGGATGCTAAAGACCAGATCCAACCTAGTATAAAAAAGATTCATTTTAGGGTTCTCTGCCTGGAGCCCAGCGTAGAAGAATGACAGCTAGCTTGCCAAGTATTTGTCGTCTTCAGTTTCGTTGATTTAACAAAACTGTGTAACATATGTATGTTGTACTTCTATTGAATTCAAAAATATCTGGTAACAAGTATTAATATTTCTAAGTTGAATTTCTGCTCATCACATATTTGCATATTTAGTAAACATGTTGGGAGGAGACAGAAAAAGACAACCAACTATATATAATGCAAGGCAAGAAGTGATAACTGATAAGTGCTAGAATAAGAGAATGAAAAAGATGTATCCTCTTCAAACTAAAATTTAAAAAGTATAGCCTTCTCTCTGTAATATGATGTTTGACAAGCTATCTCAGAGTATCTTTGGCCTTTGAGACTCATTTCCCTTTTAAAAGCAGATAGAGTGGCAATTATGCCTAAGCCCAAGGCACAGTCAAGAGAAAGTAAAAAAGGAAAAGGAGAACATTTAAAAAAAAAATGAGGAGAAAACTAAATGAAAGAGAAAGAAAGAGGTGGAGAAAAATGGGAAATAGTTACTAACAACTTTTCATGTGTCATTCAACCATCAGGAAGTTTCAACATGCTCCTGAGATGCTAACCATGATGATGTGTATATTATTTTTTTTCTGGAAGCCTCCAAGGTACTTTATATTTTGGGAATAAAATAATTAAGACTGCACAAAAAATAATTCCTTCCCTAAATATCACTTAACCTAACTTAACCCATGTTACCAATATTATTGTTACTTAAAACAATTTTGAAAAACCAAACATAAAACAGTTTTTAGTGCAGTGGGGAAACCACTAGTGCTTCAAATACTAACTTATACTAAAGATTAATTCTGGAAACGGTAATAAAGTCCCTGTTATTTAAATTTCCATCATTAGATGATATCATTTATCAGTTTTAAATGTAAAATGCTTTACTTTTTTGCCGTAACATCTTAATTAATAAGTAAACATGATGGATGTCTAAAATCTTTTAAAATAATTCTTATTTATAATTCTCTTTTAGAAACTAGGCTGTAAAGTCCATTTTTAATAGAATAGAATAAATATATCAGAATTCATAGAATCATTGCTTTGTAGCACTTATGTTTCTATTATGTGTTTATATTTTTATATTGGGTCATTTTGATTTTTCAGTATTTCTTTTGATGCATTACAGTAAAAAAAATTTGAAAGCCACTGCTTTAAACCAATTCCCCTAATGCTATTTACCTATTCTATTTGTTAATGGAATTACCACTAATGATGTATAAAGAGACAGGTGTGACTGGCTGTAATGACTATACACTCAGTCTAATCAATTAGGGTGATAAATGTTTGCATTTGAACTCATTTACTTTTCTCAAACAAAATCTTAAATAAAAAGCAAAAATAAAAAACCCAAAAACAAAAACAAAAACAATATAGCATTTTTCTGGTTGGAACAGGGGTCTGTCCTATCACCTCTTTTAGTCTCCTTAAGAAGAAACAGTGTTTGCAACATTTGTGTGAGTCTCAGATACTCTATAGGGCTGTCATCTTGAACTAGTTACTCAACTCCTCTGGACCAATTTGCTCCATCTGTAAATGAGGAGTTTTTAACTCCATCGTGCTCACAGATTTATTATGAGTATAAATTACACAAGAGATCTCATCTTCCAAGTTCCTAAGTTGTTTCTCAGCTATTATTTTGTGCCAACTCAATATTTTTCCAATCCTTGCAAACTATCTTGAAAATGTATCAAAGCCAAATTAATTTGATAGAACCCTAACACATGTAGGCACTTGCATCCCTTTCCCAAGATACTTGACAAGTTCATGTTATAAATAAAATCTAATTCAGAGACCTAGGAAAAAAACATATTATGTCCCAGCTCTATGTAGTGCCTCATCCTACATGAAATTATATTATAGTATTTTAGCTTCATTTCTTTGGATCAATATTTGTATTACATTAAAATGTAAATTTTTTTAAAAAAAGAACTGTATGGGAGTATAAATCATAGTCCCACAAAAGTACAACTCAGATGTAGAAAGTTTTTTTTTTGCTTGATTTGGTAGGGGGTGTAAAATATAGAAGTAAGCCTAAGGATACTAGATACCTAAAGATGAAAAGCAAAAAAAAAAAAAAAAAAAAAAGGAA